>CM053580.1:97761834-97786908 GCA_028627135.1 Pseudochirops cupreus | reverse complement strand
TGAAACTCAAGTGATTGTGGAACTGAATCTTGTAAATGAATAAATAAAAAAAAATTAAAAAAAAAAAGAAAGAACTAAAAAAAAAATAAAAATAAAAAAAGAAATCAGGAGACCTAGGTTCAGGTTATGACTGTCCCGCTAATCAGATAGATGACCACAGAAAATTCACAGCACCTGTTTGGCTTTCAATTTTTTCATCTGTAACATGAGTGAGTTGGCTTCACTAGACCATCTCTAGAGTCCCCTTCAGATCTAGATACTCTGTGAGTTTTAGGAGTAATAGAGCGCTCTCAAGAAAAAGGACTTCAAAATAGAACCACGAAAAGCAAATTAACTCTAGTAAAGAAATCATAGCTTTTTTTTCTTTTTAATATAAAGAAAAGTTATTTGGACCACCCAAGCCAAATAAGTTTTCATTTCTCACACTTATGCCTCCATTGATTTACCTCACTAATCACTTCTACACAGAGTATTTCTTGCAGGATCTGCTTTACCCCAAAGCTGTGGGGTTTTTTTCCTCTCACACTGTGTTGCTTATCCATTCTTAATATTGCTTGCCTACAGCAATTCCAAGGAAAAGTGTGAAAAAGGGTGTAAAACATTAGGTGAGGTGTTAACCTCACTTACCCAGCCACACAAGATGAAGATTAACACACTGAACTCTTAGCAGCCTAGTCCAGGACCTGTCTTCACTCTCACTTTATTATTCATCATTCAAATATAGGCCCAGGGAGAGTCAGTGAGGAGGAATTCAGTTAGAAGAGGTGTTGATTAGCTCCTAATGAACAATGTGGCTATCAATTTTCTTTATATAACCCACAATTCATTTTTGAAACCAGTGTCATAACCCAATAACCCAAACCTCTCTAAGCTAAATATATCATTGTCTTCTTCCTCTCCTTCTTCTTCATTTTACTCTTATTTGTCCTCCTTCTCCTCCTATTTTTCCTCCTCCTTCTTTTCCTCCTGATGGGCAAGTTATGTGATTGACAGACCACTTCTCTGCTGTGCAATACCTTGAAGGGCCAACCACATTAGCTCATCCATCACCTGATTTTCAGAAAGGATTATACCTACACTATCTCAGATTGGCTGGTCTCTAAAAACATTGATTTCAATTCATGAACTCAACCAAATAGTAGAGTGATCTTAAAATTAGTAACTTAAGAGTGTTTTTAATAATTAATAATGCCATAGAGTAATATTTAAATAGATATTCCTGAAACTTGTCTGTCCATGTCACTCCTTTGATCAAGAAACTTAATTTCTTCTGCATATGCATTGTTTCCTCCTAGAAGAATGTAAGTTCCCCAATACCTGTAAGATAAAACACAAACTCCTCCTAATTGGCATTTAGAACCTTTAACAATTTCGCTCCAGCCTATCTTTCCAGACTGATTTTATTCACAGTACTCCACTTCCCTTACTCTATGTTCCTACCATATAGCCCATTCTTGTTGTTATTCAGTAGTTTTTCAGTTCTGTCTGACTTTTCATGACCGCATTTGGAGTTTTCTGGGCAAAGATACTGGAATGATTTGCCATTTCTCTCTTCAGCTCATTTTACAAATGCAGAAACTGAGTTAAGTGATTTGCCCATGCTCACACAGCTAGTATCTGAAGTCAGAAAAACCTAGAAAGACTTGTATGAACTGATGCTGAGTGAAGTGAGCAAAACCAGGAGAACATTGTACACAGTAAGAGTCACATTGTACAATGACTGACTTAATAGTCTTAGCTCTTCTCAGCAATGTAAGGATCTAAGAGAGCTCCAAAAGACTCAAGATGGATTCTGAATGCAGATCAAAGCATCCTATTTGCTCTCTTTTTTTGTTTTGTTTTATTTTGTTTTTTCTTTCTTATGGTTCTCTCCATTTATTCTAATTCTTCTATACAACATGACTAATGTGAAAATATGTTTGTAAGAATGTATATGTAGAGCCTTTATAGGATTGCACATTGTCTTGGGGAGAGGGGAGAGGAAGAAGAGGGAGAAAATTTAAAACTTATGAAAGTGAATGTTGAAAACTAAAAATAAATAATTTTTTTTTAAGTATCTGAAGTCAAATTTGAACTCAGGAAGAGGAGTCTTCCTGTCTCCAGACCCATCCACTACTCCACCTAGCTGTCAACAGCCTACTCACTATTCTCCATATAGAACAGTTAGTGCCCCACCTCCTTACCTTGTGTTCCCAATGTCTGACATGCTCTTCTTCCTCATTTCTACCACTTGAAAGCCCTAGCTCCATAAGTGATATCACCTATGGAAGGCCTTTTTTGAGTCCTCTCATGATAGCTGCTCTCCCCTTCCTATACACTATGTAAATGTGTGTATGTTTCTGTATTTATTTTGAATATTTTGTATTGACTTGTGTGTTGCAATGGAATATAAACTTTAGTCAGAGAGTGTTTTTATTTCCATTTTTGAATCCCTAGGGCCTACCACTGTGCCTTGCAAGTAGTAGGTGTTTAAAAAATGCTTGTTACACTTTCAAAAAAATCTCAGGGTTCATGCCACATTACCAGGTTCCTCAACAGAAAAATGGCCCTGGTTGACACAATTATTTATTTATCACCAAGATCTTTCCTAAACGATGTACCAGGTGTTGGATCTCTAACTAATTTTTTGTTTTCAAGTGTTCACAAACTCCAAGAATTTCTTTAAAAATCGTCTTATTTACCATGCTGTGTTCACCCTCACTTTTGTACATTTGCTTATATTCTTTCACCTCTTTGAAATAGAGAGCAGTGACTAGGGTGGGGTAACTAGGGCTTTGCCAGAGATATGACATTTAGAAGGTACAGGAAGCACTTATTATTCTCCTTCATTAGCTTGAAAGTTCTTGAGAGAAGGGACTGTTTTTAGCTCTTTTTGTATCCCCACTGTTTAGCACAATACGTAGCAAATTGTAGGAGCTTAATAGAATTTGTGATCTGTAAAGCAGTACCAATCTATGAAACAGGAAAAGATATTGTGCTATATTTTGTATTCATCCTCTGTTGCCTACCTTCTTTTCATATTCTGCACATCTTAAAAATCTAAGTTGGTTTGTGAGTTCTTTATTCATCTATTATGGTCTCTTCAGATAATCTCCTCTCCCCCCTTGCTTCTCTTCATCTTTGGAATTTGATTCTTTAAAGCTCTCTCTTTAAAGCTCTCTCTCTTTAAAGCTCTCTCTCTTAAAGCTCTGACTTCTGTTGTAGAATTTTAGTTCATGGGATCCTACCTACTTCTCTAAAACTTTGAAATCTCCTCTTCCCAAAGCTAGGGTACTTGTCAGATTTTGTCTACCTCCGTTTTCTTTATCATAAATTCTAAAAAGTCATTTCCTCCATTCTACCCATCATTTCCATCACTAGCAAATAGTTCCTTCCTGTTAATAAGAATCCACTTTAAAATTAAAATCTCCCCCAATTGGTTCCTTTGCCTCTTAAAAAATGAAATTATCCCTAAAGTAATGCAAAAAATTATTAACTACTCTTCTTTTGGCAATGAGATACACAGATAGATGGAGACAAAGAAAGTCAGAAAGAAGGAAGGAAGAAGGAAAGAAGGAAGGAAAATAGAGTGAAAAATTCCAGAAACTATTCAGATAGCTAAAGACTTCCATTCTTCTATATCATGCCTCTGTACTAGGCTTGCATTCTCTTTCTTGAACTCTTTATCTGTTTCCTCTTTTTGCCCAGATGGTTTGTTGTATTTACCAATGACAAAATCATTTCTGTTTTGCCTCCGCTAATCTTCACCAAATATCCTTTACCATATTTTTTTCCCCTGCTAGTTCCTGGAGTTCCTTTCAATGAGTATATCTTCAAAATATGAAATTCTTCCTCACAAGACTTTTTTTTTTGAACAAGGCATTTCTTTATTTTATACGGCTGCAAGGGGAGAGGCGTTCAAACAGACTGGGCACAAAGTGCCATCCTGAATCTCTTTCCCCAACTGAGAACAAGGCTGAAGTTGTAAACTTCTAAGAAGACAACTCAATAGAGGCTGGTACAGAGTTAAGAGGTACATGGAGGTATGTTTCATGTCTAATGAAGATATGCAAAGTAGAGTCCTAAAAATCTAATGGCCAGGTTGGGGAGCTGGAAGTGGGGGAGAGGGATAGTCTGAGAAAAAGCCTAGATTCTAACAGATAATTGTGGGGTTTTTTTTCCTCAATGATTTGTTTATTTACTTTTGGTTTACAAGATTCAGTTCCACAATCCCTTGAGTTTCAGGTTTTCTCCCCTCCCTTCCTCTCCCCCACCATGGTGGCATGCAATCATGTATACAATCTGCAAATACTTTCACATTATACAATAGTCTGGTTGTATAGAAGGGTTGTAATCAATGAGTGATCACTGGGAAAAAAGAGACAAAATCAGACATGAGAAAGAACGATAGCATGTATTGCTTCAGTCTCCATTTAAACTCTAGTCTTTCTAGATCTTTCTCTGAATGTAGATATCTCCTTCCATCCTGAGACTTGTAGAGTTGTCTTATAATTGTGTGTTGCTGAGAAGAGTCCAGTTTATCAAGGTTGGTCATCACACATACGATGTGTCTGTGATTGTGTACAAATTTTTCCTGGTTCTGCTCTTCTCACTCAGCATCAATTTGTATAAGCCTCTCCAGGTAATTATGAAGTCCATCTCCTTCCCATTTCTTATAGCACAATAGTATTCCATTACATTCATATACCACAACTTGTTCAGCCATTCCCCAATTGATGGACAGCTCCTATATTTCCAGTTTTTTGCCACCACAAAGGAAGCTGCAATAAATATCTTTGTACATATGGGTCCTTTTCCCACTTCTATGATCTCTTTGGGATATAACCCCAAAGGTGGTATTGCTGGGTCAAAGGGTATGCAATTATTTATAGCCCTTCGGGCATAGTTCTAGATTGCTCTCCAGAATGGTTGTATCAGTTCACAACTCCACCAGCAATGCATTTGTGTTCCAATTTTTCCACATCCTCTCCAGCATTTGTCATTTTCCTGTTTTGTCATCTTAGCCAATCTGACTGCCTCACAAGACTCTTAAATAAATACATTCTTATCAACCTTGGTTAGGTGAACTCCATCCCTGGCCAGGAGCCTGATATCTCTATGTTTTAAGATACAGTACAGAAATTAACTTGTAGAAAATCATTGAAAAATAACACATGTACTAATATATGAATGAAATAGGATTACACAGTGTAGGTCTTTCAACCTTTTCTATTACCATTTACAGCATATCAAAAGAATTGAAGATGCTTAAAATATAACTGATGTAGCAATAGTTAACATTTACAGTACACTTTACAGAATGACTTACTCATTATCACATTTGACTCTTACTCACAATAGTCCTGTGGGGTAGACAGTAGAAGTACTGTTACCTCTATTTTAGAGAAGAGAAAGCAGCTTTAGAGTGACTCCTTCCAGGTTATACAAATGAATCACGATTAAAGCTTAGACCTTCTGATTCTTACTCCAGGGTTCTTTCCATTATACTACACTGTCCCCCTCCCCCACGGAGAAAAGTGAAGACAGCAGAGGGATAGAGGATGGGGGCAAAGAAACAATGCTGCTTAAAATAAAATATGTGTAAATGATAGGCACTGTCACAGCTGCAATTTTTTTTAAACTTCAACTGTGTAGAAATAGAGCACATAACTTTCCCTACCTAAATTGGAGCCATCAATAGAGTCACTGCAGTTCAGTACTCAGCTGTCTTTCTCTGAAAAATGACTCAAGTTGACTTTACACATTCCATTTATTGAAGACACCCCAAGCTTCATTTTCAGCTCAGACTCCAGAAACTGACTTAGTTAATTAGGACAATTAAGAATCACCGAGGGTATAATTGCCCCTTTCATTTTGCTTTGGAAGGGAGGAGACTGATTTATTTCAGAAAATAAGAGCCCAGGGGCCTTCTAGGAAAGAGAATGAGAACATTTCAGTTAAAGAGGGATAAGAATGAAGCCCTTTCGGAATCAGATTTTAACTTCAGGGGAAATGAAACCCATTCAGATATTCTTCAGGACACTGAGGCACTATGAAATGCCTTTTAGCATTTGTTCTCAAACTAATGCAAGTCCTAGTCTGTTTATAAGACTTCGCTGACCACCTGCTTTCCCTGTTTATTGCTTGGAAGAACAAAAAAGCCTTCCCTAGAATGCATGGAAAGATAGTTCTTGCCTTTTATGAGATGCCAATGAAAGCTTTTGTGCCTAAATTATTCACTGATGCCAGGAGCAAAAGTATAGGTAGTCTTATTGTTACCATCGATATGACGAAAGGCCAACCAATGGACCTAACCTGACCACTCCCAGTACATGGGTACACACACACACATACACACACACAGAGCATCAGCGGCCATTTGACTGTACTTTGAAAATCACTACTTTACAGGATACATTGACATGACTGTCCCAAATTCATGTATATAGATATTTGTGATTGTTCAGTCTTTCAGTTATGTCTGACTTCTCATGACCCTATGGACTTACCATCAAGATAAATACTACAGCAACATCTATATCATCACTTTTGTCTGTTTAGGATGTCTTCGCAAGTCTATGTATGTATTCCCCAGTAGAAACTGTGGAAAGATTGCAAAACTCCAACTTTTACCAGTCATTGTTTTTTGTATGACTACATTTGATTACTTTGGGTTTTTGTTTAATTATACTTCTTTCTGAAATCACCATCTCCTAACAGTGCTCTTTACAAATTGTATTACTGCAAGAAAGATGAACAAGTCTTTGCTGTGTCTACAAGACACAAAAGCATCCAGATGAAAAGTGTAAAATTCAGTCAGTCATGAAGTGGTTTTGTCCATACAACACCACGTTCCTGAATGTAAGAGCCAGTATAGCCCTGTTCTTTCTACCATGAATATTTTAATTTGGGAAGAAAATGAGATTCCCTTCATCGTGCACTTTGAAAATATCTTATTAATAGCCTCTGGCAGCCTACTTGTCCTTCCTTCTGGGTTCACTTCCAGTTCTAGCTTAAAAAAATCATGACCTCTAAAACTTATGGTTGACACCAGATGGCTCTCACCTTGTTGAGTCTAAAACGAAGCCAATTAAACTAAAAACAAAAATAACATTTTCCTATAATTTTTTTCAGATGGCCTGACTGAACTTTCCATGAATTCTTAATTTGGAGTAGTAAGACAACTACACATTGCCTAGAAAGAGGTGCATTCATTTAGCTTAAGGGTGATGTTCTGCCCTAGATCTCAGCAGAGAGCTGGATAATGTACTCTATTAAGGTGAAAAAAATGATACAGAAAAAGGGGGCCCATGAGATAGCTATTAGTCATGAAGACTAAGGAAGATAAACAGTGGAATTGGAATAGGCACAGATTTTGGAGTCCATCCCTGCTGCCAAATCCTCTCACAGCTCCCAGTGAAGGGAGCCCTTCAAGTGAACCCTGTGAAGGCCTGGAGGGCATGAGATATTTCTTAGTCTATCCATGAGAACCACTAATCTCTGGGGAATGCCACATTTAAACATATTTCTGGATCAGTATGCAGTGAGGGTTTTAATGCAGCAAATGAGAATTAGGTATTGCACCTCAGCCTGTCTGTCATATTTTTTTTTCCAAGCTTCACTCTGAATGTAGGGGAGCTAAAGTTATCAGTCACATCCTACCTTTTTTTAGAAAGGTTTTCTTCTTTTCAGGCAAACAATAAATGAAAGGGTAAATCAGATTAATTCATCTCTCTCTCCTCCCACTACAAGGGCATCCTAGGTGTTGGTGTCAACCAGATCTGGCCCTATTCCCAGGCAGCATATGCAACTATCTGAGAACTATGATTTGAGCTGTGTCAGAAAGCTCACTTACCCCAAAAGTATTCCTTCCCCTACCCTGACTTGTCCATCATTTGATTCCCCTTAGGCCTTGTACAACCAAAGCAAGAGCAATGGTGCTAGAGGACTCCAGTTTTTTTTTTAAGTGAGTTATGTTCAGCTTTTACTTGCTAACATATAAGCATAGATTTATTTATCAAATTAGTTCATATCCCAGGATTTGAAAGGATGAGATAGTTACTTAGTACACCTGGAACAACTCCTCTCTATGAGAGTCCCTAGAAAAGTTATCCCTGGTTTAAGGAATTCTGGACCTTAGAACCCACTGAAAAACTACGGCTTATTAGTTTTTGCCACTGTGTTTCTTTTTACTAAAAACAAAAGATGTTTAATCAAACAGCGTACTATAGAAAGTGAAGAGGTCATCCCTTGTACCCAAGGGGGTACTCTTTCCCACACATTACTATAGGATACACACAGAAAGAGCATATGTGACCAAGAAAAAAGGAAACAGAATAGAAGATGTGTGATGGAGCTGCAACACCAGGGCTTCAAAACATCTCCCAAAATTCTCTTTGGCATGAAAATGTGGTGGAGTGAGTTCTTAGCTGCCTTGCATTTTCAGTGTGAGTGTTTCACATCAGGAACAAGCAATTGCTACCACTCAAGGCCCTATTTGTTGCTTTTTATATTGTTTAGATTCAAGAAAGTATTAATAATGCATGGGCACACCTTTGGTGAAAGGGGGAAGAACCCGGTTGTTGACATTTCCCAGCTTGCCTTTGTATTGCTCCATAAACATTTTTTTTAATTCAACAATAGGATAGTAGAAGTTTCAAGGAATGAAATCATCATCCAAATGGAAGGCTGGTTATTGGTGGCTATTAATAATAAAACTTTCAAAAGTGCATTCATCTCGCATGAAATTGTTCCACTGTCCTTATAATTCCAGTATACTAAAGCTTGTCACATGCAAAATAACTCTGAGTTACATACAGTAACTGCTTCAGTAATTATTTCTTTTAGAACATTGAGCATGCCTATGCCCCAAATAAGTGAACTGCTCAGGAGCAAACCTAAATGAGCCTAAAGAAGTGCCTCATATGAAAGGACAAGAGTACCTTAAAGGAACGGTACCATATACATTCATCCATTCAGCAGTCATTAATGAGTGCAAAGCAACTATACTAAGAACCAATGATCTGCTAGAAATGGATCCATTTCTCGAAAATGGGTGCCTATCTTTATTAAGCAAATAAATTGCCAAATAATGTGCAACCATATTTTGGCATCTTAAAACTTCTACACTTTAATAGATGCAGTAATATTGTTTACCCTGAGGGGAAAATAAATGATAAAAAATACTCAAACAAAATAACCTCATTTGATAAAATATTCCGACATCAATAGAAACTGTCAAACAGAAAAGTAAAACTAGAGGCTGTGGATCCTTTTTTACCTTATGTGCCTTTGATGTGAGCTCAATACTTCTAATATAGGAGTGATACCTACTGACTAGATTAAAATATTTTAAACCTAGAAAGTTCCCTAGATTCTATCTATATGTTGACATATGTTTTTTTTATTTATTTAAAGAGGATAAAGTCATATGTGATTTCTTTCTATTACTTGCACTTACGTTTCAAACCCTCCCAGTACCGGAAAAAAATAGAACAGATCAGCTTTTTAAAATTTTATTGACTTTTTTTAAAACACTCTTACACTTCCCAATAATATTCTTCAAAATTTCTACAGATTCATCCTTTATAACAAAAAGTACAATAAAGGGAAATAAGACAAATACATTGTTCATATTTGACAATGTATGTCTTATTCCACATCTATAGCCCATCAGCAAGTAGAACCTTCTCTGCAACTATTATATTAGATTTAGAGAACTGCCCAGAGCACTGAAGTTGAATGACCTGTCCAGAATCACGCTACCCTAACATACAGGAGGTAGGATTAGAATCAAACAGTTCCCTAGTTCCAAAGCTAGCTCTCTATTCACTAGGACAGCATCCTGCCTCATTCCTATGGCACAATAATATTCCATTATGTTAATCATTGGTTTCACTATTAACCAATCAATGGTCATTCATGTTGCTTCCACTTTTTTGATGCTGTAAAAAAATGAACTCTTAATTTTGAAGAATAAATTTAAGTTATTTGATGATGGAGAAATAGTGATGCCAAAGGGAAGGGGGGCAGTGCCTTCTACTCTTTGAGTTAAGTGAAGACAAATTAAGTTTGATTCAAGAAAAAAAAAATCATTCACATTTCCCACATATTTTATAGATGCTATCACACTAAGAGTCCATTGTTCAAAAGAATTTGAGTAACTACACTGTAGTGTAAGAAGTAAGGGGCTAGCCTTTACGGTGAACAAGATTTAATTTTTCATCAGAGCAGTAGAGAGAATGCTGTTGGAGTTCACAATGTCTTACACTATAAAGAGCGTTAAGTGAGGAATTACATGAAAGTAGCAGATGAGTCTGCAAAAACAGATTAGATGCCCCTGGAAGATTAAGATCTCTCGTAACAGCAACAATCAGTGTCTGTCACAAGCTGGGTCTACTCTCCAGCAGGCTAAAAATTGAACAACAAGGATCATTTTCCATGTTGAACTGATGTGTCCAGGAAAGCTATTAGGCAGTATCTTTGTCTTGGGGTTCTAGTAACATGCATAAACCACTTGGGCTTTAAAGCTCCCTCTTACACCCCTGTCTCAACAACAGGAGCAGAAAATGTATCATGTTCAAGACCAGCTGCTGAAATCAGGCTTGGCTGTCATAAAGGTGAAAAAATTGCTAAAAATTAAGAACACATTGGTTTCATACAGTTCTCAAAGAGACCAAAAAAAAAAAGGTGGGGGGAGTCTACAACTGCTCTTAAAATGCTCTTATTGCTGAATTCTAACATTCTAAAGAAATTAAGATTCTATAGTTTCAAATGTGCAAGCTTCATTCTAACAAATCAACCTAGTCCTAATAAAAACCAGAGTTGAAGGAGTCGTTCTATTTTAGGCCTTTCTGCCTTCAATCTCTTCGTTATAGCTTCTGCTTTTGTTTTTTTGTTTTTAAAGTAGATTGAGATCTGACATATATTGGTTCCATTAGGCCTGTCCCATAGCAAAATGGTAAAGGAGACATTTTGTCTCCATGTTTCCTTGTTCTTATTTAGTGTTCTTTACACCTCCCCTTTCTTTCTAATTCTAAGGACCCTTGTACCATCCCTGTCCTGTGCTTTCCACAACCCAGGTTTTAGCTATTATATTATCCTTCATTTTTCCCCAAAACTCCTTATCAAAAGTTGCCTTTTAGGATACAGGGAGATAGCAAGGATTTTCACTGGCCAGATGTGGCCAGATATGAACAGGGTAGAAGGGTGTAGAGCAGAGGAGAGACCTAAGAACAGAGTCAAAAGACCTGAGTTTGAAGGAGAGGTATTGTAAGGCTCCAATATAGAGCTCCAAGGCTCTATAACACTATAAGATAGAGAGAGAGAGAGACAGACAGACAGACAGAAAGACAGATAGAGATATAGATATACAGAAATACACACACACATATATACATATATATTCATGCATTCATTTATTTATTTGTTTATGTAGATAGATAGATAGATAGATAGATAGATAGATATAGATAGATAGATAGATAGATAGATAGATATAGATATAGATATAGATATAGATATAAACTTACCCAGGAAAAACTCCCTATTGGATAAGAAATAGCAAAGATAAAAACTGGAAATATATATAACAGAAATTAGATCACAATAAATTCAAAATGGCACTAGCTGTGTGACCTTGGGCAAGTCACTTAACCCCAATTGCTTTGCCTCCTACCTGCAAAAAAAAAAATGGAAACATGACCTGAATATTAAAGATCATACCAAAAAAAAAAAACCAAAACCCGACAACAACCCCCAAACCCTAGAATGTAAGAATATTACATACCTTTCAAAGCTATAGGTAGGAGGAAATTTTTAAAAATGTTTTTATTGACATTTTCTCTTTCTTACATTATCATAGTTATTCCAAGTATCCTTCTCCCTTCCCCATAAAATCATCATTTTTAGAGAGGAAAAAATTAGCACAACTGATCAATACATTGAAAAAGTTCAAAAATATGTGCAATGTTTAATACCTGTGGACTTCCCACCTCCATGAAGTGGTAGGTTGAGAATGTCTTCTTATATCTCTTCTTTAGAGTTCTGCTTGATCATTATAATTTTGTCACATTTACTTTTGATTTCACTTTTTAATTACTAAGCATATTGTTTTCTTGACTTTGTTTACTTTGCCCTGCATCAGTTCATATACATCATTCCATGCTTCTCAGTTTTAATATTGATCAAATCATACATACAAATCATACACATCATTTCTTACATCACAATAATATTCCATTATATTCATGTACAATAATTTGTTTAGCTCTTTTCTCATTAATGGTCAACTGCTTCATTTCTAATTCTTAGTTACTACAAAAAAAATTGCTGCTATAAATATTTTATTTTTTTATTTATTTTTTTATTTTTTATTTATGGCTTCCTTGGGCTGTAAGTTCAGTAATGGAGTCTCTGGTTCAAAAGGCATGGATACTTCAGTCATTTAATTTGAAAAATTAAGCTTTGTTTCCAAATTGGTTGTATCAATCCATAGCTCCATCAACAATGTATTATTATGCCTGTTATCCCACACCACCTCCAACACTGACTACTGTCATTTTGCCAATTTATAGCATGTGATGTAAAACCTCAGCTTTGTTTTCTTTCATCTGCATTAGCACTTATCTTTTATATATAATATAATCATGATAGATAACTTATGTCCTCTATGTAATAAATGCATTTACTTATTTATTTCTATCTCATATACATAAAAGACCACTTATCTTTTGGGGAATACCTATTAGTCTCATATATTTTCAATAACCTCACATATACATATGAGGCTAATAGCTATTTCCCGAAAGGTAAGTCATCAAAGGATATGAACAAAATCAGTCTCACAGGAGATTTGCAAAGTATTCACAACCGTATGAAAGAACGCTCCAAATCACTATTATCTATATAACATATACATATATAATATGTGTGTATACATATGTATGATATTAATAGCCATTCCCCAAAGGATATGTGTTTAGGTATGTGTACATATACGTATATGTGTGTGTGTATATATGCATATATATATATATTCACATATATATACAGTTCTATCTCTTCAATTTGTTCATATATTTTGGATATCATCCTTGCCCGAGAAATTTGATATAAAGATATTTTATTTTTCCCATCTGACTACTTCCCTTCTTATCCCAGATGCATTAATTTTGTCTGTTCAGAAGCTTTTGTTTCAATTAATCAAAGTTATCTATTTTATCTTTTGTAATTGCTTCTATGTCTTATTTGTTTAAGAATTTATCTCTTGTCCATCACTGTGAAAGGTATATGATTTGTTTCTCTTCTAATTTTTATAGCATGATCTTTAATAGTAATATTATGTATCTATTTAGAACACATTACAAAATATGATATAACATGTTGGTCTAAGCCTGACTTCTGCCAGATTGCTCCAGTTTTACAAGTTGTTAGTTTTTTCAATCAAATATTGGGTTTTTCCCAGGTGATTTCTATTTTCTTCTTTATCAGATATTGGGTTCTTGAGTTCTATTGTTTCTGATTTCTCCATGTCTAGTGTGTTTCACTTACCTATCTCTCTACCTTTTAACCAAGACCAGATGGTTTTGATAACTGCTACTTTATGATATAGTTTGAGGTCTTCTTCTTTACTTCTTTTCATTATTTCCCTTGATAGTTGAGATCTTTTTCTGACTGAATTTTGGCATTATTTTTATCAAATTCTATAAACTATCCTCTTGGTAATTTAACTGGTGTAGAATTAAATGTGTAAATCAATTTTGGTAGCATTGTCTTCTTTATTATATTGGCGCACTTTTATTATATAGCCTTAAGCACTAAATATTCCTCTAACCATTTTTTTTTATTTTTTAAGGTACACTTTACAATTGAATCTATACAAGTCTTTTGTGTGCCTTGGTAAGTCAATACCCAGATATTTTATGCATTTTGTAGTTATTTGGAGTGGGATTTCCCTTTCTATTATTGCTTCTTGTGTTACATTATTATTATATAAAATAGTTGAGGATTTATTTTTATAGCCTGCAACTTTACTGAAGCTATTAATTGTCTCAGTTATTATTAGGAGATGAATTCTTAACCAAACATAAGAAAGAAGCAATTACTAAAAAAAGAGAGAGGGAGAGAGAGAGAGAGAATTTTCATCACATAAAATTAAAAAGCTTTTGAACAAACAAGATTAAGATATCTAGGATAAGAAGAAAGGTGGCTAACAGGTTAAAGAAATCTTTGTATCAACTATCCAATAAAGATTAAGTATCCAAAATATATAAATAACAACAATATGTAAAGTCAAAATCTATTCCTCAAAAGATAAATGGTACGAATCATAGATCTCTGAAAAATTGACAACTGTTAACCATACAAAAGAATGTTCCAAATCAGTATTATTAAGAAAAATAAAAATCAAAACAATCCTAATGTTTCACCTCACACAGAGCAAATTGGCAAAAATAACAAAATATGAGAGTAGAAGATGATGGAGGAATTGTGGAAAGATGATATTAATCAATTTTTGGAGGAACTGTGAATCAAAAATTCTGGAAAGCAATTTGGAATCATGCAAATAAAATTATTAAAATATCCATTCACTTCCCCATCCTCCTCTTATTAATGAAATTCTTTGCTGTGAATCAGGTGTCCATGGACATTTTCGTGTCAAGACTCCCTAAGTGGTCTGGTGAAACTTATGGACTCCTCATAAGAGAAATTATTAATTTCTCTCACATATTAATAGCCAATTATTAAAACTGAAGAGACTCAAAACTCTTTACCCTGTCCTATTTTCTTATCCAAAGCCATCTTTCAAGGACTGATGGAAGATAGAATTGACATTCTCCTCATTCTGGGCATAGCTGCTTCACCCAATTAAATCAGACTTCTCATCTAAAATTAATTCTTGCCCATTATATTCTACTCAAGCTAATTTGGGTGGAGGTATCCTCCATCCAGACTGCCCAAGGCTGGGGGTGGTCTGGGTATATAGTCTCTTTATCCAAGAGTGAAATATTGTTAATTATTTAGTTAATTAATAAATAGTGTAATAAGGGTCTGCTTGATACTGAGAACTCTTGCTATCTCAGGTTTATAGTCAAGTGTTTTTGGTCATTGCAGCCAGTAAAAATTCATGGAATCAAGAGATGATGTGTCCTGTTTGAGGAACAGCAAGTAGGCTAGCATTACTGAATTATAAAGTAGGAGGGAACCAGATTGTGAAAAGCTTTCCAAAAATAGTGAGATCACCCCAACAGACCAAAAGGTACAAGTAGTTCATATTGCCACTATCTCCATGAACTACTGAAAAGTGTTAGGGCTGTAGGAATCCATCAAGGCATATGCTCCAATTGGCAAAACCCCACCAGTCATTTGTTCCTTATATTTCTCTATTCTCAGTGTCTGATGATATAGCTAGTATCCACTGTGAAGGTCCAAAACAGAGAGAGAGAGAGAGAGAGAGAGAGAGAGAGAGAGAGAGAGAGAGAGAGAGAGGGAGGGAGAGAGAGAGAGAGAGAAGGAAGGAAAGAAATGGAAGGAAGGAAGGAAAGAAGGAAGGAAAGAAGGAAGGAAGGAAGGAAGGAAGGAAGGAAGGAAGGAAGGAAGGAAGGAAGGAAGGAAGAAAGGAAGGAAGGAAGGAAAGAAGGAAGGAAGGAAGGAAGGAAGGAAGGGATACAGGGAGGGAGGAAGAAACACAGGTCTAACCATGTCTCTCCCCTACCCAATAAACTCTATTGACTCTCTTTAGAAGCAAATATAAATCTCTCAGTCTGACATTTAAGATCTTCCAAAACCTGGTCCCAATATACCTTTGCAGTGTTATTTCATATTATACATTTCCATATACTCTATGACTCAGTCAAACTGATCTTCAAACTATTCCTTCGTGTATCACAACTCTATACCTTTCTACAGACTATATCCCATAAATGGTTCCCTCCTCAGCCTGTTAAGACAACTTCTAAATGAAGGCTTTCCTCTTCTCTCAGATGCTAGTTCCCTTCTCTTGATCACCTTATATCTATTCTATATATACCTACAGTATATAATATATAATACAAGTTGTTGCCTCCAATAGAATGCAAGCTCCTTTAAGGTAAGAATTATTTCCCTTTTGTTTTTGCATATCTAGTTCCTATCATAGTGTATGATACATAGTAGGCATTTAAGAAATGTGTATTGAATGGCTGGTTATGCAGCAGCCAATACAAGGCATCATGGAATAATGGAAAGTATGCCTACTTTGAAGTCAATATGTGGGTTACAATCCAGCTTCTGAAGTTTACTGCCTATGTGACCATGGGCAAGCCAATTAACCTCTCCCATTCTTAGTTTCTTCATCTATAAAATTAGGGATGTGGGGATGGATAACCTCTAAGGTGCTTTCTACTTTTGTGTAAATGATCCCATGAACCTATCAACATATGATCTTAAATTCATGACATAACGTACTGCCCATCTTAGTCCTCTGATTCAAAACCCAATACTCCACAAAGTGCTGTGTCTTATAGGTCTTCCTTCCAACCATCATTATAGCAAAGGTCAATGGATTATGGGGACTTTCTAATGATGCTGTTGATGAACAGTTCCTTCAAGTAGTTCCTAAGTTCCTCTATCTCAGAAACACAATTTTCCAAGACTTCTCTTGCAAAAGTTGGGAGTTGTTGTAGCAAATTATATATGCTTCCTGGTGGGCATACCCTACTTGCCACTGTTGCCACAGTGAGAACATATTGGGTCTAGAATTTTCTTCCCTTCCCTCAGGGAATTCCTTCCAACACTGGAGAATAAATGAAAGCTAAAAGGTTCGGTTCCATATATATCAACTGAGATCGTTTTATCTCTGTTAATCATATGAACTTCAAGGCAACTTTCTGAGAGGTGGAAGGACCAAGACATCTCCTCAATTAAAATGGTCACACTTGCTCCCTTTTCTTGGTTCTGCTGCATTTTCTCCCTTTTTTGCTAACAGGTAATTCTTGGTAGGATTGACATTGTTTTTCATGATTATCCTAACATTGAACTACATGAATGAAATTAGAATTAGAAACAATTCTAATCTATTCATTCTGTCTTTACACTCTTTAATTGTTAAGATTTTACTAAAATTTGTTCTTCATGTCATAAGCTATGAAATCCCTGCTTAAATAACTTCTCTCACAGAGACTTTGGACACTTTGACTGTAGCTTTAACAGAGAAGGAAGAGAATTTTCAGGAAAGACAGTTAACTGTGATGACATAAGAAATCTGTGTGAGACCTTAAGAGACCTTTTTCCTGGGGAAATTTCAGCAGTTAAGTTCCATTGTAGGGAGAGGGGGGAAAATCTGTGTGTTGGGCAGTTAATTGTCTTTCTTAGCAAGCTTAGGGTTAAAGGTTTTGTGTATGTCTCCAAGCACCTTTGAGACATGCTTACACCAAGTTACAGCATCATAGTTCATTCATACCAGCCTACTACATGTAGGATTTACCAGCTATCTACATGTGGAGTTTCATCCATGAGATCACTACATGTGACTAATATCAACCTGACTTCATATGAAGTCTCATCCATGGGATTGATATGCATTGTTTGAGCATCACAAGACTCCTCCAGGCACAAGGAAAGACTTCAAATGTTTTCAAAACAACAAAACTTTCTCTCAATTAAAACTTGAAAAAATTAATGGAATCATTATTTTATACAAAAAAGGACCAAAAAACTAAAAGTAACTACTAATCCCCAGGTTTATCCCCTTGTCGCTGTAAATTAAGAAATTTAAAAATAACTGGTTACTGATGTGGGAGACATGAAAAAAATGTGTGGAGAGTACTTTGCAAATCTTAAAGCACCATATAAATGCAAATCTTAAAGCACCATATAAAAGCACCATATAAATGAAGCAGTTGTGAGTGTATATGTGTGTGTGTGTGTGTGTGTGTGTGTGTGTGTGCAGTCAAATTATTACCTAGTTAGAGAAAAGGTCAGAATCAGCATTAAATTAAAAAAGAATAAAGATGAGAAGACACAATGAGCAAATGACTTAGTTTAAATCTGACAGACTTAAATGATGATGCTAAAAATAGGAAATATAAAAATACAAAATTTTGACTATTATAATTTCCTATAAAAACTTAACCATTGAAATCATCACCACCACACAGAGACCAAAAGATCATCATCCAGCAAAATTCTGATCTTTTCCTAAAAGAAGCCTGGCCAAAGACACCACCAGTTTAGATTCCAAAGTTATTGTGTAGTACTATGGAGGAAGATGACAGAAAATTACTTTTTTATTAAAAAAGAAAAATACAGCAAAAGCAAGTCTACAGAAAGCTTGCCATGAGATGCACTGACCCACATTATCCCAAGAGTACTTATAGATGAAACTGGCAGGAAAACAAATAGCTGGAAAATGAACAAATTTGTAAATGTTTCTGCAACAACTATTTTAATCATCAGAGACAGACACCATATTTCAACTCTGACATATCAATCCCCAATGTGAAAAACCATCTAAGAAGATGAAATTGGAAAGAGTGCATAGACCAGAGCAAGTACTTTGATACTTGAGAATATCAGTGAATTTCTGTTCTTAACAGATGTTTCAAAAATATACATTGCAACCTACCCATCCCTGCCTATCCTTAGATGTCTCTTGTCCATCTCATCTCATAAGCCTACCACAAAGGTTCTGATCATACAATTGGGTCTTCCTCCAGTTCCTCTGAAATTATGTGAATACCAAAAGAGTACCCAGGCTATCTGTGTTTTTTTTTTTCTGGTCACATATTTCTCTAATGACGTCTTTGGTGGTACTTCTCCTTTACAGCTTCTTCACTTATATTATGTTATAATTTGCTCACATTTACCATGTACCTTTGCATTACCCTTTGGAACATACAATCTTGAAAGCATAGTAGGAGCATTGTGTAAGTTCTATGAGGGGAGGGAATATGCAAAAAGAATAGGGAAAAAGCCAGATCACATTATTAACCCCCAAAGTGATCAAGATGACATTAATGAGCGTGAATCCACGTCTACTTTTTTCACCCTTATAAAATCTTTATAAGAATGGTATACATTTACTTTAGGAGTATCCTTGATAGCAATAGAAGGAAATGGACAGGCTTTTGCAACAGATTCTCAAATATAAAACACATATTCATTCACACAGAATATATACATATATATATAAATACATATATATATACATTTAAGGTGTGAAAGGTATAGAGAGTACATGATCTTTCTGTTTTTATTGATTGGAATAAAGCACTTAACTCAGTAGAGCAAAATGCAGTTTTAAATGTTCTCTTGCAACTAATAGATATTCATATATACATTAGTAATAAAAGATCTATTAAATATGCAGCCTAAGATAATTTTTATAAAACACTGATTATTAATGCAAATTAGGGCATAAAGAAAGAAGATACATGATCATTGAAGATGTACAACATCAAAATAAAAGGGGGATTCGTCATATATAGTGATATCCTCCAGATATTCCTGCTTGCAGATGACATATTCCTCTTTCTAATGAATCCAAAAACATTAAAGGGCCATTCAAATGAGATCCATGATCACTTAAAAGCAATGTCTAACAAGCTACCAAAGTAAAGTAAAATGGATTTTAAAAATGCCATACTTAACAGAATATGACACGTATCTGCTTGGACAAAGCATTGTGTTAGTAAATCAGTAATAGATCTGGGATAGGTATTATAGATTTACAAGTTATTTTCTATAGCAGACTAAATGTTACAGTCATACAGCTTATAGAAATAAAGCAAATATAAGATCCTCTTACGTCTTTTATTAACAAATGTTGTATTTTTTTTGAAAGGACAGCCTTGAAGGTACTAAGAAAAAATATATCTCCTATCTCTCAAAGGTCATATAAAATAAAAAATGATTTAGTTCAATAATCAGTACTTCAGAACTTTTCATGGATCTGTGATCTCACCCAGTTGTGGCATGCTAAGCAATAATGTTTGTAAAATCCTTCTCATACTTTCTTCAAAGATTCCCTTGATACATGTATAGATTATTCCTACAACTACTCCAAGCATGGGGGAGTAAGCATATGAGCTGGTACTCATCAATAGGTACTGACATTTTCTCGGTCACGTTTTTCTAGAAACAAGGTCTTTTTCTCTTGTTATTGTGGCATCCTTCCTTCTTTCAAATATTTTGAGAATGAGTTTCTCAGTGTGATCAAAACTCTATGCTGTAGATCAAAATTCTCTACATCTGCTGTATATACTTGGTCTTTTTATCTATTTTTCTCATTTTTGTTTTAATTAGTGCTCTTTCTACTTCTAAATATAGCACTTTTTTAAAAAAATTTTTTTATTTACTCATTTACTTTTAATTTACAAGATTCAGTTCCACAATCACTTGAGTTTCAGATTTTCTCCCCTACCTCCTCCCCCTCCCCATGGTGGCGTGAAATCATGTATAGGATCTGCAAATACTTTCACATTGTACAATAGTTTGGTCATACAGAAGGGTTGTAACCAACGAATGATCACTGGGAAAAGGAAAAAAAAAAAAGCAAAACCAGACATGAAAGAGAATGATAACGTGTTTGGCTTCAGTGAAGAAACATGGTGGTGATATAGGCTATTATACCTAGATTCCAGAAGATCTGAATTCAAATTCTACTTTTGGCACTTACTGGCTATGTAACCATTGGGAATTTAAATAATACCTCTGAGTCTGTTTCCACATCTGTAAAAGAATGATAAAATATCTATAGTACTTAGCACCTGTACTCCAATGAGAGATGCAAGATAAAGTGCTTTGCAAACATTTTTTAGTGCCATATAATAAAAGCGGCTATTAAGTTGAATGAAATTACATCTAGATCTCTGATTTCATCTCCTAAATGTGATGGCTCTACTGTCACTGATGGAGAAAATATATTGAAATAGACATTTTAACAAATCTTTTCTATTTTTAATCTGTTTGTTGCATTCCTTCCAATTTCATCCTCAAATGCAATCAAAATGATCTGGCTTAAATGGGCCTTTTACCAAATTTTCTGCCAATTTTATTTTTCCTCTCTTTTTTCCTTGCCACTTTATGAGGTCATAATGTTCATAAACCTCCACCATTTCCCTATAGAATATTTTACAAATGAGTTTATATCCTGAACTAATGTTGTGCTTTACTACCACATTTCTCAGTCTGGCAAGAACATCAAGTATTTGTTGGCTCAATTTGTTTCTCAACGTTTTGATATCATAGTAGTGATTCATTTACATTGTTTAAATTCCCTTAGAAAAAGGTTCTAGTATGTATCAGTGCCATTAATTTATCCAGTTCCCCCTTTTTCCATCAATAACCTATCCACTTAGGTATGCCTCAATTGAAAGCTGTATCTTCACATATGTGTCATTTATTATAAGTTTGCATAGATTTTTATCTTTGTTCTAACAAGATAATGACCTGATCATACACAAATAGCAAATCTGAAAATTACTTCCTCTTTGATAACCAGTGATTTCTTATCTGTTAAATATAATCAATCTCATTTTTTAAAATTTCACTGAGTGGTAAATATATCTAATAATTTTTATCACTTCTTGAAGAAATATCTACGACCTATAGATATAAGACTTCCATATAATTTACAGACTTTTCTGATTTCTTACTACCAGACCAATGTTTTTAAAATTTTGGGACATCCCTCCCTATACCAACCTTTGTGGTCACCAAGTATTAAAATAATATCTTGATTTAATTAGGAGAATCTTACTGAGTTCTTTAAGAATTTTACTAAGTATATTGTAAAATTTGTCTACCTCTTTATCTTACACAAGAGGTACTGGTACCTAAACTAAAATTACCTTCACTGGGATCTTTTTGAAAATGCTATGATGAGCACTACAATACAAGAGGAGCAGGTGTCTGTGAAATATTTCTTATTACTTCTGGACACACACGCACACACACACGCACACACTCAAAATCTCTAGTGATTCTTTTGTTTTTCTCTCCAAACACTCTCCTAGTGCTCTGTCCATTTTTCTATTAAACTGCAACTTGCTCTTTTTTCTTCTGACTTCATTCATAAAATTGAAACTGACAGTCTTGAATATCAGAATTGTTATTAGTCAGTTCTTCCAGTAGTATGTTGATTCATCCATCATTGAAGAAGGATCTTACATTTAACAGTTCATGTTTAGAGACAATCTAAGGACTGTGGGATTCTTGGTTCCTCATGCCCCCTTTTCAGGAATAGAAAGGAAATCACATGGAGCTATAGAACAGGTTGCACTTTTTGTTGTTTGATGGATTTCTTTGACCAAAGAATATATCACATAGTGGCCAATATACTAGTGATGAGTCAGCCTCTCCATGCTTAGCTAGACTGGAACTCAAAAAGTAAACATAGTCTGTTTCTAGGATCATATTTAAAGCCTATCCAATATGGAAGAACTTGTCCATGCTTGTATTCTCCTAACATAACTTTTGAGAATATAGGTCCACTTTCATGGATTATTTGCCAAAGTGATCACAAATGTTGCTCAAGATAATACCTGAAAAAAAGATTTACTATTAATGAAGACATTTTCCAAATTATCCTATTCATAAATGAGATTATAATAACCCTAAGTCTCAGAATAATGCAATGTCTTTTCAATGAAATCTACAATGATGAAAAAGAGCTTAGTCTTACCATCCACACTACAAAAACAACATGGATGAAAAATGCATATCTTCAAGACAATAAATGACATGCAACTAAACACAATAAAAAGGTTTTCAAATTAGTCCACAAATACGTGTTTCTTATAGAAGTGCTAGGACTAGAAGCAAACAGCAGAAAGAGATCAGGTTAAATTGTGCTTAAGAAAATACACAGTACTTTTGATAATAACAAATGCTTACCACTGAAAAGCCATCTATTTAATAGCACTTTCTCTGTAAAGGTATATGGCTATAAAACATGAAATGCCATCTCAGAATAATTAAAAGTACAAACACAAAGAACAAATAAATGGTATATTCTGGCCTCAAGAAGGCTTCAATATGTTATCAAGTATAATTTTTTAATTTAATAAGTGGAATTGGGTGGCTAGGTGGTACAGTGAATAACGCCTCAGCCCTGAAGTCAGGAGGACCTGAGTTCAAATCTGGCTTCAGATACTTAACACTTACTAGGGCAGACACTTAACAACCTTGGGCAAGTCGCTTAACCCCAACTGCCCTACAAAAACAAAACAAAAAAAAAAGAAGTGGCATTGAGACCAGTATAGAAGTGGACCAGTCATGCAGTGAGGATGCGAAACAATAAATGGAAAAATAAAGTAGCACACTGGTACACCATGATGCTAAAAAAAAAATTTAGGAAGGCCATCAGGATACTAAATATATCCTTTATAAAGGATCTATGGAAAGAAACAGTTGAGAATTTTACAAGATAAGAAGGCATGTTGAGGTTCCAATATGGTTCAGGGGAAGGCTGATGAAACCTTCAAAGTAAGTATGAAAGCTCATTTTTCCCCAATTTTGCCACAAGACTTGCTGGAAACAAATGGCTTCATATATTTATATAAAATACATTTTATGTATGCAGTAAATATTTGTCTCTATTGGTGATTTGGCTTGCAAAGTTGAAACACAGTAGGAAAAATACTAGCATCTGTATGCTGTCATTTTCTACTTAACATTACTGAAAAGGGGTCCATTCACATTCAGTTTCCTTTAACTTGCTCCTTCTTATTTAATTATCTTCCATAGGTGATATGAAAGATGAAAGATCCCTTCCCACAAAACAAGATTACCAAAGATCTAACATCCAATATAGTCCTCTAAAAAAGAAGGGCAAATTAAGAATAATTCTCTCTAGCTCTGAGACACTTCATTCATACTGAGAGCAACCTGACAGAGAAATCTGATTATTGGTCTGGGTAATTTGTAATTTTTCTGACTTACTGATATATTTATCTCCATAGGTCCCCAGTGTGGGGCTGGATATGAAATAGTTTATATTTTTCTAGAGTAAATTTATTCTCTTGTATTGAACAATGCTTGAGGTAGAGAATGGGGTGACAGGTAGAGCTGTAACAGGACAAAGAAGTGAGATCCTGGTACAGAAAATACACAAAACATTGTACCTGCTAATAAGTCTCAGCACAGCGTGGTATTAGGAGAGGATGGTACAACTGCACATTCTTATGCAAAGTCAGACAGTTACAGATCTGAGGTCAGGATGAGGAGATAGAACCTCACTCTACTTCTTTTGAAAGTTTTGGTTCTCTGATTATATTTCTAGTTCTTGCCATTTGTCCCTCTTTCCTGACTGCCTAAATCTGTGGCTGATTATTCAGACACATCAGGAAGAGTTGATGATGGGGAAAACATCTTACAGCTCTTTTCCCCCTGCCTCAGGATTGTATATTAATTTTTTCACACTGAATTCTTTTAAAAATAATTCACCTATTGAATGCAAATCTAATCATCTTAACCATCTACGAATGATACTCAAGAGGAGGTCTTTGCAAACACAAGGCACTGAAGACTTCTGATCTGAAGATAGGAGAAGATTTTCTTTGACGGACCTCCGATTAGCCAGGTTGTAATTTTTCTGGTCTTATCACTAGAGGTTTTGATTTATGCTTTTACTTACAATTTTAATTAGACTGCATTTATCGAATCCTTTTCACTGCCCAGGCCTAACCACTTTCCTAACATTTGACCATGAATATTTTTGGCTTATTTCAGTAGGTTTGAGGGAAGAGTCTGTTTGAGATATTACGAAGAATATTATTCCAATATTATTAATATTAATATCTTTCTAATATTATTGCAAGAATTTTACATCAGTGGAATCAATGTCAATAGCAAAACCAGATACATACATATATGTGTCTATGTGCATATGTGTAATATACACACATATAATAGATGTGATTTATGCATACGTATATGTGTCTATGTGCATATGTGTAATATACACACATATAATAGATGTGATTTATGCATACATATGTGTCTGTGTGCATATGTGTAATATACACACATATAATAGATGTGATTTATGCATACATATGTGTCTATGTGCATATGTGTAATATGCACACACATAATAGATGTGATTTATGCATA
>CM053580.1:97734675-97761334 GCA_028627135.1 Pseudochirops cupreus | reverse complement strand
ATAATAGATGTGATTTACATATACATATACACACATGTATATAAATATGTGTGTGCACATATATAATAGAAATTCAAAATTATTAACAATATAATGTAATCACAAATAATTCTATGGTACTTAGGTACAGATATCATTAATTTTGCTCTCTTTAACTAGATTTCTTGACTATTCAATAATAGGACAGGAAAAAGGTTTATTTCATTGCCATAGGAAACTCCAAAAAAGAAACAGAACATTCCAATGTGAGTCGGCACATTCTCTGCCACTTATAGTCTTAGAGAATTGTTTAACACAGTGGTATCACACAAAAACACAAACAGGGCCACTAAACCATACACAAGGAGCCTTGCGGCTACATATTGACTTAGAAAACCACATATTAACATTATCTGTGTTCTATTAATTTATTTTGTTAAATATTTTGTAATTACAAACCTAGTTTGTACCAGCTATATGGGCTGAGGTGGGAGGAGGGAGGCTCATATATACACTGACAAGTTAAGTAGCTTTTCTAGGATCACAGAACCATTTTTATATCAGAAGTGAGACTTGAACCCAGATCTTCCTGGGTTTTAGGTTAGCTCTCAATCCACTGACTACATCAGACTGCTTCTCAAGGATATCTCTGGATTTTTCTTTTATATGCTCATCTTTAAAACACTGGGGAAATTTTTTAAAATGTAGTAATCTCTGTATGTGCTCAGTTAGTCAATACACTTTTATTGATCTTCTGCTCTACACCTAGCATTAAAGTTTCTATACTTCTCATTCCTATCAGTTCCTTGCTATAACTGCCTCTGAAGCAGCTTCTGTCACATATCTTAAGTGCCAATTCTTGGAGTCTCAGGAAACAAACTATTTTTTGTGGTGTTGCTTATAACCTCTTGGCACAAGCTAAAGGCCCCCAAATAAAACATAAATGTAATATCTCTGTTGTGCTAAAAGCATTATTTCATTCCTGTATAAATCAGATGCTTTAAATTGGTGGCATTCCTTGTTCTCTTCCTATCTTTGCAGTCGTCTTACACCGTATGCCCCAATATACTCTGTAAGTTAATGACACTAGCCTCCTAGCTGGTCCTCACGTAAGACATTTCAGCCACAGACTCAGTGCATTTTCACTGGCTGACTCTCAAACTGGCACACTCTCCCTCCTAATCTCTGCTTCCTTAGAATCCCTGGCTTTCTTCAAGTCTCAACTAAAATCATATCATCTGCAGATAACTTTTCCTACTTTTCCTTATGGGCAACTAGATGGTGCAGTAGATAGAGCACCAAGCCTGGAGTCAGAAAGATCTAAGTTTAAATCCAGTCTCAGAGACTTACTAGCTGTATGACCTTGCACAAGTCACTTAATCCTGTTTGCCTCAGTTTCCTCCTCTATAAAGTGAGCTGGAGAAGGAAATGGAAAACCACTCCACCATCTTTACCAAGAAAACCCCAAATGGGGTCACAAAGAATCAGAAACAACTGAGCAACAAACAAAAGACCTCCTTCATCTTAGTGCCTTCCTTTTCTTGGTTATTTATCCTGTTCACAGATAGTTGTTTGCATGTTGTTTCCTGCCATTAGAATGGAAACTCCTTGAGGACAAGAACTGGTTTTTGGCTTTCTTAGTATCTCTAGCACTTAGCCTAGTGCCTCATTGGAGGCATTTAATGAATACTGGTTAACTAAAAGACTAGCAGAAAGCCAGACATAAACATTTCTGTGGATTTTATGTTGTTCAGATTTTATTTCTTGTTTATGACACACTTGCTACAAAGCTACATTTTGAAGAATTCATCAGTAGGTGTTAGCTGGGGTCTCCTTCATTGTGCCTGTGCTTCCCCAAAACACTCCCTCACCCTCACTACTGAAGACAGAGCATAGCATGATAATGTTTGATGCTTGATAATGTAAGTATACATTTGGGTCTACTTTATTTCACCATTTGGCATGGCTCATTGAGGGCATAGTTCAGCAAGCTTTCTAAATCCAGATCATCTCTGCTATTCTTGACATTAAATTTATATTGCAACATCATTAAAACTAGCATTTATATAGCACTTTAAGATTTGACAAGCACTTAACAAATATCTCGTTTTTTTCTCACAATAACCCTGAGAGGTAGGTACTATTCTTATCTACTTCTTAATGTATAGGAATTCATCATTCATGGAGTGCCTACTATGTATAGAACAATCTCCAGGAGAGGGAAAGCAAAGCAGGAAATGAAGAAAAGGGAAAGAAAGAAAGAAAGGAGGGAGGAAGGGAGGGAAGGAAGGAAGGAAGGAAAAAAGGAAGGAAGGAGGGAAGAAAGAAGAAAGGAAGGGAAGAAGGAAGGAAGAAAGGAAGGAAGGGAGGAAGGAAGGAAGGAAGGAAGGAAGGAAGGAAGGAAGGAAGGGAAGAAGGAAGGGAGGGAGGGAGGGAGGGATGGAGGAAGAAATAAAATGAAAAGAAATATCAGATATGAGTATTATCTGAAAGACCTTGTAATATTCACAAAACAACCTATCAATAAAGTTACTATTTGGTCATATTCAATATACTCGTAACTTGTTGGATCTCATTTTTACTCACAGAACCATAAAAATACCTTTTTTCATAGTGTGATGTCTACTTCAAGCATGTGAAGGCTTCACCCAGCTGAATGAGTAATGAGAACAACAGATTTTAATGACCATGAAGGATGCTGAAGCAGGCACCATAGAGCACTCAGAGCTTGGTCAGACATCAAAGAATGACCAAGGTCATACACTACATCCCAGGCCAGTGCTAGTCATCCTCACTTTTGTCTTGCCAATGGACTTCAATGACTCTAGAAAAGAAAGTGGGGCTGATGACTTTGAACAACTCTGCCTTACTTAAATCTAATTCATGGACAAATCAAGACATCATCCCATAATGTCATTCTTCTTCTTTGAAAAACAAGCAACAACAATCATATCTTGAATGAATGATAAAGGTTATGTTCATGTGTATTAGCACTTAACTTGAGACATATTCACACTATACATGGTCCTATAAGCATCAGAGCCTTGAATCACATGGTGGATTACATTATGGCAGTTTACAAGGCTGGAGGTGAAGAACTCACCTAGAGATGGAGAACATGGTCCAATTTATGATCCAGAGAGTAAACAGGATACTGTTTGACATCAAGCCAGAGTTTAAGTCAAATCCAATAGGCTAAACAAATGGTAAGCTAAGAGTTCATAGTAACGATACAAAGCAAGGTGTCAGTGTCAGGGAAGACAGACTCTGAAGTAGGCACTAGTGAAAAAAAAAAGTGATGTTTTATAAAACTTCCCTGCCCCAGAAGTAGATTTATGATAGTGGCATGCTGCACTTGTCCTCTCCTTCCTCTGTCATGCCAGGGACTAGGCTTACCGTATGAAAGGATGAAGGAGATATTAGGGTGACAATGTATATATTTGACCTAATTCTACTACTATGTACCAGTGAGAATGTGCTATATACAAGAATAGAATAACTATTGTTTCTAAAAGATGGCATGTAAGGTAGCCACAATATTCTTCATTGGTTGAGCTCAACTATTAAATGTATTTCAATTTCTTTTATAAATGTCCAAGTGAAGTTTTTTTGGCGTGATCTCATCCATCTAAGCAATAAATAGACGGTCAGAACTCTTAAGTAGAAGAAACCACTAAAGCTGCAAACTGGTTATTGTCCTTCATGTGGACATGAAACGAGCAGACGTGTCCAACGGGGTGAATAACTAATTCTCAATTGTGCTACCAAATAAAGACGAGGGAGATGTAACACTTTGGCAGGAGGTCAGGTTTGGATTTTTTTTTTTAATCAAATGCAGTGGGTATGACTGAGGATAAAATTCCCAGGGTTTCATTTCTCATAGAGAATATGTCTTCCATTTGTCTCTCTCTCTCTATCTGGTTCTCTCTCTCTCTCTCTCTCTCTCTCTCTCTCTCTCTCTGACTCTGTCTCTCTCTTTCTCTGTCTGTCACTCTTTCTCTGTCTCTGTCTGTCTGTCTCTCTCTCTCTTTCTGACTCTGTCTCTCTTATTCTCTGTCTGTCACTCCTTCTCTGTCTCTGACTGTCTCTCTGACTCTCTGTCACTTTTTCTCCATCTCTCTTTCTGTCTCTGTCTCTCTCTGTCTCTGTCTCTCTCTCTCTGTCTCTGTCTCTATCTCTGTCTCTGTTTCTCTCTCTGTCTCTGTTTCTCTCTCTCTCTCTCTGTCTCTCTCTCTCTCTGACTGTCTCTCTCTTTCTCTGTCTGTCACTCTTTCTCTGTCTCTGACTGTCTTTCTCTCTTTCTCTGACTCCCCCCCCTTTCTCTGTCTCTGTCTCTCTCTCTGACTCTCTGTCGCTTTTTCTCCATCTCTCTTTCTGTCTCTGTCTCTCTCTTTCTGTCTCTGTCTCTCTGTCTCCCTCTGTCTCTGTCTCTCTCTGTTTCTGTCTCTCTGTCTCTCTGTCTCTCTGTCTCTGTCTCTATCTCTGTCTCTGTTTCTCTCTCTGTCTCTGTTTCTCTCTCTCTGTCTCTCTGTCTCTCTCTGTCTCTGTCTCTGTCTCTGTCTCTCTCTCTCTCTGTCTCTCTCTCTCTCTCTCTCTCTCTCTCTCTCTCTTTCTCTCTGCCTGTGTGTGTGTGTGTATTTTGCTACACCGTCCATATTCTGGCCTCAAATTATACAAATGCTTCATTATTGGGAGAAAACTAAGGTTTATCTCAATAATTAAACCAGCTTAATATTTTGTAAAAAGTTAAGAGAATCAGAAAATAATATATTATTCCTTTTTCAAGGAAACTGAAACTTAAAAAAAAATGAATAAAGATGAACCTGATTTCTGGTTGAGAGAACTTTCTTGGTTCTGATCCAATGATGCAAATCTTTCTTCTGCATGCTTATCTTCTTATTCAGGACCTTTAAGAAAAACAGGTAGCAAAAAATTCCTAAAGATTATTCCTAAAACATCAGATGGATACGAGGTAAGCACTTTGGGTTTGGAGTTTTTACTGTTGTTTTGTTTTTTAATACTCAAGTGACAAGAGCTCAGGATGATTTCTTTTCATTTCTTTGGCAGATTAAAAGAGTTTCCTTCTAGTCACTTGAGTCATGAGATGTATCCCTAGGTTGGCCACTGATTCTTCTGATCACTGATATGCATCTTTTAGTGGCTTATTTACAAAAGAGGCAGTTTTAAGTGCTCCATATCTACCTTTCATCTCTAAGATAAGGAGATGACTGCAGTTCTTGAAGGGAGGAGGTAGAGATTCTGTATTTGTTTCTTGAGTCTTGTTCATTTGTTTTTCTTAAAGTATTTCCCACTCACTGGTATCATTTATCCAGGAACTCCAGTTGGGTCATTTATTTTCAACAAAAAGAAGCGACTTGAGGCTGCAACCAGCAGTTAAAATGAGCTATGAGCAAACTGACTGCCAAAATGATTGCAGCGCCTTAGAAGATGTCTCTCCCTTTTCCTCTTTTATTTTTAAAGAAGCCAGAGGAATATGCATCATTCAAGAATCCAACATTCCTCCTAGACTCTTCAAAAGAACCAGTCTCCCACTCTGCCTTCTTAACCAGTGATTTTACCAGCCTGGTTCAGACCCATTAGCAGGTAGCTTATAGGCCAGCAGATTGGAGAAGCAAGATGCCATTTTTAATTGATATGTCTTTTTTCATGGTACAGTTTCTCAATATGGGAAGCCAAGAGTCACAAAGTCACATAAACAACATAAACTTCATGAGTATGGAATGGCTGCATTGCCCCCATAGTACTCTCCTTTTCAGGTGAGTGACCAGCCCCACCTGTGTGGTATAGAAATTTTCTTCTGGAAGCTCAGAAAATCAATGAGTCATTGAATGGAATTAATAAAAGGATTACGAATTATTTAATTGCTTTTGCCAGCCGTGCCACACTTTACAACTGAGTCATTTAATGGCTCAGCAACTTATTCTCCTCATTAGTATAAAACGGTTACAACAATGCCCCCACTAGTCACCCCAATGCCATAAACACAGAAGCTATTTTATACATGGAACTTTTGGAGAAACAGGGGATAGATAGGGTCTAGAAAAAAAGAGACTTAGAAGATCCATAATTATTATAATGAAATATGCAAAGGCCTGACATGAAGAAGAAGGCTTAGATTCACTCTGGTTGGCTCTAGATAATAGTTGAACCAATGAGCAGAAACTACAAAGACCAATTTTCTTTAAATCTAAGGAAGAGCTAAAAATAGATAGGACAGACTCAAGAGGGGGTGAGAACCCATGCCACCACAGGAAATTTTCTAACAGAGTCTTGACAGGAATGTTGTAGAGAGAAATGGATTGAGTTTGTGTCCTAGCAGTGCAAAGATATCCAAGTACTTGACTGAACTCGAGAGGTGCTATATCTTCCAAGGGTGAATCTCCTAGCCCTACTGGTGAAGATAGGCAATACTGGAATTGAAGGCTTCTGTAATGGTGTGTTAACTTGGAACATTTTGCATAATGGTGAATCTCAACTTTCAGAAGGGAGGGTACATCTTGAAGGTCACAATGAACTAGTCTGGGATAGTTAGGGGGAAAATTCAGGTAACCCCGAAGCTGTACTTTGAAGGTATTTTGTTTCCTTCCCACATGAATTCAAACTGTTCTTGGTTTGTTGATGCCACTGGTATGGAGAAAAAAATTCCCTTCTACCTCTAGTTTTCCATTATCAGACTGTTTTGACAGCCATGGGCTGTATGAATTGGTAAGAGGAGTGATTAGAGGCAAGGAGATCAGTTTGGATGCTATGACAGTAGGTCAGGTGAGAGATAATGACAGCTTAAATTAGAGTGGTGGTGGTGGGCATAGACAGTATAGCTACAGGAGATATTATAGAGAAAGACTCAGCCAAAGTTAGCCACTAAGTGTGGGTGGGATATGAGAGAGGCAAGTGTCACTTGTGATTCAAGTTGGCAAACAACAGGAGCTGGGTCTGATTCAAACTCCTGTATCTTGAAACTGTTTCTTTACCCTTCTATACAATTAAATAAACTTTTCTTTGACTTGATATTCTTGGCTCAGCATGTTTCAGTTTTCTGAATCCTAAAATGTGGTCTCCAGGTCCAAAAGCAGTTCTAGACATTAATGAACCACCAAACTGGTCTAAATCAGTGGTGACAAATTCAAATAGAAACAGATCCTGTGACTGCATATTGGCTTAGAAAACCACAAACTAACATTATATAGGTTGTATTGGTTTTTTTATCTTGTTAAACATTTTCCACTTCCATTTTAATCTGGTTCAGGCAGTTTCCAGTTTGGTCCTGGAAAGTCAGAATGAGAACTCTTGAAACATATGGTTATAGTGGCTCTCTACTACTTCTACAAGAAAGTAGCTTGATGGGATAGGAATAATGCCACATTTACAGTCAAAGGGAAAATTACAAAGGAGGTCTTCCATGAAGGACTTCAGTCACCATTCCCTAGTTGCTTCTTACTGTTATCAAGAAACTCATTAAGTCTCCCGCCAAAAATGAAAACTAGAAGAAAATGGCTGAGCTCCCTAGCAGCCTACCAGGTTTGTGCCCTAGAGACGGAGGCTCAACTCATAAGGGAATCCTCTCCCCCAACTACTCCCCATTCTCCTTGCTAGCAAAGCCTAAAAGTTAAGGGGAATCTCTATTTGCTGCTCAGGGCAAAGTCACTGAGGCTAATGTAAGAGGTCATCCAGATTCTGCTGAATTGGAGGTAAATACCCCAAGTGTCAGGAGCTACCCAGTATAGGCACCATCATGCCCTCAGGAAGAAAGCAGAAAGTTCTGGGTGGGTTTTTTAAGACGATGGCAATTCATCTTAAAAGATATAGGTTAAAAAAATAGGAGAAATGCTGACAGATGGAAGATGAAAGTATAGCAATGCGGCAATGTTAGCTCTGACTATGGCCCACCATGGCTTCTGCCATTGTCCTAAGTGTTAGTGAGCACCATAAGCTAGTAGAGCTATCTAGGAACCTAAGCTTGATTGTCTCCACTTGGAGGACAAGGAAATTCACCTTCTGTTCCTCATGTAATTAAACTGAGTGGGCCATTGGCACTATCTAGTCCAACCATGAGTAGGGGGCTAGTCAAGGTCTCATTCAATCTGTCTTCCAAGACTAGGGATCAGATGTCATTGCTCCTGGCCGTGTTCTAGTGGGAAGGGAATATCACACTTCATCTATTTTACTTAACTTGAGATGTCAATGGATTATTATTCTAAGAGACTCAGATTGTCTTCCTCCACTGAGATATCTTGGATAATGGATTTGGGGGAGAAGTGAATTTGGGAAACAGAATTAAAAGCCCAAATTCAAGTAAGAAGCTGACCACACATGTTAGTGGTGATGCAATATTCAGAATGTATTTTGGAAGTGAATATTGGAGAATATTTGAGAGGGAAAGTATACAGTGGCAATATGGGTCAAGCTAAATGGAAACCACTTGGGCGGTCAATAAGAATATTCTAGGCAAGTTTAAGGAGGTCATAACAGTTCTGAGGCCTACTCTTTTCAACACATCTGTCTGGCTAGTTCAGAAACTGATGGGATTTGAAAATTCACTGTGGAATTCTATGAACTAAGTTGTCCACTCCAATCTCAGCTATTGGCAAGACTTGGTGAAGACAGAGGTCAGTCATTTGGTTAACATTTTTTTTCTCCACACCAGTGGCATCAACAAGCCAAGAATAGTCTGCATTCATGTGGCAAGGAAACAAAACACTTTCAAAGTCCTGCTTCAGGATATCTGAACTCTCTCCCTTACTGCCCCAGACTAGTTGCTTATGACCTTCAAGATTTACCTTCCATTCTGAAAGCAGAGTTTCATCATTATATCAGGGTTTTCATGCAAAATGTTCTGGATCACCATTATGGAAGCCCTCATTCCCAATATTGCCTATCTTCACCAGTGGGGGTAGGATATGAATCCTCAGAAGATATAGCACACCTCAACTTCAGTCAAATACTTGGCTATCTATGAACTGCTAGGACACAAACTATATCTGAACCCATACGTGACAAACTCCTAGCTTTTGTCTTTTCCCCAAAAAATTCACTCCCCCCCAAAAAAAGACACAAAAACTCATCAGGCAATTCAGGTTCTGGCATTCTCACATACCATATCTGGGGATCTTACTTGCTCTTATTTAAAAACTTTCCTGGAAATGAATCTGCAGCCTTTGAAACCAACAATCGCCCTCTCTTCCCGAATTTTCTCTCTTCTCTAGACTTTCATTACAGTTTTCTACTGGTTCTCCTACCAATTTGACCACTCCCTCAATCTGCTTTGATATGTCTTCATCTATGTCATGTTCTCCATGGTATCCCTAAAGGTTCTATCCTGGGCCTATTTCTCTTCTCCCTCTAGATGAGCTCCCAAAGGTAAATTATTATCTCTAACCAGATGATTCCCAGATTTAAATAGCCAGACCTAATCTCCCAAACATGGGGTTTTTTCCACTCTGTGTGCTTTATGATTTCCATCTGAGGCTCCCATTTAAACTGTCTCTATTTCATAATATAGTTATTTGCATTTTGTCTCCACAATTAGAATGTGAGTCCAACAAGGACAGGGGCCATGTTTTTGCTTTTCTTTGCATCCCCAACAGTTAGAACACACAGTAGGCACTTAAATGTTGCTTAACTGATTGACTATACCCTATGATGATGACATGTTCCATAAACTATGTCTCTTGTATGAGTGGGGGAAAAAGAAAGGGGGGGGGGGGTGGATCAGAATGAAAGGTATGAATGGCACTTATCAATGAAGCACTTACTTTGTTCCATCAGCCAATGAATCATAAAGGAGTATAATCCCCAAAGATAAATCTGGATAGACTAAAAATACTATCCTCAGTACTCTTCCTTCCTCTTTCATTTTTCACACACTTTCTCTGCTCTTTTACTTTCCAAACAATGTGTTTGTTTTTACGACATATTCACACCCTTACACACCACTCTCCACAACCATCTTTTTCTCCTACTTTGCAGAGAAGCAAAGTTTTCCATGAACTAGAAATTGTACTTATATAGCACATTTTTTTATACTGACAAACTAGACAGATATTGTTAGAAGCAGTAATTGTGGCATGTCACTGGCCATAACTCACATCATCACTTCAAATCAAAGCTGTGACTGAATATGGTACTTTTCACAGCATGCTTAAGCATAAATTTCAACAGACCCAAACAATTCCACTGTTAAGATAATACTACCCACATCTGTGTCCATTAGTCATTTGTTTAAAAAAAAAATGTTGGTGTAATATAGACATATCCTTGGAGAACAATGGAAATTCCTTGTTTCTTATAGGAAATATTGATTGATAATATTCCAAGTGCTCCAAAGCTCAAACTGCAAAACATTTTGCTATTAAATTGCAGGTCACTAATTAAAAAGTGGGTAGAATTTTCCAAGCATCTAATTCATAGCAGATAATAAATTTTTTATGTCTAAACTTGTTAGAAAAATATCCTTATTTTTCCTATTATTTCTACAGCTCGTTGGGGGGAGGGAAGAAAAATTCATTACTGAAAATGGTTGGAATCTAATTGTGTCAGACAAATGTTCCCTTTTTTCTCCCTTCTCATTATTATAATTTGCTGAATCAATGGCTAATAAAGAAACAAACAAAATGGGTCAACTAATTATATAATTATACAAATGATTACCCAAAAAAAGGCAGAAGAGGAAAACTCATCTTTTTTTTAAAAGGCCTCGCCAGATGGAGAGTAACATGAAATAGGCAGTTTTATTATTCTCACTTTTATTTTGTTGCTCTTGTTGCTATATGATTTAATCATTTTAATGAATGATTTTATTGTGTTGTATTCCTGAAGCTGTAACCTGAAAGGGGCTAGTGAGGACTCATATCTATGTGGCTCAAAAACAATGGGCCAGTTCAGTCATATTATTTGATGGGTATCATAGAGAAAGAAAAAAAAAGCTCATTCCTTAAATTTTTCACTTTTCAATTGCTTGTGTTGGTGTCATATAGAAATAGGTTCACTTCCTTTATCATCTTGTGTCTGTTGCATTCAAAACATGGACTTTTGAAGCTTAATCACCAAATAATGATCCAGGTGGTCAAACAACACATTTGATAAGGTTTGTATAATTACAATGATCTCAAATTGATCAATAGGAAAAATCCTTTGAAAATATGTGAATTGTCAGTGCAAAACTACAGCATAAAAATTAATAATATTTAATTCACTACCTATGTCTCTTTGTAAGACCTTTATTTCCTCAGTTATAAAATGGGGACATTAACAGCAAGACATAGTAAGAGAAACCCCATTTAAAGTTACGGTAGGCATTATAAAATATTTGGGAATCTACCTGCCAAAACAAATCCAGGACCTATATGAACACAACTACAAAACACTTTTCAGACAAATAAAATCAGATCTAACTGGTAAAACATCAATTGCTCATGCCTGGGTCGAGCTAATATAACAAAAATGACAATTTTACCTAAATTAAATTATATATTTAGTGCCATACCAATCAATCTACCAAAACATTACTTTATAAAGCTAGAAAAAATAGTGACAAAATTCATTTGGAAGAACAAAAGGTCCAGAATATCAAGGCAATTAATGAAAAGAAATGCTAGGGAAGGTGGCCTAGCTATACCAGATTTTAATCTCTATTATAAAGCAGCAGTAATCAAAACTACTTGGTACTGGTTGAAGAATAGAGTAGTAGATCAACAGAATAGATTGGATACAAATGACTCAGTAGTCAACAATTATAGTAATATACTGTTTGATAAGCCCAAAGACCCCAGTTTCTGGGATAAGAATTCACTATTTGACAAAAACTGCTGGGAAAACTGGAATATTGTATGGCAGAAACTGGGCATAGAGTATCATCTAATGCCGTACACCAAAATCAAGTCTAAATGGATACACAATCTAGGTACAAAGGCTGATACCATAAGCAATCTGGGGAAGCAAGGAATAGTTCACCTGTCAGATTTATGGAATAGGGAAGACTTTATGACCAAAGAAGAGTTAGAGAGCATTATAAAATACAAAATGGATACTCTTGATTACATTAAATAGAAAAGTTTCTGTACAAACAAAGCCAATGTAACCAAGACTAAGAGGAAAGTGGGAAACTGGGAAAGAATTTTTACAACCAATGTCTCTGATAAAGGCCTCATTTCTGAAATATACAGGGAATTGAGTCAAATCTATAAGAATACAAGTCACTCCCCAATTGATAAATGGTCAAAGGATATGAACAGGCAATACTCAGGTAGAAATTAAAGATATCTATAAGCATATGAAAAAATGCTCTAAATCACTATTGATTCGAGAAATGAAAATCAAAACAACTTTGAGGTACCACATCTTACCAGGCAGATTGTCTAAGATGACAAAACAGGAAAATGACAAATACTGGAGAGGATGTGGAAAAATTGGAACACCAATGCATTTTTGGTGGTGTTGTGAACTGATTCAACCATTCTGGGGAGCAATCTGGAACTATGCCCAAAGGACTATAAATAATTGTATACCCTTTGACCCAATAATACCACTTCTGGGGTTGTATCCCAAAGAGATCATAAAAGTGGGAGGAAGATCCATATGTACATAAATATTTATTGCAGCTCTCTTTGTGGCGGCAAAAAACTGGAAATTAAGGGGATGCCCATCAATTGGGGAACGGCTAAACAAGTTGTGGCATATTAATGTAATGGAATACTATTGTGCTATAAGAAATGGGAAGGAGATGGACTTCATATCTACCTGGAGAGACTTATACAAACTGATGCTAAGTGAGAAGAGCAGAACCAGGAGAAATTTGTATACAATCACAGACACATCGTATGTGTGACAACCAACTTTGATAAACTGGCCTCTTCTTAGCAACGCACAGTTATAACACAACTCTAAAAGTCTCAGGATGGAAGGAGATGTCTACATTCAGAGAAAGATCTAGAAAGAACAGAGTTTAAATGGAGACTGAAGCAATACATGCTATCGTTCTTTTCCATGTTTGGTTCTGTTTCTTTTTTTACATTGTTCACTCCATTGGTTACAACTCTTCTTTACAACCAGACTAATGTCCAATGTGAAAGTATTTGCAGATCCTATACTTGATTGCATGCTGCCATGGGGGCAGGGGAGGAAGGAGGGGAGAAAATTTGAAACTCAAGGGATTATGGAACTGAATCTTGTAAACTGAAAGTAAATAAACAAATCAATAAAATAAAATAAAATAAAATGGGGACATTTTTCTCATAGGGTTATTGTGATGAATATACAGGGAGTTTTGATTTTAAGAGAGAATTATTAAGGGTTGGAAGGGGAAACGTAATTTTCCCTCCAGTGTCTCCTATGTATAAGGATTCCATATACCATTTTGATCTGAATATAAACTCTCCTTCTCAACAAGGCACCCCCTGGTATGAGGTGTTTTAAAGTGAAAATACACACACACACACACACACACACACACACACACACACACACACACACTGAAAAAAAATCCAAATTTAGGTATCATCCAGGTTTTTTTTCTAATCCCAATTTGACTGAGGATAGTATAGCCTAAATTCAGACCAATACAAATGTTACACATGATAATTTTTCTTTTGAAAATGTTTTTTTTCTTGAGCAAAGAAAAGAAAAATGGGAATAATCTTTCTTTCCTTATAAAGCTATAAGGAATTATCTTTTTGCATATTCATGGCTTTTAATTTTAAAATTTCTAAATTCCCCAAATTGTACCTAATTGTGATTTACTAAAGAACTATATTTTTGTTTTTACAAGTCTCATTTGGCTTATTATAGGCTGTACAATCAAAATTCTTTCTCTATATGCAAAATGTGTGTTGAACAAATTGTCCTCATCATAACACTGGTTTTCTGAAAGAACTAAGCAAGAGTACTTTTCCCCTGACACTGCAAATTATTATTTTTTTTCATTCTGAATATTTAACCTTCCTAAGTCATCTCTACATGTTTCCCATAATGATTATGGCTGTACAATATTATTTTCCTATGCAGTTGTTATAGCCTATAAAATGCCAGAAGGAAGATTACAGAGCACATGGAGGTCCAGAGAGGATGTGAAGCTTCTACCAGGAATGTACAATCTGACTTAAGTATAGCATTCACTTTAGTTTGCCATATTCTAGGGCACAATGGGGCAAATGTTCGTTGAGAAATAAGAATGTGATTTCACGATCAGTCACTATCACAGTCTCACTAGCATCCTTTTAATATCATCAGCAATCTCTAAGGCATTGTTTCTGCATTCACTTTAGGATACTAATTTTCCAGGTTGTTTGGATAATTGTCCATTCTCTGCTTTCTACTTTGGAGAGAGAGGGTCATTTATGGCTTAAACAGCAAAATTGTTATTATTAAGTTCTTCCAGCACTAGTGAAAAGCATTAGGCTGCATTCTGGGACCCCACAAAGATAAAACAAAAAATAGTCCCTGCCCTCAAGAAGGTTTCATTCCCACAGAGTAAGACATGATAACATGAAAAAAGTACATAAAAACATGAGGAGAGAAAGAATACTAAAGAAAACTAATAACTAGGTGATCAGGAAACACTTCCCCTTAAAAGGCAGCACAAGACCCTAGTCATAAATGGAGCTTGAAATTCTGAGATGCAGATGTAAGAAAGGAATGTATTCAAGGAATGGGGAATCATCTGTGCCAAGACATGTAGATAGACATCATAATGCCATAAAGTTTGGAGAATACCAAGCAAGTCAGTTTGACCAAGAAGAATATGTAATGAGAGTACAATGAAATAAGCCTGGAAAGGCAGGTACCACATTGTGAATGGCTTTTAAGTGCCAAACAGAGGAATGGGTACTTTATCCTAAAGGCAAGAAAGAGTCACTGGAGCTCTCTGAATAGGGAAGTGACATAATCAGACTTGTGCTTAAGGAACAACAATTTAGCGGCTATGTGAAGAATAGATTAGAGAGGGAAGAGCCTGGATGTAATACATCAGATGAGAGGAGATGAAGGTCTAATTTATGGTGGTGGCCATGAGTGAAGAAAAGAAAGAGATGAGATTTGAGTGAAACTTCAAATTGACAACAGTTAGCAGCTAAGTGAATGAGGGGCAGACGGGGCAGTAAAAGAAAGAAAACTGTAAAGAATAACTCAAAAATTGCCAATGTAGGTGACTATAATAAAAACATTGAAGTTCGGGGATGTCCATGAAGGATTGGAGCTTAGAGGGGAGATTAGGAAAAGATATGAAGATCCAGGAGTTATATGCAGAGAAATGATAAAAAAAAAAAACCCATGGGAGATAATGAGATCATCAAGAAAAAAGTTATCTGAATCTGTCCAAAACAGAGTTTAGGGAGTATAAACACAGTTAAGGAAAAGAACATGGATTACAATCCAGCAAAGGAGACTAGAATGATTGGATTTGGCTAGGAGAAGAGCTACCTCTTTGTCCATAATGTGAGCAAGAGGAAAAAGAAAAAATGGGGAAATGTAGAGAGATTTTGAGATAGAAGAGAGAGCTGGAAGTGAATAGTTTATGTTTTCTCATTATTGCTTCATAAATGGAGGTGAAACTTTTTGCTGAAATGGTGAAGAAAAGCAGGAGGTCGAGTAGGCTTGAGGGGAGAAGGGATGGTTTTGATTAACCACTGTGGAAAGTAAAATGGAATAAACTAGAGAAGAATAAAAGAACTTTTGTGTCTCACTGAAGGCCCAGTTGAGATTATATAAGATAAATTTATAGTAAATTCAGTCATCGCAGTACAATAACTTTCTCCAGTTGGCATTCAATAAGACTTGAATGGGACTAGAGAAAGGAAATGATTAAGTTCTTTGAGGATTGGGTTTTGGCAAGACATGAGCAGTGATAGCACTAGGTGACAGAGGGTTCAAGAGTAGAAAAGCAGTATATATGGTTGTCCTAGCTGACTATTGGATTAAGATTGTGAAAGCAGAAAAAATAGGCCTAAGCAGGTGCAATAGACTTGGAAAGCAAGCAGTTTTAGAATTATTAGAGATCTTGGTCAGAACAAAGAATAGATTTAGAAAGAGTGAGAAAGAGGAACACATAAGATAAGGTAAGGTGCTAGGATCAGAGAGTAATTTTAGAGTTCTGCATCTTGGAAGGCAGAACAGAGTTGTTGATGAGCTCAAAGGCATGACCATCCTTGGGTATGACTGAGGTGGAGTGAATGTACTGGCCATGCAAATTGAAGAATCTGATGAACTAGAAGACTGAGGTGTTTACAGGAGCAAAAAGGCTTATATTGAAGTCCTTCATTATGAGGGTAAAGATTGGAGTGGAGAGAAAGTCAGCTAACGAGTTCCTTGAGAAAAGAGGAAAGACAGAAAAGACAGAAACCCATCCTTTGGAAAAGGTGGTATAGACTGAGGGAACAAACTTCAAAGGAGGAAAAAAGGTGGTTAGTAAGAAGCTGGAGTTCCAGTCCTATGTAGGGTCCTGTTCATGATATGCCTGGTGTCTGGATAATCTCAATTATGACATCACTATTAATTGTTTCATCCTTCTCCTTTGGCAATAATGGCAGCCCCACCCCGGGCTGGATTGGTAGTAATGGAGAAAAGTAATTTATTTATTTTTTCACCCTGAGGGTCTAATCTTGGGCAGAGTTCTGCTGGTGAGAGGCCTGATGTCTAGATGTCCAAGGTTATGCAAGTCTGTACTTTGTTGATTTTTCTCAGTCTCCCATTCAATAATAGCAGCTCCATACTGGGCCCAACTTTTTGGTAATCAGCTTAGTGATTTTCCCAGAGTGGGAGAAGGTGTTGCTGTTGGAGTGGAGGGGTCATTCCTAAGGCTTTGTTCCTGATGGCAAGAATCTCTGTTGATTGTTATACCTTAACAAAACTTGAAGCGTGACTCTGTATGATAAATAAGCAAATAGTAGGCTGAATTAATGATGTCTCACTATACATATTTCTTGTTTTCAAGCCTGTATGGACAATTGTGATGAATAACAATATATCATTTAACGTGCTAATGAATTCATAGTAGCTTTCTGTCATTATCTGTTTTCCCAATTAACAGATACAAATAGCATAACAAGTATCATGTGGGGGTCTAAAATTTTTTTTATGTTAAAAAGAGGTTAAAAATAAAAAACTAGGAAACCACTCTATTATATGCACCAAGCTTCTAGAGAATTTGCTGAGGTGAGAACATCTGATCCAATGAGATTTACCTCTGTTTAATTGTACTGTAAATGTCATACTCCAAACATTTCTCAAAATGCAGTTGTGCTCTGGGAGGAGTTTAGTTGGAAAATTACCAAAATCCACTTATAAGGAATTCTGAAATTAATTACGCTTTTTCACAATTTTAATGATCTTACTGATGCTCATAATAAAGAGCTAGATTAGGTTTAACATCATTGTCCTGAAAGGGCAAATAACTTATTCTGTGGTAGCAAAGAAACCAATCTACAAAATAGTGTGATGTGACTATTTAAGATTCAATGCCACACTCTGGAGAGTAAGGGGGGGAAGCTATCTCTAGACAACAATAGACAAGTATCTTATATGCCCTAGAAATAAATGTTTTCTTTTACTGGCAATGCTCTTTGCAAAAACTCTGGAGACAATACCAACACTTACACATTTTAAAATGTTTTTATAACTGGATCCTTTTAAATGGGTGTTTCACTAATAAAAGTCCTCCATACCTGTGAGAAAAAAACTGATTTCTCTAGATTTTTTTAACCAAAGAGTAGTTCTCATATTGCCCATGTAGATACGCCTAAAGTCAATGGGATCTAAATTCTCAAAGTTAGAGATCAGTGAGAAGTCAGGGAAAAAATAACAGGAGAGAAACCTTAAAGAAGGAGAAAACAGCCAAGAGCTATATTTTTAGGATCCTCTCTAATCTCATGAATAAGCTGATAAAGCCTAGCTATACTGGGATTCTAGGTAACAGAAATAGAAGAGTTCAAACATCCTTATCAAGTAAAAGGGAAGGGTGTTTAATAGCTTTGGAGGTGGGGGAGAGAAGGAAGGTTAAATTATAGTTTGAAAGGCTTGGTCTATAAGAGTTACTACTAAACCTCTTTTTAAAAGACACAGTAAAGCTCAGAAAATTAAATATTAGACCTAACATCATTCCTGATTCTGATATCCAATTTCTTAGTTAATGTAAGCATTAATACTTTCTGCCTGGACAAAAACATTAGCAAAACTTTTTATAAAAATATCTATCTCTCCCTAAGGGAAAGGAACATGAGGTTTACAGCTGGAAAGGCCCTTAGCTCATTTAGGACATCTTCCACATTTTACAGATGAGACAACTAAGGTCCAGAGAGGTGAAAGTATATGTCCAAAGCCAAACAAGAAGGAGGTTTCAGATCCTAATCTGGCTACATATTTAATGTTCTCTCTCTTATACCAGGACTATAGAATAACAGAATTTCAGAGTGAGAAGGAATCTTTTACAGATGAGAAAGATGAAGTTCAGAAAAGTTCCGTTACTTACTTGCCTGTCATCACACAACTCAAGCCACACCTTCCCGCTGCCCACCCAAACCAGCATGCTAGGCACCAAAATCATTCATTCAACTTCTCAAATTGGTCAACATTGGACATTTCTAATAATATATTTGCAACATAACAAATCCAAAGCAGTAAACAACTTGAACAAGGGTTTTCCTGCTTTAGTACCTTCAAGGAGTCACGGGCAAAAGGGAGCAGGTCTGGCCATCTTCCAACAATCTCAAACTCCAGGTATTTTTCTATCATTTTGGTGGTGATACTGGTATTCTACCGCATTGAATTACCTTTCTCACTATACACTTGCAGCGTGTTCCATAGGTTCTTCTTATAATAAATTCACCCTCAACTGTGAATTACACCCACTAAATCTTTAACATAACCTTTATAATTGTGGATTGAAAACAGACACAGAGTCTAAGAAATCATATTTGCTGATCATATTATAGTGACAGACAATATGATATAAAAGGTAGAGAGTCAGTCTCAAAACCTGGAAGACCTGGGTTGAATTCTTGACTTGATATACACTTGACTGTGTGACCCTAGGAAAGGCACTTAAGATCCAAGTGACTTAGGCAGTTCTAGGCCTATAAGTTTCAGAGAAGGTATTCACCTAAATTGGTAGAAGGAGTTTCCTCAAATGGGAGTTCTCTATGCCATAAAATCACAGATCCAGTCCCTTCCAGTTCTCAAATTTTTGAATTCTGTGATTTTGTGAAATTATAGACTCATGTAGTACTATCATCTGGTTAGTTGGAAAGACTATGGGCCTGATGAGAAGACATGAAAAGTCACGAGCAACATGTATGTAAGGAAACTGAAGAAACTGAGGTTAGTCAAAATTCTGTCCTACAAGAAAACTTTATTCAATTATAGGAATTGGGAGAAAACTTTATTGCATTGTTTGAACCAAGCCCTGCTTGGTTGGGAAACTAGATCATCTCTATCTCCTGTTTAAAGACCCTTAACTAAAGACCTAGGTTATTCTGACAAGAAACTCAGTCACATTCAAAGACTGATGCAAGGAGTCACAATTGAATATCTCAGGAAACCCATATGTCTTATCTAAAAGCTGGCCCCATACTAATCAGTCAGTAACTGTTTCCACGTTCCTTTGATTGTATATAGACACTTGGAGAAATTAAGATGCCTCTTTTTCTGCATCAAGAAATTGAACCTGTTCCCTCTGCCCCTCCCAACTTGGAAAGTCTCTAATCTTTAATACAGTTAGAAATCAGACTATTTCATTTGTATTTTTAAATAAATTGGTCTTATTCATCTAATTGTTCTTACTGTATAAAAGACAGTCTTCCCCTGGTATTTGGGGTCCAGGCCTAAGCTGAGGAAGTCTAGTCCCGATGTGTTGGGCGATGGTTACGTATTGCTTAATAAATTGATTTGATCAGAAGATCAAACCTTTGTTTCCTCTGACATTTTATCTTTCACCCACCACATCTGTCTCTGAGTTAATAAGGGCCTTTCACTAATGCTTTCCCACCAAATGGTAGTGCTGGGGAGATGTTCTAGGTGAAAGGACAGTGTTGAGTCCCATGGGAAAGCTTTTTTGGAGAAATAGAGCAACCAACATGGCAGCCCACAGGAAATCCAATCCAGGGAAGCAAAAGAGGACATGGGTAACATGCATACCACAAAATAATTCTACCTTGAATAGGAAAGTCATGAAAGAACAAGCCAGACTCTCAACAATACCTTCATAACTTGTATATTGTTTTTGAATGAATTCTCTCTGCTAACTTCCTTAGCTTTGGAATAGCTGCTCCAAATCTCTGTTTCCCACTTCTACCCTTGGTCCACTGAATTTGGTTTTCTGGGCATCTTTGACTTAATCCAGAAAATGAAATTCCCTTTACTCTCTCAGATCACTTTTCAGATCATATTCTATCTCCTCAGAAGGGACTTTGGCCCTGTAGTCACACATAATTTATGACATATGTCTGCCCCATTGTTTCTGGGGCCTAAGGAGCCTGACAAAACTTGCTTCTAACTCATAATTCTAAGACACATTTTTTTCCCCACAGAGTTCAACCCAAGAGACTCTGGGTCAGCACACATTCAGAGTCCCTCTAAAGAGATTTGTTCCAATCAGGGGTTGTCTAGAGTTAACTCTGGCACAGACATAAGAGTTTGGATTCAGTTCAGAAATCTTTCGATTCCCTTTATGCGGATTCCTAGAGAGATCCCAGAAACTTCCCAGTCTCCCTGTGGCCCTGTGAATCAAAGGTCAAACTTGGATTAGACTATAATAAACCTTAGGCTCACAGTAATCTAGAATAGTCTTCAAATTTTCAATTCAGTACACACAATGATAAAAATAGTTTTAATGTGCACCTCCAATTCATGATAAATTATATGTAAGTGCTACTTTATTAATATATACATGAGATATATAAAAATAAATGTTTTAAAGGATGAAATAAAGATATAGTCAAAAACATTTTAAACAAATTTTGAAGCTGTATTTATGAAAAGCAAATCTTAGGTTAGTATATAGACATTCTCCTTGGTCCTTGAGACCCACAAGACTTCACTGTGCAAGAGAGAACTGGGTTGAGTCCAGGTGGCCCCTGCTTTTAGACCTGATAGATTCCTAGAGGCTGTGTCTTCAAGTTGATCACTATTGAGTAACATCTTGACTGTTTACATATTATGGACAATAGTTGTTCAAGGATTATCAGAAACCATCCAAAGGAGTGAATAAAGAAGGCAAGAAATGAAGCTTAAATCTGTACGAGGCAATACATGAGTTAAGTGGAAATGGTAGAGTTAATAGCATGGTAAATGGTTATATATATATGCACAAAGTACTTGAAACTTTTGGAAGGAAAGCATTAGAATTTTCATATTTGATTAAATTAATGTTAAAAATTTTTTACCCAAAGGCATAATATCACTTTATATTCTATACTTAATATTTCAAGAATCCATGATTTCTTTTGTGTATGCCCCTCACCAGTGTAGACCTCAATGTCTCCCTGCCTTAGTAGATAGTCTTAGAGAGTTAGACTTTAATGGAGAACATATCTTTTCATTTTTTTTGGACTAGAACTGTGATTTCAGTAGTGTAGGGAACCTCTGCTGAGGAAATTGCCTTTACTCACATGGATCAGACCTACTCTACAACTTAGAGTATTAAAGATTCATAATTTATAATACTGGTAACAACACTACATGGAATGGGGTGGGGAGGAAGCTTCTAATATCATCCATCTGGGACGCTCCTTGTGTGGAAATTCCTTTCATGTGTACCGAATGGTAAATTGTCTATAATGAACAGTTGGGTAGTGCAGCGGATGGAACACCAGACCTAGAGTCAAGAAGACCTGAGTTTAAATCTAGTCTCTGACACTTACTGGCTATGTGACCCTGGGAATGTCACTTAACCTCCATTTGTCTCAGTTTCCTCATCTATAAATAAGGGTAATAATAGCACCCGCCTTGCAGGGCTGTTGTGAAGATCAAATGAGGTAATAATATTTGTAAAGCACTTAACAGAGTGCCTGGCACATAGTAGGCTCTATATAGATGTTAGCTATGATGATGACATAAGAATTACCATAGAGAGTTGCCTGAGGACACTGAGAGATTAAATTATTTGCATCAGACATATAACTAGTACGTGTCCAAAACAAGATTTGAACCCCGACTCCAAGGCTGGTCTTAGACAATTAACCCTCTATAATCTAATGTGTTTGTATAAAGCTTTCACAAGGAGTCAGCACTATGTAATGGCTAAAGAGCTGGCCAGCAAGTCAGGGTTTTAGTTCCATTTCTGCCATGTATCAGCTCCGTGACTCTGGCAATTCATTAAACCTCTCCAGGGACCTCTCTAAGACTCTAAATTGCTGATCAGGTATGAATCTCCTTGGACAGAGGGTGTCTTCTCTCCAGAAATTCCTTGCACTGATTAAATCACAGGTTTAGTCTAATAACAATAATAATAACAAGTTTCACTCTCCTTGGAAATCATTATGCTCCTGAAACTGTACTTTCTTTATGTTGATTTAACCTTTTCCCTAAGTACAGAATCCATAGATTAGGAAATTAGTGAAGAAATTGCATCTCTCAGTGCATTACTTGGCTATACCAGTTTGTGTAAGTTGTCTGATTACACTAGGTAGTATCATCATAAATGTCTTAAGTTATAATATATTATGATAAGATATTTCATGATATTCTGTTTACCCATACAGATGGATTTATAGATATGACATATAGCTATACATTCTTGATATACATTAACTACATTTTACTGTCTTGGAGGATTAAAAATTTGCGAAGTTCATTTCTCTTTTTAACTATACCTAGAAAAGTTTGCAAAATTCAAACATCAGCTTCCATTAAAATCTATCCACATAAATCACCTAAAATGAAATTGACTATAGTTATCTTTTCCAAGTAATGTTGTAAAACTAATATTCCAGATATTCACTTCTCAATAATTACATATTCTGTACATGCAATATTTCAATCAGTGTCAATGGAATTGATCACAATCACTATGGGAATTTAATCTTTCACTGGGTAATTTAAAAACTTCTTGGTCTCAAATTTCTTAACAATAAAGCAGGAGTAATCCTAAAATTTCATAGGCCAGGTCCATCACCAGTCTCCTTTCTAGTTCTCTGAGACTGCCTGATTTAACTCTTTTATTGTTCTTCTTGAGTGGAATGATAGGTTGTATCTATGAAAAGTCACTAAATTGATCATGACTCGGTAAATTCATTTTTAAAAAATGTTTAAGGCATATTTAACTTGACCGTGATAAAAATGTAAAATTCTTAATTGCCACTGGGGGAGGGGAGGGAAGCCCTATCAACAGTTTTTAGAACTGATCCTTTTACATAGATACAATCATAGTCAAAGTCAATGCCAGAAGAGAAGAATTTGAATGATTGTCTATTTCTGTCACAGATTGTCTATTTCTCAATGACGTGAACAAGATCCAAAAAACATTAGCCACAAAATCTCAGCAATGATCAAGAGTCTTTCCTTTCTAAACAGACAGACTATGGCCCTTCTTCATTTTTTTTTCAGTATACTTCTAATCCTATCTGGATCTGGCTTTATCATTTTCATGACTGGTTTGGAATCTATTGCTTTTTCCCAATTTCTCATCATAAATGCTGATAAGTGAGAGTAGCAGTCACTCACCAACCTGTTCCCTGACTTGAGTTCTTATATCATTTCTATACAAAAAATGTTATGAACAATCTAATGTCATTTGTTTCTACCTCACTTTACCCTCCTTGGATGGGCATTTCCAGACATCACAACATCCATCTCAGAATCTCCTATGCTAACAGAACCTTCCCCTTGGTTGACAGAACCCTGTCACTGGCGGTATGAAAAGACCTTGGAGCCCACATGGCCCCTTGGGGCAGCAGCAAGGACAGCAAGCTGAGTGCAGAAGCCAAGTGTGTTTTGGCAAGGCTCCATGATGAGGAAACATTCTTGGCTCCATTACACGGAGGCTCTGTAGTTGTGATTGAAAGATGTGTAAATCATGTATTCAGCAGAAGAACTCACACACAGTAGTCACCTTATAAAAGTGAGTGATGCCCCAGCTTTTTTGTTTGACATGTGCTCTTACGTCTCTATTTGACTGAGCTCCAATGAAAGTGCAGACGAAAACTGAACTTGTGCTCAACCTCATATTCCTGGAAAAACTTCCCTCTGCCCTTCTGACAAGTCATTCCAAAGATATTCCCTGATGGTTTTATGTTCTTTTTTTTCTTTCAAATCCCTCTTTCAGACTTGTTTTTTCAGGCTTTTTTCATGCCTTAACAGTAGAGATCCCATAGAAAGAAATAATTTTTATTTCTCTCACAAAGGGTATGATATGACTTGAGTCTCTGAACTATGTTTACTACTATATTGTTACCCACAGAAACAGTAAAATCTTGTTGTGAGTCACTCGCCAACCTGTAACTTGTGATCAGCCCAAATTATTCCCTCTACCCCCTACATCCTTCCCCCCTCCCCCCAGGCACACTTGGTTCTGCCAAGGGATCTAAAATAACTCAGGAGCTCTGACCTCCCCAGGATTAAAGATTACTTTTTACAGGGCTCTTTTCCCAGAGACAACTGCTCACCTTGAGAGCTCCTGCTACAAACATCCCTTCCAAAGTTTTCCCAGCCTGTTTGGTCAAGACCCTCTCATCAGACCCCTGCCTGATACAAGTCTCTCTTGGTGCTTTAGGATACCAGGACCCAGTCAGGCTAGTTTCCCTGGTGATCACCCTTACCAGACTAAGGTCATCTTGTTCTAGTCCCTGTGCTCACTGCAGAAATCAGCCCTGACTCTGCCCCCATCCAGTGTTCACGTCCACTTCAGACAGGCACCCGCAATCCTGTCAAGTGGCCTACACAGACGTGTCATTGTTGGACAACAGTGACCTTAGCCCAAGCCTGGCCAAACATTCTAGGAGTAGAACAGGGCTGGTGCCTTCATAGCTTGACTGCATTAACTGCTCCCAACTCATCAGGCCAAATGGATGGTGATGAGCTGACGGTAGGGTGAGAGAAAGAGAGGTCCTGGCTGGGGCTGGGCCCATAACTCCTGCAGCCAGAAACTAAGGGAAAAAAGCTTAGGGGAAAGGCTGAACTCTGAACCCCTACTCTTTGATGCTATTCTAAATATCTTTGTTAATGATCTGTGACTCACACCTGGACCGGAATTTAACTTACGACTTTCTCAGCCCAGTTTGCTATCTTGCAGCTGGCTCTCTTATGGCCTAACAGCAAAGATGTCTTTGTTTCTCCCCCACCCTCCCTTACACCCTCTCTTTCTTTCCCTTCTCCTCTTTCTTGGTCTCTCCATTTCCTTCCCTCTCCATTTCACATTCTTTCTCTGTCTTTTGCTGTCTCTTTCTGTGACTGCCTCTCTGTCTCTATAACTCTTTCTCTGCCTCTGCCTCTGCCTCCCCGTGTCACCCTTCGTGTCTCTGTTTATCTCTGTCTCACTGTATCTATCTATCTTCTTTATCTCTGCTGGTTTTGGACTTGCCTGTGGGTATACTGACAAATTTCAGTGCTTCTCTTCCTCCAAGACTGTCAACAGCCTCTCATTTCTTCCTTTATAGACAGTAGGTTCACCCAATACCTCCCACCTTGAAAAGCAGCCATTTTCTCCACTCACTGAACACTACATTCAAATATCTAAGTTTATTTGTAGATATGAATTCTTATGATATGGTTTCCAACTTCCTCTGATTAAAGCATATGCAATCTTGTTTTGCTATTTTTCCATATAAGGGCACATATCTATAAATGTGTGTATGTATGTAAGCCCCTTAGGGGCAAATGTCACATATTCTCTTCGATTTTACCCTTAGCACTTAGCACATTGGTATGCATAATAAGTGTTTGCTGAAAGAAAAGTATCTTTCTTCCTTTAACATGGAAAGTCTAAACATAGCTGCTACCTTTGTCTCTCATCACCACCATTTTGTTTCTATTTCATCATAGACTGTGTTTTATTTTCTGTAACAGCTCACGTGGTTAACTCAGGACAAGACCAACCTTTAGAAGTTCCTCTTGTCCAAAATGGCCTGAGAAAAACAGCCCTCGGAGGGCTTTCATTTCATAGATGAGGAACCTGACAAAGAGAAGCAGATAGTAACTTGACCAGAGAGTAAGAGTCAGAGTTAGGATGTGAACCCAGAAGTTCTAACTCCAGACTTAATACTCATCCTACCTGATACTTTCTAGTTTTGTGACCACTAGTAAATCACAATCCCTTAGCCTGGGTTTCCTCTTCCATAAAATGGATATAATAATAATTTTAGCACATTCCTTAAAAGATTGCTGTAAATGAGACAACCTGTAAAATGTGCTTTGTAAACCTTAAAGCACTTTCATAATTCTAATTTTCTAAATTTTTCTTTATTTTATTTAATATTTATATTTATTCTTTTTTATCATTCTTATTTTTTGTCACTATTTTGACTCACTGGGTCACAAGAGGGAGAGAGTTAAAATTTCGACAGTTTGGATTTTTGTTTGTGATTCAAGGTGGTACAGTAGAGAGGGCACTGGGCCTGGAGTCAGGAAGGCCTCAGTTTAAATTTGGCATCAGATATGTACTAGCTATATGACCCTACCCAAGTCATTTAAATACTGCCTGCCTCAGTTTCCTCACCTGTGGAGATAATATTAGCCTCTACCT
>CM053580.1:97694556-97734175 GCA_028627135.1 Pseudochirops cupreus | reverse complement strand
GCTGATATTTTTACCCTCTGTAATATGATTGATCATACTCAAGTCCCACACTGCAAGGGGATGTGCTGATCAAGATGTTTCTGTTGCTAATAGATCAAACAGATACAGTCCCTGATCCATAACAGATCATCAAGCAAATAAATAAATAACAGCAATTTCTTGACTAAAGCACTTTGTTAAATACTATATGAGATGTGGGAAAGTATAAGGCACGGTCCCTATCTACCCTCAAAGATAGATAGACAGATAGATAAAGAGAGAAAGAGAAAGAGAGAGAGACAGAGAGACAGAGAGACAGAGAGAGGCAAGAGAGACAGAGAGACAGAGACAGAGACAGAGAGACAGAGAGAGAGACAGAAAGAGAGAGAGAGAAGTAGATAGATGGAGAGAGACAGAAAAAAATTATACATACAAATGCATACAAAGATAAACAATAAAGGGTAAGACATGAAAAGTACCAAATTTGTAATTAATGCAGTTTGCCTAAACTAGGTTCCTTCCTCCAGAAAGGAGGAGGGTGTAGACAGAGACAGATACAACAAGAATAATTAAGCCCCACCGGTGTACCTCCTGACTCAAAAGGAATTCTATCAACCCACATATATTAAATCTTATACAAACTCTCCAAGATTAATGCATTCCAAGATGGTTGGGCTCTGCTTGTCCTAGATTCATAATACTCTTTTATTACCTCAGTATAATATGCCCTAAACCCTAACCTCTTTGTGCAGTCCAGAATCAGCCTCTAAAGTGCTGGATATGACTGGTTTCCAGAGACTATCACATGGGTTGCTTCATTTCTCAAAACCAAAACTACTATAAAGCCTAAGGATGACAATCAGGCATATGCATCCTCAGCATCCTTTGTCTATTAAACCAATTTGTATCTTTCCAATAATACCCATTATTAAGCCAATTGACTGTGAGGTTCTTTTTCTGTACCCTGAAATCCAGAACTAGGCTGGCAGAGTAACATAGAAGATACATGTCACAGAACTTGAGGGGCAGAGGAAACCATATCAGTGTGGGATTGTTGCAGACCTGCAGGGCAGCTCAGAGGAGGTATTCACAGTGGGAATCTGTGGTCCCTGTCAAGTTTCCCAATGAGGAGAAAACAGATGGTGAGAAGAGGAACAAAAGCCAAGAAATCCAAAACACAGGGGAATAACTCAGCCACAGTTTAGGATGCTGACGATAGCAACGCCGATGGTTTAATGTGCACACCCACTGTTTTGTCACCTAAAAACATTTTTATGCTCAAACACTGCCCCCGCCCTGCACCGCTACCTATTAGTAAATATCAAATTGTTATACGTTTGCCAACAGAGGGATCTTAGTAGGTTGTCAGAGAAGAAGAGGAGGTAAAACCAAAGATGAAAGAGGGGTGGGATTGACATAGATGATAAAGAAAAGAGGCCCTAAGATGGGAAAGGAGGGAGGAGTGACAAACCTGAAACAAGAATGGTCAAGAAGTGTTCTTTAATGGGGGTGGCTAGGTGGCCCAGTGAATAGAGCACCAGCCCTGGAATCAGGAAGAGCTGAATTCAAATCCGGCCTCAGACACTTAACACTTACTAGCCTGTGTGACCTTGGGCAAGTCACTTAACCCCGATTGTCCTGCCCTCCCTTAAAAATTTTTTAAAGTGTTCCTTAAGCAGTGAGAACACTTTAGCAGCAGCAGATGGTTCAAGGAAGAAAGTAATAGAGAAAAGGTTGCAAAGGTACAAATGGGCCAGATGTTGGAAGCTCTTGAGTGCTGTTAAGACATTGTGATTTCTTATTTTTAATGAAAATGTCTCATTTTAAGTTCTAAATGCATTAGGAAGCCATTGAAGATTTTGACTAGAGTAAGGTGAACAAACATGAAAAGTGATGAAATGATACAGATTAAAATAATCCTCTTTTTCCTTAATATATACATTTTACTGAGAATTTTTTTAAATAGATTTAAGTAGATGCGTATAAATAGTTACGTGACACTCCTGGATTAACATTAAATGTAGGTCAGCCAGGTCAATACCATTATATTTCTGTTTTTCAAACATATTTGCCTCCAACATACATTGAAATATATATTATTAATGTGCTATTTATATTGCATTTCTCAAAATTAAGTTGTAGACTTTCTACATTTTATTTTATGCTATTTAAAAAAAAGTTTCATTGAAAGCTTTTGTTTTTACGTTGTCTAAATTTGTCCTTTTGCCCTTTTCCCTCCTGCCAGAAAGCTTTCACTTATAACTAAAAATTTTTTTGAAGACTAAGAGGAAAATAAAAAATCAACAAAACTGAGCAACACATTGAAAAATATTGTAAAATATGCAGTGTCATATACCAATGGCTCCTCCAACCCCACCCAACACACGCAAACATCACACCTCTAGGAAGGACTAGAGCAAAAGGTTTTCATTTTTTTTCCTTTGATGCTAACCTAGCGTTTGTGATTTTGAAACATTCATCTTCTGGTGGGTGGGAGGGGAGGTTGTGGCGGTTGTTCCTTTTATTTACATTGTTTCGATCATTGTGTATATTGTTTTCTTAGTTCTACTTACTTCATTTTGCTGTAGTTCATGTAAATGTTTCCGTGCTTTTCTGTATTCATCATATTTGTCACTTGTTACAGCACAGTAATATTCCACTACTTTCACATACTACAATTTGTTTAGCCATTCCCCAATACATATACACCTTCTTTGTTTCCCATTCTACTAAGAGTACTGCTATAAATATTTTGAAGTATGTGGCACCTTTCTTTTTATCAGTGATCTTCTTGGAATATAGACCTAGCAGTGGAATCTAGAGATCAAAGAGTATAGACATTTTAGACCCTTTGTATAACTCAAAATTGCTTTCCAGAATGGTTATACTAATTTACAGCTCCACCAACAATGTACTAGGGCTTCTATCTTCCAACAACTTCTCCAAGATTGACTATTATGTGATAGAAACTTTTTAACTACAATATATTTAATCTAGAAATGATGTAGAAGAAAAAAATAAATTTATTTCCCCTAATGAAAAAAAAATCACATCATGTGAATTTTTAGTTTCATGAAACTATTAAATATGAGATTATATGGGGAAGAAGGAATAGTACTTCATTTTAATTAATAAAGAGAGATTGAGTGGAATATTTGGGGTGAAATGATTTATTTGTACTATTTTTAAAATAGTCTTAGTAAACTCTGGAGAAAATGCAGGTGACAAAACTGAAGGGAAGCCAGAAAATAGACCAGACAACAGGACAACTTTGAAAGCAACAGGTTGATCTTTTACACATTGAAAAGAAAAGTAAGCTGTGCATAATGGAGACTTTCAGTTTCATGTACTTATCTCTATCTTTCTATGCAGATGCTAATTGTATTTGGTACTTGTTAAGTTTAGAACAAAAATAAAGATTATCGTTTTAAAAAATTCAGAGAAAAAGGATAATAGGTTCCCTGATTTGGCCTACTGGAAGCTTTTGGGACAGAAGTCAAGTAGTAGAGGACAAGGAAGAACCTTTAGAATCCCTAGCTTAGTAGTAGTGAGAGTTCATTGTAAAAGGTCATTGCCTAACATGATGTATGCAAGTCACAGATTCACTAAATGCCTACGTACAACAAACTTCATATTTCTGTACCAATGGCAAAATGTTGACCACCTTCTTAGACACCCAATAGGAAGATGTATATAGATCAATTAGTTTGCTATTAAATGAACCCTGTAAACAACATATGATATGCACTGAACCACTAATAAGTATCTTATTATTATTGAAAATATGTTACATTAACATTTTGATACCTTAATCAATATTATTTCCTCCTTTTAGATTCTTCCTTCACCTATATATGAAAATCTATTCATACCTTCCCACACCGATGATAATCTTGTCCATTTCCTCCCATTAATTCTCCATAGAGCACCTACCCAAAATGCTGTAGGCCTTCTACTGTGTCTTTTAATTTTTTGTAGGTACCAGTGGAGGGCTCAAGCTATTCACATGTTATCCCTCATCTTTGCTATATGACCAGCCCACCCACTTTTTTCTGGTCATACATCTCCTTGACAATGTCTTTTCTAGCATTTCCTAAGTCTTTCATCATATGCAACAGCCTTTGCTATTTTCCTAATATAGTTAGACATGCATTTCTCTGACCTTTCAACAGTGACCCAGTTCAATGTTTGACTACAATGCCTATCATAGGAATATGTATTAATAGACACCAATTTAGTCAAATGCTTCTCTAACTGCATATTATCATATGTACGACATGAGTTTTTCATCTACTTTATGGATGATGAGGCTGTCTGTTTTGAGTGTCCAGTCATTGCATTGAGATGGCCTTATGTTCTGGATCATGACATGGCAGACCCTTTGGTCTTTGTAGAAAAGACCCTCTATGACCTTGGCAGACACCTTTTTAGCACACATTAGCCTCCTGATACAATGCTTTCCTTGAGATTGATAGAGGGTCACTGAACATTGCAGTACTCAGTAATCATTAACAAAGCATTCAATAGATTTTAGCATAGATTATATTGAATAGATTCATTCAATTCAACAGCATTTATCTCAGGCTGAACATGTGATTTCATTGTAGGAGAAAATGCCCAAGTGACAAAACTTCCCTTTATCTATGCAGATTGGCAACTTCTCTGCAATTCATATTCTTAGAGGCTTGCACAGCACTGAGACTGTAAGCAAGTAACCTGCCCAATATCACAAATAGGATGTTTCAAATATGATCCTGTAATGTTAATGTAAATGGGAAGATCTTTCCTATCCCTGCTTGAGTCACATGAAAGCCTGAGTCACTTAAGTCTGTGGTGGAAGGAGCTTGCTGAGCTGGTGGAGCAGGGAGGTGTGGAGCAGAGTGCAGAGGAAGTTGGTCAGAGTAATTAGAGCTAAGGGAGAGAGAAGAAGCAGGCAGTGAGCTGTGAGTGTTCATTTGTGGGAAGGCCCTAGCAGGGGGAAGGCTTGGGGATGGTAGATCTCCCTGCATGGCTATTGTATATAGATTTCTTTGTTGCTATGATGGATTTGGCTTTCTGGTGTTTGAATAAATGTTTTGGTTCTTTCTTTCACATGGAGAGTCTGTTATATTTTGCAATTCAGAATTATGCCAGTATATTCATAGCCGCCATAGGCTCTGTGAATATCTCATTGGCACTACAGAGCCTTGAACCCAGTCTTTCTAACTTCAAGACCAGCTCTCTCTCCATGACAGCACATTCCCTCTATTCCATTAACGCAACATGTTAATGCACTACATGGTGACCAAATTTCTCCTGGCCCTGTTAGGCAAATATCATTGCATATGTGTGGGATGGGGAGGTGAGGGTGTGGGAGACTTATGATTTCATTGGTACAGGAAATTCCCTATAAGGAAACTTTAATTATCAATACTGATAAACCCCTTCTCTGCAACTAACAGTCTTGAGAATTGCCTCAGGTACTGAAAGGTTAAATGATTTTATACAGGTTTATACAGACAGTAGATGTCAGAGAAAGGGCTTGACTTCAAGTTCTTCAGACTCCCAAGACCAGCTGTCTATCTGTGATGTCCTGCTGTCTCTCAACATGAATTGTAGGTTAAATCCTCCTTAATAATTTGACATGTAATCACTATCACATCTTCATCTTTTTAGAATTCCAAACCAAACATTTTCCTACATATGGACAATTGGTCTCAGACTCACACGCAGCATCATAGCTCCACCTATTTCAAAATAACTCGTCTGGAAGGAAAGTAAGTATTACGGAAGCATCCAAATCCTAATAGATGTGCAGAGAATTTGGCACTGAAAACACCACAGCTGTGCAATACGGGTTAAAAATAAGCACAATGCAATTGGCATCTCAAATGAAAACATTATAACCCTCCACAAACACACAAATGTTTGTGAGAGTGTTTGGGGAGGTGGGGGCAGGGTTCTTAGTGTTCCAATCCAGTGGATCAGTCTGTACGTTGCAGCTCCCATAACAGGAACCCTAGGAAATACTTTGTTCAAAACTTCATTTTCCACTTTTGTGCTGGGACCTCACAGTTTCAGTCAATGCCCAGCACTTTGTGATGACTCAGTACATATTAAACAATCAAAATAATATTACATTCTCTCACATTGTGTAGATCTGTGTTTGCTTAATGATCTATAGAAATATCTTGCCTGGTTCTAGCAAAAAAAAAATGCGGGCTACTTTATTTTTTACGTGTATATTAGCAAAGAGTAGCACAGTCCTTGCAACAATGAACTGACATCTCTCTCAGTGAGTTCATCTCTAGACAGTGAAAATAATGTGCTCACTTCCAGGTCAAGTATCTTAAAATTCATAGTATAAACAGCAAGAGCGCCACTCTCTTACATTTAATAAGTAAACTCAACTATATTTTCTAAAAACATGAATTTTTAAATCATTGATTATTCGTCATTACTAGAGAAACCAAGAGTATGCAACCAACTCCATCCCACGTGTTTGCCAGAATAGTCTTTTCTAATATAACTGTCTAATGTGGCATAAGCTTTGTCTAAACAGACTGTCATTTTATATGGGAGGCTTCTTGCATGTGTGTGTGTGTGTGTGTGTGTGTGTGTGTGTGTGTGTGTGTGTGTGTGTTCCCTTTCCCCTGTGACTGACTGCTATTTGATGGATGCTGTGATGGGGTGGTGGGGAGGAATGTGGTGTTTGGTTGACATGGGGAGTGAAGGGAGGGAGTGCTGCTGCCTCAAGTAGATGACAGGAATTCTTTTCTGATAAAAGAAGAGAGCATTAGAAATGGCATCCAAGAACAGCGGTGCGGTCAATAAATAGACTGTAACTATCCAGTAACACCTTGATTTCTATACATCACAAGGGGACTATCAGTCACTAGGAAAAGAAAGAATCCCTAGAGATGTTCAAATCTCCATTTTATGTGCATTCTCACTGCTGCCAAGGGTCAGGTTCTCAAGGGATACCTGCCTTTTTTATTCCAGTTATACGTGCAATTGGATACTTGTGTTAGCCATATTTAGAGGGCATTCATTGCTTAATTTCAAAAACTAGATTCAGGGAAGAAAGTCTGGTATTTTGCCCTGAAGGTGGGTGAAACATTAAAATAATCAGATGACCATCTACGAAGTAGAAATCCTTTACCAAACTCATAATGAAAATTCAAATTACAATGTCTTCTCTAGAGAACTGGAGAGTGTGAACATCTTGTGTAACTTTGTGTAATACTTTGCCATTAGGAAATGAAGTAAAAATTATAAAAAGTGATGATACCAAGATTCATTTTTTCTGCCACAAACTTAGAAGTAGAAAATATTGAAGAATTTATAAAAGCTCCTCTTTTCTTAGTTAAGGAAATTGAACCTTAAGATCCAGTCTTACTCATATTAAATAAAAGAGATCCATATTTTTAAAAACATGCTCAATTGCCTCCTGTGCACATGGAGTTCAATGAGACTGCAGGTGATTGTCATAATACTGCACAACAGCCAAGATGTTTGTTTTTTTTTTTACCAGTTTACATAGATTTAATCACTCACTCAAAGAATAGTTACTGAACAATAACTATAAATTCAACGTTAAATGTATCACGCATATAAGACTGATTCTGTGGGGAATGGAAGTGGATTTTAAAAATCTATAATTGGGTAGAAATTATAATGAGTGATACTCCAGGAAGGATAACCTGATTGCAGAAATTAAATGAGACAAGGGTGACAATCATCAGAGTAAGCTTGGCCAGTGAACTTGACTCAATTCCTGACAAAATTCTAGGACATACTATAAAAGGGATGGTTTCTGAATATTTAAAAAAGGAAGCAATGATCATTAGTAGCCAACTTCAATTCATCAAGAACAGATTTTGACAGATAAACTTTATTTCCTTTTTTAAAAACAAATTTACTAGCTTGGTATATTATATAAATGTTATTGATATAATATACTTAGATTTCAGTAAAACATCCAACATTGTCTCTCATGCTCTACTTGTGGGTAAGATTGAATGATGTAACTAGAAGACAATTAGGAACAATTAGTAAGATTCAGAATTAATTGAATGACTAAACCGATTAATATCTTGATAACAACTAAGAAGAAGACCTCTAATAGAGAGCCTCACCATTTTGCTAGTTGCTCCTGAGCACTTTTTCAATGACTTGAATAATGACATAGATGGTATGTTATTCAAATTTGAGGGTGACACTATGCTGAGAGATACAGCTATTATATATGCTAGAACAAGAGGTAATCTAAGAAAGGAAATCTAATAGGGATAAATATAAAGACCTAACCTTGGGTTTAAAAAATCAGCCTCCCAAGGACAAGATGGGAAAAGCATGGCTAGACTCCCTTTATTTTTCATGTAGGAAAAAAAAAATTAAAATTTAGGTGGACCAAAAGTTTAATATAATTTAGGGGGATGAAATTAAGAGAAGCAAACAGTAGAGGATCAGTGAAGATATAGTTTCACTATCCTGTGCCCTTGTCAGATACTATTTTGAGTATTATGTTGAGCTCTGGGTGGCCAGAATGATGAGAAATTAGGTTCTGTCATATAAGAATCAGCAGGAAAAATGGGGACATTAAGCTTAGAGAAGAACATTTTGCTTTCAGAAGAGAACATGTAGGAATGATATCCCTGAGTAGATGAAGGGCTGTCATGTGTTGGACTTATTTTGCTTGTCTCCATATGAGAATGAGAAGCAGAATGAGAAGCAATGAGTAAAAATTGCAAGGAAGTGGCTTTTGGCACAAGGCAAAGAGGGGGGGGGGGAAATCCTTATAAGTATTTATCCAAATAGTGGAATGGGTCCTTAGGGGACAGTGGATTGCTCATCACTAGAGCTCTTCAAGCAAAGGCTGCACAATTCTTTGTCAGGGTTATTAAAGAGAGTGTTCTCCTACAGGTAAATGCTGAACCAGGTTTCTTAACCTAGGGTCCACTGACCCTGTGGGTTCACAGATAGATTTCAGGGGGGTCAAAGAAATTGGATGTAAAAAACATATCTTTATTTTCACTAATCTTTGTTTTTTTTTAACTCTATGTATTTTATTTTATATATTTAACCACATTGTTCTGAGAAGGGGTCCATAAGCTTTACCAGAATGCCCAAGGGGTCCATGATACAGTAGAGGCTAAGAACCCCTAAGATGGAAAGGTTTTCAGTTCTTTTTCAACTCTGATACTATGTGTTTGATATTCTGTGGATAAATATCTATCAGATTTTATGAATGATTCCAGTTGAGATGAAATAGGTCTTTTTTGAGGGGTGGGAAGAACATTGTACTGAGTGGGGTAGGTAGCCCATGATGAAGTCTAGTGTTCATTAGAGGGGAAGAGTGATTATGAAAGTGGTTAACCATATAACAAAACAGGCAGGACTATATATAAAATTTCAAAGATAAATTCAATCACTGATGAATAGATGAAGGGAATATAGGAGAGCAGAAAGTGATCCAACATGAGAAGTACAAGGTTGATGTCAGAAGAGGAAGTGCCCTAGGGAAAAATCAATCAATCAACAAGAAAATCCTTAAGTGCTTATTATGTGCCAGCCACTATGCTAATCCTAGGGATACAAATATTTTTTTAAAAATAGTTCCTTCTTTCATAAAGTTACATTCTAGCATACAAGTGCACATTCTAGTGATACAAGTGTAAAGTAAGTACCTGAAAGATATATGCAAATAAATACAGAGTGATGTCAGGGAGCAACTAGAGGAATTTGAAAAGTCTCTTGTATGAGGAGGCAATGGAGCTTAGCCTTGAATAGAGCAAGGAGTTCCAAAAAGAACAGATGAGAAAGGAGAACATCCCAGGCATGGGACATAGACAGCCAAGAAGTAGGAGATGGAATGTCAAGCACAAGAAAGAACAAATGGGTCAGTTTGCCTGAGTTATAGAGTGTATTAGTGAGAACAATGGGTAAGCAGCCCAGAAAAATAGACTGGTGCCAGACTGAGAAGAGCTTTAAAAGCAAAAGAGAGACGTTTGCATTTTTTTCTTAAAGGTAATTGGGGAGTCACTGAAGCTTCTTTAGAAGGGGATGAGATGGTCACATCAGTGCCTTAGGAAGAGCCATTTTGCAGATGTGGAGGCTGGAATAGAGAGGGAGAGATTGAATTCAGGAAAACAAATTAGCAGGGTATTTTAAGAGCCAGGTAAGAGATGGTAAGGGGCCAAACTAGAGTGGTTTTGGTATAAATAGGAAGAGGCAGATGCAAAAGATCTTGAAGAGATTAAATTAACAAGATCTGGCAGCTAACTGGATATGGGGTGGGGAGGAGAGAAGTAATGAAAAAGTCAGGGATTGAGAACTTGGGTAACTAGGGGAATGATGGTTTACTTCATAGTAAAGATATGTTAAGAAGATGAGTGGTTAGGAGGAAGAAATGTGGTTGGTTCATGTTGAGTCTGAGATGGTTATGGATCATCCAAGTGGAGGTGTAAAGCTAATAATTGGAGATGCGGGAGTAAAACTCAGAAAAATGATGATAACTGAATCCAAGGGAGCTGATGGGATCCCCAAAAGAACAGGTTAGAGAGAGAAGAGGAGGAGGGTCAGTGCAGAGCCCTAGAGTGAGCACACACACACACACACACACACACACACACACACACACACACACACAGGACAAAATGAGGTAAATGTACAAAGGAGATTAAGACTGAACTATATAAAAGGCAGGAAGAACATGTCACAATGCCATAAAACAAGGAAAGGTCACAAAAATCTAAGGAGAAGTGAGTATTCAGAAGAGAGCTTGTTCAACAGCATCAAAATGTAGCAGAGAGGTCATGAAAGATAAAGAATGAGAAAAAGCCATTGGATTTAACAATAAAGAATAATTGGTGATCTTGGAGGGAACAGTTTTAGCCAAGTAGGGGAGACAGAAACCAGACTGGAAACGGTTAAAGAGTGAATGAGAGGTGAGAAAGTGGAAGCAATGTATGTGGACAGCTTTTTCTAGACATCTGTCTCTGAAAGGGAGGAGCTATAGGATAACAGCTTAAGGGAATGGTAGAGTGGTGAAGCTTTTTAAGGATGGAGGAAATCCAGGCACGCTTTTAGGGAACACAGAAGGATCCAGTGATGAAATCTTTTATGATACAAAAATAGGGTAAGAATAGATGCTTATTGAGACAGCAAAGCTAAAGAAATGGTATAAAACATTAGTATCTGTGGCATCTGTAGGTATTATATATTAAAATATTCTGTGACAAAGACAGGGTAATAGGACATTGATAAAAAAGCCAATTATCAATCAGACATGATAATGGATTCTGGGCTTTGGTACATTAGATCACTACCACAAGATGAAGTAAAGACAGTGTGAGTTTCAAAGGATGATATTAGTAAGCAGGAGGGAAGAATTTATTCTTAAGCACTTTTCTTATGCTAGCCTTATCTCCCTTTCTCTTGGTTCAGAGAGTGAGTAAAGGGTAGGCCTTCTGGGGAGAGAGAGGTTAAAGAAACAGAGTTTGTTTAATTCACACAAATCCATGAAATATTCCATTGTTCAGCTGAAATTCAATTCAGTTCAAGCTACCAAATGTTTATTAAATGATTAAACATTCACTATCAAATGATTAAGTAATTTGCTAATTACTAAATAGTCTATGAAATGAAATATTTGCAAACCTAAAAACTTGATGTAAATTATTATTATTGTTACTATCTGAAAAGCTTCTTTTTACAAATTTTTGGTATAAATTTTTCTGAAAACTCTTTCTTAATTTCTCTTTTGCCTCCAAAATGTCCTGTCTTATATGATTTCTGATTTTCAGGTTCAATATGAACAACTTTTGAGAGAATAAGAGAAAGACTCGAGTTGAAGAAGACAGAAGGGATTGTGATCAACATTTAGAGAATTTGGGAATTTAAAAGAAGTCCAGAGATTGCATCAAGAGATTTGAGAAGAAGCAAACAGAAGGGAAGAAAGCTAATGAAAGGTAAGGACTCAAAAGAACCTGAGGAGAAGGAAGAGTAGAAAGTCAACGGGAGCCTTAATTAATGGTATTATAGTAATTAACTAAAAGTAATTAACAGTATTAAAATAAGATAAAATATTAGTAGTTGTATATTAAAATCTTCTGGAATAAAAGCAAGTCATTAAGATATCAATAAAAAATAAGCCAATTATCACTCAGATGTGAAGGTGCATTCAGGGCTTGGAAGGAAGATTCAAGGAGGAGGAACAGACATCAACCTTATAAGGATAACAGACATCAAGCTGGAAAAACAAAGCAAGGCAATGTAAGTGAGCTAAGTTGATAAGTTAGTGAGGTGAGATAAGAAGTTAGTTAGGAAAAATAAATTTGAGGCGTTTGCCAATGTCCTAACAAGGTGAGAAAGTTCCAATAAAGTGAGGACAGTAGCAACTCTGGGGTCAAAAGCCCCACAAGCAATTCTCTGAGGGAGTTGTGTGCAATAAAATATGGAGGCTCTTACTTCATGTAGCTATGAAAAGCAGGTACAGTTTGCAGTCAACAGAACAGAGCTCGCAATGTTTTCTTTTCAGCCATGGCCAAGTGACTGTTATCTTTGCTCAGTAAGAAGACTAGTTTCTCTTCTAAAACAGAAGGTAAAGGAGTCTAAGGAATGTCTGAACCCTGACTAGGATATCAGAGAGAATTATGTTACTTGAAAAAATGTAAGAGGGCCTTCTATGCAAAGGAAAGGAGAGCAAAAATACCTGCAGAACTAGAGGGAAATTCTGACATGTCAGGATGTTGGCAAGTAGGAGGCAGTGATACAGAGGAAAAAGTGAGAATGAAAAGGAATAAATACGTGAAGGAAAGGAAGGTACTGATAAGGAGCTAGACCAAGGGTTTTTAACCCCTTTGGCAAGTCTGGTGAAATCTATGGACCTCTTAGAATAATTTTTTAAATATGTAAGATAAAGTATGTAGGATTGCAAAGAAACCAATTATATTGCAATATAATAATTAAAATATTTTAATAAAACAAACCTACAGATACCCAAGTTAAGAACTAAACAAGACCTTCTCAACAAATTAACCATTCATAGTCTAAGGAAGAATGGTGTGGATCCACAGGTGCTGTTAGGTAAGACTCAATATCAAAAGAAGAGATGAGGAGGAATGATTGGCCACTACCTGAGACAGGATCTATGCCATGAGAATGAGGATAAGAGTAGCGCTGTCCTATAAGAAGATACAAGCAATCATATGAAGATCTCTAAGGACCATAGCAGGGAAGGGTGATGGATAATATCTGGATGAAGATCAATGGAGATAGAAACAGAAATTATATTGCCATCTGATTATAACTACCTGTATAGGAAGGGGAAATAAATGAGGAGTTTGGGATAAAAAGTATGGCTCAGAAACACAATAGAATAGCAATTAGGGACTTCAATTATCTAGAAATCTGAAAGTTTCTTTCCACCAAAAAATATGGCAATAAATAATTTTATCCCTTATGGGACTAAATCAAAAAGCTTTTATTCATTCGTTTTATTCTAACCAACTACATGTTTTACTACATTTTCACTATGGTAAGAAAAAAAATATTATGAAAATCTTTGAGAAAAATGTCTTAGATTTTATAAGAGAGGAGGGGAAAGCTAAGGCATAGTTTGACAGAAATTCTTGGTTGGAAGAAAGCAAATATCAAAGTTTCGGAGAGGAAGAATAGATAAGATTCTGTGGCCTAAAATTCTTTACGTGAAGGAAACCCAGAGGGATGAGAAACTATCAAGAATGAAATTCTGAAGACACCAAGGAAAACAAATCCAATGAGAAAAAAAAACAAGAATTATGTGAAGAGACTGATGGTGAGACATAGAGAGCTGAAAACCAACCAATTAGGTTTTTTTACCAAAAAGATTTCTCCAAGATGAAAGCAAAGGCAATTGTGTTTAATAGCTGATTAATTGTTGAGCCACCGTCAGTGATTTTTAAAGATCTTGGAGAATGACAGAAGTACCCCAGGACTGAAGAAAGGAAAATGTTCCAATTTTCAAAAAAGGGTACAGAGAGATAATAGAAACTAAAAGTCAGTGCACTCAACTTTGATTCTTGTAAAAACTCTAGTAAACATCATTAAAGGAATGGTTAATGAATATCTGAAAAAGAAGGTGGATGTTACAAAGAACCAAAATGGCATCATCGAGAACTGGTCTTGTCAGACTAATCTCACTTTTTATAATTATTACACTAGATAGAAAAAGGATTTCAATATAATATGCCTGGATTCTGCCAAAGCCTATCCTGCTATTTTTGGGGGAAGGGGCGGAGAGTATAGATGTGGTTTGAAGGGTAGGAAGTTAAGTGGATATAGAATTAAATGAATAGATGTGGCCATTAATGATTTTATATCAAGCTAGGAAATCTCTAGTGAAATCTCCCAGGGATCGATCTTGATCTTAAGCTCTCTAAGTTTATTGTAATAAAAGACTTGAATACAGGTATAGATGGAAGGCTCATAAAATTCATAGATGACACAAAGCTGGTAGGTACAGCTAACACACTGGAGGACAAAGGCCTTAAGAGTCTTGAAAGCCTAGAACACTGGGTTAAATCAAATAAGATGAAATTCATCTGGAGGGGGGAGGGCAGGGCAATTGGGATTAAGTGACTCGCCCAAGGTCACATGGCTAGTAACTGTTAAGTGTCTAATGCCTAATCGGAACTCAGATCCTCCTGACTCCAGGGCCGGTGCTCTACTCACTACTCCATGTAGCTACCCAATGATGAAATTCATTGGGAATGTAAATTGTTACAATTGGATTCGAAATATTACCTTCATGACCATGTGATTGGGGAGATTTAACTAAAGAAAAGCTTGTCAGAAAAAAAAGATATGAGGTGTTTTGTGTGTTCTATGTTCAACATGGGTCAATATAGCTCATGGTAGATATGACAGGGGGAAAAAAGTTAATGAAATCTTAGACCTTATTAAGGACTAAACTCCACTTAGAAAAAAAGTATTAGAGATAGCAGATGGTCTAAGAAGACCTATGCCTGTGTCCTTGGGTGGGGTTACTAGAGAAGTAGCTTTATCTCTGGCTATTCTTGACCAGTCCACCTTCAGAATATGAGAGAAGGAAGTTGAAATATGGGCTTATTAATTAAATTTACTCATTTTTAAGCCCGGTGTTGTTTCTTTAATTGATTCACCTTTCTCAGGAATCTGGCTAAAATTTCACCTTCCTCCTAAATCTCTGTTACTGAATCAAACTTCATTTGCTTTGGCATTAAACATAATGTAAGTTCTATAAAAATTGTCCTGAATTCATACTGCTTTTACTAGTCTATTCATTTCTTCAGTCACCGATTTTTAGGCCTTGCAAATAGTGCAAATACTGAGCCCAGTGGAAATGTTTATAATTAGAAATTGTCATACTCAGCATGCCACAGAAATTATCTTAGAACCCCTTTATGTCAGTTACAGTTGAAGCCAAGAAACATTTGATATTAATGTCTTGTGAGTGTTTTAGGGTTTTCATATTTATGTTGCCTAGGATCTATTTCAAGGGGTTTTTTTAAGAGCCGTATGTTTACATTTAATAAAGCAATGCAAAAGTAGGCATAAAGGAGAATAGCGAAAAATATGTTGGAGAATATGGCTCTAACTCAAGGTACACATGAGGCCCAAGGTTTGTAGATTATGCAAGAGTTTTGTGCCAATGTATCATGAATAGTTTGTTCAAGAGGAAAGTTCAAAGGTTCTGGAAATGATGACTATCATATGATTTCACCAAAAAAATGAAATTAACTACATTTATGTTATTAAAGGTGTCAGGCTCTAACAGCTACACTGTCCAAAGTATTAAAGTTCAAAATAACATCTCCATGAAAAGAAACTATTGGTTACCAATATAGGGGTAATTTTGAATTAGGTGTCAGTTTATATAGTCAAACAATCCATTTGATAGAGCAAAGATAAAAATCAACACCAAATTCAAAGAAATAATAAAATAAAAATATAAGTGTGCAATTGCAACAGTTCTGATGTGACCTATTCAAATAGAGGCAGAAAACAGGGAAAGAGTTCAATAAAAATTATGATCATTTCCTAAGAAAATCTAAATGATGTAAAGAAATTACCAAAACAAGTAGGCAAAAGCATCCTAAAAGCACATTGGCTAACAAACATTTGATCTCCTTGCCAAGCAGATAGATGAGTCAGCCTAGGGCAATACCATTTTAAAACACAGACTCATTTGTGAAATCATACAGAGGAAGGTTATGAACAGAATCACCTTGTGGGACAGCAGGAAATAATGGAGGGGGGAAAAATTAGCTTACAGAATACAAAACCCAACTAAGTTAGCTTATCATGAGTGAATTTGAGCATAAAGTTAAAAGAAAGATAATAAACAAATAAAAATGGAAAAGAGTTAATAGGATTTATATAGCAAACTATTTTCCACTATCCACAAGTGTAACTATCACATTTAGCCTAAAACACTCTGATGGACTGTATGATAAATGGTACCAAAAAGCAGTTGTATCAGACCAATACAATAATATACACAGAATATCTGCCTGGAGTCGACAGTTTAGAAGCTATTGAGGCACCATTTCTCAACATATGTGAGAAAGAGCAGTTACTGAATGATTGGAAAAATAACAGACATTATGAGTACAAAAGTAGGTCATCAAGAGGATATCAATTGCAAACTATATTGTCAATGCGATACCCATAGCCGTTGCTATGAATATGCAGATGTATTTCCAGGGTTGAACCACAAAATACAACAAAATATCTTCCCCAAAAATGAAACCAAGATATTTATTCAGATACCAGAAAGCCAATTCCACCATGGTAACAAAGGAGTTTGTACATATCACCAATGCAGGAAGTGCCACCATCCCCAAGCCTTCCCTCCATTAGGCCTCCCCATAAACATGCTCCCCTAGGCAAAATTCCTCCCAGCCTCACTCTCTCTTCTGGCTCCACACATTCAGCAAGCTCTTGCCACCGTGGACTCTGTGTTACTCAAGCTGTGGGTTGGGCCAAAGCTCATAGCAGGTCACATGGGCCTATTAAGGGGTAGGGAAGAGAATCAAATTCCCTTAACATTACACAAGTTCATATACATATTTTCCCAAATTTGTCAAATATTTGTTAGAATATTCTATACATGTGCCAAGGGCCTCCTTGATAAGAATATCTAAAAGTGGAACAGGTACACTTTTGTAAATTATATTCTATAGTAGGTCATATATTTGGTGTTATGCATCTGACCAAAAGGTACAAAGAAATAACAATGCATCTTATTTTTTAGATTACTTAGAAAAATAAGAGCCATTTAATTTGCCAGAGCAAAATGTAGGCTTAAAAGCTTTCCTCCAAAAATGTGTCTCCTACATACATATTAAAATTTTTACAAAATCCTTAATAAACACAAAAAAGATAACTTCGACAACCTCAAATAAGACATAAAGCAGAGACACAAGTTTGCCAATGACGTTTTCCATTATTATGGAAAATGTCTGTCAGAAAGTCAGAACTGAAAAAGGATTCTCAAAAAAACAGGTGATCTTAACCTGGAGTCAGTAAACTTGTTTTGTTTTAGTATTCTGAAAACTATATTTTAACATAATTGGTTTCCTTCATAAACCTATGTATTTTATTTTATGCATTCAAAAACATTACTCTTAGAAGGTCCATAGACTTCTCCAAAGTTCCATGAGGCTCTGGTAGCCCGGTTGATAGAACTCTGGCCCTGGAGTTAGGAAGCTTTTGTTCAGCCATTCAGTTGTGTACGACTCTTCATGATCCCCTGTAATATTCTCCCTCTTCACCTCTATCTTTTGAAGTCTCTGGCTTCTTTGGGGAATCAGTTCAAGCACAGGAAGACTGTTCTGGTTACCTCCCTAGCCCCACAATGATTTCCCATCTAAAATTATCTTATCTCTTTTATATATTTACATATACTTGCATTGTCTGCCCAATAAAAGAAAGATCATGGTTGTCAAGAACTTTCATTTTTTTCTTGTACCCTTAGTATCATGGGGTTTTCTTGGCAATGATATTAGAATGGTTTGCCATTTTCTTCTCCAATGGATTCAGTGGATCTTTTTGTCAGGCAAACAGAGATTAAGCAACTTGCCTAGTATGACACAGCTAAGAAATGTCTGAGGCTGGGTTTGAATTCAGATCTTCCTGTCTCCAGGTCCCATGTTCTATCCACTGAGCTACCAGTTAGTTGCCTCAGAGTCAGGAAGACTTGAGTTCAAGCCCAGCCTCAGACATTTAAAGGGTAAGTTACTTACCCATTACTGTCTGCCTCAGTTTCCTCATCTGTAAAGTAGACATAATACTAGCACCTACATCCTATGATTGTTGTGAAGATCAAACGAGATTATAATTGCAAAGCATTAGCTTCAAGGGTGGTATAGTCGTTATTATATACTTTCACTTGCTGATCTCACATCCCATGATTTTAATTATGTCTCTATATAGATGGTTCCCAGATTTATATATCCAAATTCAGGCATTCCTACTTCACTAACAATCCGTTGGACATTTTAAACTGTTCCACAGAAATCTCAAAGCCATCATGTTTAAAATAGAGCACATTCTCCCCCTCGTCTATAGTATCGTTGGGAACCGTACCATCCTTCTAGTTACAGGTTCAAAACTGTGCTGCTGTCTTAGATTCCTCATTCTCAATCACTCCATATATCCATTTAGCTGCCAAATCTTATCATTTCTATTGTCACAACATCTCTCTCATACATTGACATAGTCACCATATTAATTCAGGACCTTTTGTCAATTCTACCTCCTAATGTGTCTCCTTATGTTAAGCCTTTCTCCAATACAATCCAATCACTATACAAGCACCAAAGTGATTCTCCTAAGGTACAGATTTAACCATGTCACCCCTTAATCAATAAACTTCAGTGGGTTCCTATTACCTCTAGGATCAGCCACAGTCAGACAATACTATACCTTGACCCCAACACAGTGATGACATTTTAAACATAATGTCAATTGTCATTTTAAACATGAAGGACAATAATCACCTCTAGAATCAAATGCAAATTCCACAATTTAATAGTTTTAATTTTTTTTTTGAGTCAGTGGGGTTAAGTGACTTGCCCAGGGTCACACAGCTAGTAAGAATTCGAGGCTGAGATTTTAACTCAATTCCTCCTGACTCCAGAGTCAGTGCTCTTTTGACTGCACCACTTAGATGCCCCCCTAACTTAACATTTAGAAGTCTTTACAACCTGGCCACTTCCTACCTCTCCGTTCTTTTCCTACATGATATTACACTGTACTATCTAGCCATTTTCTATTCCTTACACAATGCTCCCTCATATCTATTCCATTACAGTGGATATTCCTCATGTCTGTAATATTCTCCCTCTTCACCTTTATCTCTTGAAGTCTCTGGCTTCTTTGGGGACTCAGATCAAGTAGAGGAAGACTGTTCTGATTACCTCCCTTCCCCCACAGCTGCTATTGACTTCCCATCTAAAATTATCTTATCTCTTTAATATATTTACATATATTTGCATTGTCTGCCCAGTAGAATGTAAGATCACAGTAATCAAGAACTTTTGTTTTTGTCTTGTACCCTTAGTATCTAACACAGTCTCTCATATATAGTACGCATTAATAAATATTTGTTAGTTAATTGACTGATTGACTTTCATGACACTGCTCTCTCTTAGTTCTTTTCTTATTTGTCTCACTGTTTTGTTGGGTCATCATCCATATCACACCCATTAGCTCTGGGTATATGCCAAGGCTTTGTCCTGAGCCCTCTTCTCTTCTATCTCTATACTCTCTCTCTCTCTCTCTCTCAATTATCTCATAAACTCTCATGGGTTTAATTATTATCTCTAGGCAGATAACTCCTAGATCTTTTTGTCAAAACATGGTCTCTTTCACTAGCTCTGGTCCTATATTAACATCTGCCTGTTAGATATTTCAAACTGTCTATCTTCCACTCATCTCAAATTCAACACATCCAAAACAGAAATCATATCTTTCCCCCAAAATCTATCTACAATAAAACCAGATTTCCCTTGTTTCTCCACAACAGAGATTGATATTCTCTAAAAGGCAGCAAAACTACCTTGGGACCATCCTTCCCGGTCACCTAAGGGCATCAAAAGTTCCACCTACTTTTGATGTTCCTCCAATTTAACGGATGACTGAAGACCACAGAAGCTATTATACCAAGCCCTGCTGATCTGACCAGTTTCCAAACAGAGATGAGTGAAGCTAGCTCGAGAATTTCCCTATTGTTTCTTAAATCAAACTCTAGTGTTTGTTTTTGGAATTTATAATTCTTCCCAACCTGACTCTAACCTACCTTTCTAAATATGTTACACATTACTCCCCATCACATACTCTGTGTTCCAATCAGACATCTATATGCCTTTGTGCAGGCTGTACCTATATCCAGAACAAACTCCTTCTTCACTTCATTTCTTAAATTGTCTTGAAAGCACAGCTAAAGCACTCTCTTACTTCATGAAATCTTTCCCCATTGTTCAAGGTGCCAATGCCTCCTGCCAAGAGATTACCTCATATTTACTTTGTACATAATTTTCTTATACATGTGTGTGTAGACATGTCTTCCCAGCTAGAATGTCAGCTCCTTGAAGAAAAGTATTAACTTATTTTTGTCTTTGTATCCCCAGAACATACCATACTGCTTGGTTCCTAGGCAGCTAAGCAGTTAGGTGATTCAGTGAATAGAGAGCTGGACCTGGAGTTAGGAAGACCTGAGTTCAAATCCAACCTCAGACACTTACTAGCTATGTAACTCTGAGCAAGTCACTTAACTTCTGCCTGTCTCAATTTCCACAACTGTAAAATGGGGGTTAATAGTACCTACCCTGCAGAGTTGTTGTGATAAACTTAAATGTAAACCAGATAATCCATGTAGTAGGTGTTTAATAAATGCTTATTTCTTTTTCTTCCTTCCTAGGAGGCATTTATTAAATGCTTGTTGATTGATTTTGCCAAGTCATAATTACAGGTGACTTTGGGTTCTTGAAAACTGGACCAACAAAACACAAACTCTGGCTGTTCCTGCCAAGCTTCAAATACTGTTCCAGCAACATAGCATGTGTGTTTGCTATCCAAGGGCCAGTCTAGTAAAGTGTACACACAGAGTCCCACCATCAGGAGTTTAGCCACCAGGAGATGAATGGGTTTGGGTTTTTGTTCACACCTACAGCAATTCATGAAGAGATCAATTAAGTCCTGGAATGGTTGTGAACTATTGACGCAAGTAGGCATTTGGTCAGTTAGTTAATAAACACTGATTAAGTATCTCCTATATGCCAGTCTCTGTGCTAACTGTGGGAATTCAAAGAGAAGCAAAAGATAGTCCTTGCCCTCAAGGAGCTTACAATCCCATGGAGAAAGACAATATGCCTTTTGAATAATATCATACAAGAACATAGCTTTGAAAGTTTTAGACTATTATATCAGAAACTAATTTACTTTCTAGAAATACTTTGCTGACTTTGGCTTAATAATTTACTGTATTTATTTTCCAAGCATTTTACATGTGCCTACAATATGCATGTATTGTTTCCTTGGAGGCAGTTACTGTTTCACTTTTGTCTTTGTATTCCTAATTCCTAGCAGTACTTAGTATATATAACAGACACTTGGTGAATGCTTGCTGATTGATTGTCTCAGAACCTCAGTTTCCTCTATGGAGAAATGGGAATAATAATACCTGTTTTATTACATGTCATTTTTGAAGCCATGGAGAAAAGTGCTACATAAATAAATAATGGCACAATTAAACATATGTAGCTAATTTTGAAAACTACACATCCTGAATTATTGACCTAAAAGTCAAAATATTCCATGTGAATTTCCATCTTTATTCCATTTATTCTCAGACTAAGTTTTCCAGGGAAAGAAATGGGAAAAGAGAATCAACTATTCATCTTGAACTCTACATGTGGGAAAACATAAAAAGTGAGAGCAATTTTTATTTGAGAAGATCAGACCATATGTTGCATATTTTGTAGTTTTATAACAACCCCTTTTTGGTCATTAATTCTTACTCAACAGGGGGGTTCACTGAGGCGCCACCAGTTTCTCTGGAGTCATCCTCAGGTCTGAAATGAGTCTGCATAGCTTACTGGGTACCAGTTTTACAATCACCCACCTCTATAGTCTTTGTAGGGAGAGGAAATCAGAAATAGATGAATAGGCACTGTCACATGAATACCCATTTCATTCTCAAATTTATTGAATGTTCCAGTATGCAAATGCTTCTCAGAGACTTCTGAACCCCAACATCATTCTATGTACATGAGAGGTAACCAAAGGTTTCCTATTTCTAATTGCTACTACTACCAGAATGAACAGATGCAATAGCTTCTTTGCAGTCATGTGCATGTGTAGCCTTAGCAGGGGCATCTCCTCTGACCTTCCAGCAATGCAGCTGAGAGGGTAAGACCTAAGTTAGAGGCATGACCTTCTCTCTTCCTGAGTTTGGGGATTTTCTAGGCTTTCTGAGGAGGTAGTGCAGTCTCACACCTAGGAGGGTACATGCCTGACATAAATAGCACACCAATGACTCTAGTCCAGTGGTGGGGAGCCTGTGACCTTGTAGGTCCTCAGGTATGGCATTTTGACTGAGTCCAAGTTTTACAGAACAAATCTTTTTATCACGGGTATTTGCTCTGTGAAGTTTGGATTCAGTAAAAGGGCTTCACTTGAGGACCTAGAGGTCACATGTGGTCTTGAGGTCACTGCTTCCCCACTCCTGCTCTAGTCACTTCCAACTAAAAGAAAATTTCTGTGATTTGCCCTCAGTAATTGTCTCAGGCGTATCATAGGATTAGAAAATTGAAGCTGGAAGTTATAGTAAAAGTCATCTAGTCCAACACTCTAATTTTACAGATGAGGAAAAAAAAGGTCCAAAGAGGATAAGTGAGTTATCCAGTCATATTATATAGCACACAAGTGGTAGAGCCAAGATTTCAACTCAGGTCTTGGACTACAAAACCAAGAGCTTCCCACTGTACCATATTTTAGGGTCTATAACCCATGAGCAAAAAAAAAGAAGAAAAATACTCACAAATAGAAGGGAGATATTTTTGCTTCAACTATAAAGATGTTAGACTTATTTTATGTATATACATATATACATACACAGACACACACATACATATATATTCCCCAACCTCACACCCTTGACCCCTAACTGAATTAACCTAAAATCTATGATTTCCATGGGCAACATGGATAGGGACCAGAAGTTGGGTGGAAACTGCAACTACAACCCCTATCACTTTCACTGACACCCACTAGTAAACCCCCTTTGGCCTCTCAGATTACACACATGGTTTTAGTTTGGAAGTCACCATGGTAATGAGCAGTACATAAATAACTCCCAGAATGCAATAGAAAAAAAATCCAACAAGGAAAATGAATAAGGAAATGAGAGATCTATAAACTAGATCAAATGAAATTTATCAAAATCAAAATTCTTGTACTCTTTTAAAACTTTGCTTTTTGCCTACAGAGAGTAAGAACAGAATAACTAATGATAAAGGGGTTAGGGAAGGGAGAATTGATTAACTCAAGCAGGTCAGAAGGAGAGACATGTTAGGGACAATAGCAATGTGAATTTGTGGGTTTATAATCAAAAACAAGCAAAATGAACAAAGAATTGGAGAGCACAATAGAACAGACATGCACATATAAATATGCATCCCACCTATCCAACACACACACATACACACACACACACACACACACACACACACACACACACACACACACATACACACATACCTCTCTCTAGAAGGTTATGTTTGAATTTTAAACTACTGGATAAAAGGAAGTTAAATATTAACCATAAAGGGTTAATAATATTCTGTAAGTATAGATATGGCTGCATTGATAGAAGAAAAGTCTATCTTCCAGTAAAGAGTTCACAAGAGTTTTCACACAGCAACTGGAAAGCTTGTCTTGTCCTGAAGTTTTTTGCAGCCAATGAAAGTTGCTTATGGTGATGTAATGCTTCCAAGCTGTGTTTCAGCCCTGAGTGTGCGGTCACCTGGTATCCTACTGGAGAGAGAGGTAAATGTCTCGATCACATCTCTCCTTCCAAACTGCTCTTGTGCTTAAATTAATCTCAGCAGAAAGCTGATTTGCTTCTAGACAATTTTATTATTTCCCCAAACTCAAAAATGTGGGATAACATTGATTACATTATTGAATTACAAAGATAACTGGCAAACTCTGAAAAGGAAAGGGGCAGTAATTTCTGTCTGTCATTAGTCCAAAGGCATTTGCTCTCCAGAAGTATCTTGTAGCAGCGAGGGGCAAAAAGAAGAGGAAGTAATTTTATGTTCTTAATATGTTATGGGATTTCTAGTCATATAAGAAAACAAGTTTAAATGGAAAGATAATTTCTGAGTGAAATAACTCACTTCAGTATTTCAAGGATCTGTAATTTTGTCAATGTGGGCTGATTTTGACTCCTCTCCAAATTAGGCAAGGGGAATCTTTGACATGTGGCTCACCCCCCCCCCAAAAAAAAAATCCTCCTGAGGTTAACCAGGTGAAGAGTCATGAGCCTTTTGAAACCTAGCAAGGCTGATGCTACAACAAATGACAGTCCATTAGACAGTCCAAAAATCCAAAACTTTTCTAGCTAGGGCCTGAGTTCTGGAGGCATAACCTGAACCCAGAACCACCTTCACTCTACAATAAGGGAAACATAAGAGTAGGACTGTAGTGAATGGGTGAAATATCAGGTGTCTGAAATATTTTATGATTGATATGGAGCTTACAGTCTAATGGCAGAAAAAAAAACTGACAAAAATTAGTTCTGATTGATAACTAAAAGAATAACATTAAGGATCTCAAATACAAAGCAAGCAGGGGCCTATCATAGATGATTTTTAAAAATTCTTTCTGTGCCAAGTAATTAGTAAAACAAAATATAGAAAATTGCAGACACATATAACTATATGGACCTATAAAGGGGTTTATATACCAACAACCATTATAATTTTTCTTCCAAAACCAGATTAGTAATCCAACAAAACCAATAGACAACTCAGTTCTTGATTTCCCTAACTGATACCCACTGCAGATGTACAGGTTTTAAAAGTCTATTATTGATGTTATTCACATTGTATATATTCAAGCCACATGACTTGGGGGAGTAAGGCAATTATCCAAGTAATTCAAGCTCTTTTTAAAAATCCCTGCTATTGAAAAAGGATTTTTTTTTGCCTGAATTATCTATTACTGTCTACATCCATTTATACCAACTGAATTATCCGGTTAATTACTCAGCTCCACTCTCCTCTCTGGCTATATGGATACCACCTCAGAGACTAGAACTTAAAATATGAATGTGTAAATGAAGCATCCTCGATAATGAGAACATATTCACTGCCACACTGTAGACATTCTAATGAGAAAAGATTTCTTTTATGATGGAATTTAGTTTTTTTGTGATATATGTGATTGAATATGTTGTCTATTATCAAAACCTAGTTTTCTTACCTTGAAGACCATTTTCAACACTGATTTTATCTACTGCATATTTTCCACTATATTTCATCTCCTTTGCATTCTAACTAAACACTTCTTTCCTACCACATCACCTATCCCTTTATTACATGGTTCATCACTTACCTAGAATCATCTTTCTCTTTTTTACTCCATAACCTGTATTTATTTTTCTTTCGATGTGTTACTATGTGGGGAAACTTTCCTATTCCTACAAGAGCTTCAGGAAGTTATTAGCTGATGTAGATACACACACACACACACACACACACACACACACACACACACACACACACACACACTTTATTTAATCATCAAGTGACCTGCTTCTGAATTCATGTCCATTTTACAGACCATCAGTACAGTGGACAGAACACTCAACACACGAAGCAAGAAGCCTCATAATTCAGTACTTATCAGCTATGTTACCATGGCAAGACACCAAATTTTTCTGAGCCTCTGTTTTTCATCTGCAAAATGAGAATAATGATTTTTCATAGTGCCTACCTCACAGTAAGGTTCAAATGGCATGATGAATGGAAAATGCTATAAATTGTCTTTTACAATTTTATACCCACATTTTATTTTTCAATTGATACTGCAGTGATTGGTACTCCATGAGAAAATTCATATTTTCTAAAAAACCAACTTTAGTTTTCTACGTTTGGAAGAAGAAAGTGACATGATTGAAAAATGGGCAAAAAAATGTTAATATATCAGTAATGTTTTAGACTAACAAGTAGAAAGAAAGACGACTTTCAGGAAAGGCTAACGATATATACAGATACACACACACACACACACACACGCTCATGAACAAAGATAAAGTGAAAGCTTGTTCTTCAATGAAGATTTATTTGATTTTAGGTATATAACTGGGTGGAAACTGTCTCTTTAAGGGGGTTTGTCCTCAAAATATAGGCCTGGCTAAGCAGCCAGCTGTGCCTCATTAGAACTGGGCTCCCAATTATCATGGAGCCCAGCTGGATGCAAAAAGGCCATCAGTGTGGGGCAAGACATAACTTATTAGTCTGTCAAGATGAGCAGTTTAAAGTGTTCCTTCAGAGAAATTCAGGAGAAATCTGCTTAGGCCTCTTCTTGACCTAGGAAAGATCTTAGATACTGGCTATGAGATACAACTATGGCATGGAATAAGCACTGGATTTTAAAATATACATATATTTATTCTGGCTCAAAGGACAAATGGTTCTTAAAGAAAGGCCTTTAAGAAGATTCTTCAGACACTAAAAGGTACTAGCCTAGGGAAAGATTGTGGTTATGATTCATCCTTAGGCAAGAATAAAAATCTAGGGGGACTTCAATTTATCATGAGGTTAAAAGTTCAGAGGGGAACTTCCATTGTTTCAAAAATCCAAAGACCATAATAGCCTACTAGAGGGTTTTCAAGTTAAATGATTGCAAAGATCTAGAAAAATAGATTATTGGGTTTAAAACCCATAAGTATGCCCTGGGCCATAACATACTATATGCTCTATAAATATTTGCAATCAACATCAGGGTTTTTAAGGAATTTTTTCATAAATTTGTATTTCGCCAAGAAAATTACATTTCACTGACTTATTTTCTTACACAATATAAGTGGTCTTCTTTTAAGCATGTCCGTGATCGTCCAATCATGTGTAGGATGTACAATTAGAAAAAGATAATGATAGTTTGAAAATGGGTAAGAAGGAAAATAAAGATTTGGTTATGACACTGACAATAAGAATAATGATCCTAATAATTAGAATTTACATAGCACCTACTGTGGGCCAGGTATGATACTAAGTGCTTTACAAATATCACTTGGTTTGATCCTCACAACCACCCTGGGAGGTAGGTACTATTATTATCATCTCCACTTTACAGATGAGGGAAATTAAGTAAAAAGAGGTTAAGTGACTTGCCCAAGCTCATACAATTAAGTATCTGAGGTTACATTTGAACTTGGGTCTTCTTAACTCCAAACCCAACACTCTATCTGCTATACTACCTAGTGGTCAGAAAACTGGGGAGATGATGTCTCCTCTGTTTTAGCAAATGAGTTTCAGATGCTATTTGTGATTAAATTTAATTCTAATAGTATTAAAATTGTGATAGAATGAGAGATCAAGGTTAAGAAATGAGATGCCCTACCGAACTGATATAGGTGGGGCACATACTACTCTGATTTTATCTATAGAAAAGGAAAAGAACTTCAGCATGATGGGTAGAGATCTTGGGATCAATTGACATATAGGCTGAATGCCCCTGGGCAAGACATTTATCAATGCCCCTATATAACTCTCCAAGTCTGCAGGTTGAAGAAAAGTTGATCAGCAGTAGTAAAGGAAATTTCCCCCCTTGGAATTCTCTAATCCATTAATCCAGTGTTAAAAATAAACAAAAAACCTATGAAAATATGCTACACAGATATCAGAGCAAATTAAATATTGCAGGCAGATGGTATGAAAGAGAAAAGAACAATGTGGAAACCAAGCTAAGGTCAGAGGTTTTTGGTGATACTAGTGGGTAGAATGGGCAACAAAGATCAGTACACTAAGAAGTGGCATAAAACCAAGAGAATGAACAAGTACAGATTCTGAGATGGTAAGAGTTCTCCAGATAAAAAGTAGCAAGAGATAGAAACAGAAGTTAATCCAGATACAGTGAGGCATCTTTGGGCTTAGCTATGAGAGCATCACTGGAGATTTTAATACGAGTGTTTTTGATGGATCTGCTGGGGTCAAAACCACTTTGGATGGTATTCAAGAAGAAATTTATCAAGAAAACTATAAGTATTTTAGGTAATGCATTAAAAGATCCTATAATCAAAGGTCATAAGCAGTGGGAAACGTAAAATATATGTATATTATTTACATATACTTAAGCCTGGAAGAACAATCCTATATAAATATGGAAGAGAAGAGAGGAAAGAAAAGTATGGTGATAAAGTATGCACTAGCAATCTGTTTCTATCACATTTTAGTAACTGAAATGTGTCCTTTCAGTTTCCTCAACTGAAATACAGGGGGAACTTCTGAATTTTTATCAACTGCATAGCTAGATTTTGAATCCAATTCATAGACACGTTCACACATTAAAAAGTATGACAGGGGCGACTAGGTAGAGCAGTGAATAGAGCACTGGCCCTGGAGTCAGGAGGACCTGAGTTCAGATCCGACTTCAGACATTTGACACACTTACTAGCCTTGTGACCTTGGGCAAGTCACTGAACCCCAATTGCCCTCCAAAAAGGAAAAAAAAAGAAAGAAAGTATGACAGAGTTTCTGTTATTTATCTCTATAGTGCTTCACGAACCTTAAAGTGCTATCTAAATACTGTTGTTGTTGTTGTTGTTTAGTAAGATAAGCTTGAGACTGGGTTTTGGGGGTCCTCATTCTGCCATTGTTATTATTCTGAGACCAAATAACCAAGCTCTGTTCTATCTATGACTTAGCTACATTGATAATGACAATTCATCTCAAAGGTTTGCAAAAGAAGAAAGAATAATTAATGTATGATCACAAAGAACCTAATTAATATGAAGTTCTACAAATAGACTAAATAATGACGATGCCTATTTGGTTAAAAAAAAAAGAAAAGAAAAAAAGGAAAAAAAAACCTGCCCAAAGGCAGGATACCTTTAAAAAAAAAAAAAAGATAGGTAGTGAGTAAAAAGCAACATTGTGTGTTGAGGTTGTTTTGATTTTACAGCTGAGCCATCCAGGGATGCTCTTGTAGTTCCAGTCCGGTCAGAGTATACTGAATGATGATCTAACACTACATTAACTTCAGGTAAGAAGGACGAATGGAAATGGGGAACAGACTGGATTAAACAATGTGATTGGCTAGATTTTGATGCAGTGTAAACTTTAACATTCTCTGAAATATGGTATGCAGGAAGTCTCCACAAGATGCACCCTACTGCAGTTTTTGAAAGGCAGGAACAGTTTTCAAGTGGGTTCTGTGAAAACAAATGACATCATTCCTACATATGCTGAAATGCTGCAGCCCCACTGGAACACTTTCCCCTTTGCTCTCTGTGTGTCTGACTGCAGGGCTTAATGTTCTCATGCTGCACATTTAACTGGCTAAGACTTTCAGGGACTAACCTTTCACTGTGACTTTTCTCTAAAAATAATAAGTCAAAAAGAAAAGACAGTGGTATGAGCATGTTCATTTAAAATTAAACTTGAACACTCTGAGGCTGTTAGGATACCTGAGGACTTGACAGTTGGTGGGAAGAATCCCACAGATGGAAGCAAACATTGGCAAAACATTGGGGAATATCACTGTTGGGATGATGGCACTCACGGCATATGCCCTGGGTTGCTTTGGGATAGACTTGTTCTTTACTGTAAATTGCTGATGATTGGGAGAGCTCTGATTTCCATCCTTCTCCCTTTTCCCCCTCCCAACCCAGGGTTAGCATTGCTGGCTGGAAAAGTAATCAGTGATTTGTTACACTTTGGACAGACTGCTAGGGGCTCTGCTTATATATTGTCTGAGACTTGCATAGCTCCCAGTATGTAAGACTTTTTTTTCTATGTGAGCATTAAAAACTGGATATGCTGTTGCAATTGAAGAAACAGAACGCTTTATGTGTTTAGGAAAAACCATCATTGGGTTACCTGACTTCATTGCCCATCTGTTCCAAAAAAGATGTTTTAAACTGCTAAAGATGCCTAGAAATGCAGTAGTAAAACTTCAATTAGGATGAGAAACTGATGTAAGTTTCACATCAAAGTACTCATTTGTTTGATCACCTAACTCTTGGAGTTATTAAAGTTAGACACTACAGCAGCCAATAGGAATGACAAGTGTGATTGGCAAGAACAGGAAGCGGGAAGCCCATCTGATTTCCTTCAATGCTATTATAAGCCATCAGGCCCACTTTTTTTCTTTTCCTAGAATCAGTTTTCTGACCTTGTTATTAAACAGAAGTTCTCAACCTTTTTGGTTTTTTGGTAGAATGGATCCCGTTGGTGGTCTGGTAAAGACTATGGTTCCCTTCTTAGAAGATATTTTAAATGCTTAAAATGCATAGGATTACAAAAGAAAACTATTGTATTGAAATACATATATCAAAATATTTCCTCGATTTATGATTTATTCATTTTTAGTTTTCCTTTCTTTTTAAATTTTGAATTCCAGATTCTCTCCCTCCCTCCTCCCTCACCCACTGAGAAGGCAAATAATACAATATGAATTATACATGTGAAATCATGCAAAACATATTTCCATGTTGGCCATATTACCAAAAAAAGAGAAGGAAGGAAAGAAGGAAGGAAGGAAGGAAGGAAGGAAGGAAGGAAGGACAGAAGGAAGAAGGAAAGAAGGAAGAAGGAAGGAAGGAAGAAGGAAGGAAGAAGGAAGGAAGGAAGAAGGAAGGAAGGAATGAAGGAAGGATGGAAGGAAGGAAGGAAGGAAGGAAGGAAGGAAGGAAGGAAGGAAAAATGATACTTAAACTTGCACTCAGTTTATCAGTTCTCTCCCTGGAGGTGAATAGCAACTTTTTACCATAAGTCCTTCAAAATACTTTTAAAACAAGAGTTATAAGCTCCCATGAGGATAAGACTGTGTGTGCTGCTCATTTCTATATCCTGCATTCTACTTTGCACACAGTGAGTACTCAGTCAATGTTTACCAAATCCACAGTGGATCAATTGCTCACTAATTCATTTCTCATGTTCTCACTGACCACCATTAGAGTCTAGAACATCATCAGATACAATAATGAGCAAGGGGGAAAATACAATTGAGTAAGACACTAATAGTTAATTACATTTTGCTCTTGTTATATTATGCTTTGTAATATACATATATATATAAGTTTTTTAGGAAATTTTTCACAATTAAGTGATAGCATCTGTTAAACAATTGATTATTCCTTCTCTCTCTAAATTGAAACAACCCTAATAGTAATAATAACAGTAGTAGTAGAATTTATACACAGGTTTAAGGTTTTATAACATCTTATCTCATTTGATCGTCACAACATCCTGGTGAGGTAGGTACTATTACATATTATCTTCATTTTACATATAAAAAAATGAGAAAAGTGATTCGCTCATAGTCAAATAATTAATAAGAATTGAGACAGGATTTAAGTTCAGGTCAATCCACTACAGAGGGCAGCTAGGTGACATAGAAGACAGTGCTGGGCCTGGAGTCAGGAAGATCTGAGTTCCAATATGGCCCCACATATTTATTAGCTGTGTGACTCTGAGCAAGTCACTTAACCCTGTTTGCCTCAGTTTCTCCTCTTTAAAATAAACTGGAGATGGGAATGGCAAATCACTCCAGTATCTTTGCCAAGAAAGTCCCAAATGGGGTCACAAAGGGTCGGACAAAACCGAAAACGACCGGCAACAACAATTCACTGTAGAACCCAGTAGCCACAGCCATGGGGAAAATACCAAGGCAGACATGAAGAAATCAGCTGTTCATCTAGCTGTTCTCTCCATTGAAAATTAAGATCCCTGTTCTGTTCTAGATCACTGAGTCTACACCATACATTTGACAATTTGAGCATAGAAACCTTAGGGATCATCTTGGAAACTCATACTAGTAGACGGTGTATAATGGCTGCCATGCGTACAAAATAATCTGGTCATTAGACCGAACATTAGTGAGCATAAAAGTGAATCAAGTAAGTGATGAGCAGGAAAGAAAAGTATGTGGAATAAGTGTGTAATGGGCCCATTACCCTTGTTACAAATGCAAGCTCAAAGGGAAAAATGTTTGAGTAAATGAACATGGTTTTATTAAGAGAGAGGTGGTGTGATATGAGACAGAGAACCTAACTCGGAGCCAGCAAGACCAGGGTTCCTGCCTATGATATATACTAACTGTGTGGCCAGGTACAAATCACTACCTCTCAGTGCCTAAGGCAATTTTCTAAGACTTATAAATTACACAATTGTTTCTTATATACATTAGCCGCAGAGATTTCAAACCAAGAGTTCCCTACACTGATAAAACCACAGTTCTGAGATCCTCTCCTCCCCCCCCAAAAAAACCCTGAATATTGTTAAATAGGGTAATAATTTGCATTTTATTCATTTTGCATTTTTCCCTCAATGTAATTCTTCATTCCATTTTGAATTGGAAAAAAAATTCTCTATCTTCCCCTCAATACCTTATATTTTGAAAAATAGAAATTACAGCTGCTCTTAAAGACTGAAATATTTTCCCTTTTTACAATATTTCCATTTTTTCCAATGGTGACAACTTTTTCAGTGTAATATTTTGTCTTTTATAGAATTGGCAAAGGGATAAATTCAAGGACATGGAACAGAATAAAGGGAGGAGATGACAAGGTTACCTCCTTCTATCGATTCTCCACCTATTAGCTGTCTCTTTCTATTTTCTTAATTTCTTATTTTTGTCTCCTTCCCACCTTCTCTGCACTGTTGGCACCAGCAGGAGTTATGAATTGGGGCTAGGGGACCTGTTTTGTCCTTCCCCTTGACCAGGGGTGGGGAACCTGTGGCCTCAAAGCCACATGTGACCCCAAAACTGTGTTTAAGGACCTAGAGGGTCACAGGTTCTCTACCACTGCCCTAGACTAAAAGTGCTTAAGCCTCAAACATGGAACTAAAATGAACCTTTTCATAACTCTACTTCTTGTCTTTCATAAACATTCTGGCATATGCATACTGACACTTTCATATGCATTATCTATTCTGCAATTCCTCATATAAAACAGTTTTTTTAGTCTAAGGAGGACTTTTCTGGAGTGTTAAAAATTGCTGAAGGGGAAGTGTTGGGAAACAGATTCCAATTAACTTTGTCACTGATTGCTGTGTAACTTTGGACTCTTTACTGCTGTCTAGTAAATGGGATGAGACTCTCAAAGATTAAGGTTGGCAAGGATGTGGTACAAATACTTGCAAAGCTCTTTTAGAATCCTTTGTGTGCTTCCCACCCTTAACTCCCCTCATATACACATTCAGTGAGCTGTAAATGAAGACATTGTGGGAGTTACATGTGGGGTAGGAAGGTGGAAAATCGCCATTTCCTCCTTTCTGATTTTAAATTTCCTGTGAAGCAACTTCATATTTTAATACCTCTTTACCTTATATCAGCAGAGAAAACTACATTTAATCTCTCTTCTTTCACATCTTCTGAACTTAATGAAAATGCTGTTTATGTATTTGACTGTGAAATATAAGTCAATATGGTTCTTTTATATTTTAAATGTTTCATAGTCATATCACTGACATGCTATCAAAAGAAAGCCTCCTTTTGTACCTGTAAAATTCTTTTTTTTCTTATGCCTTTCTAATCTTTTCCTTTCTTAGGAAGTGCTTGTGAAAAGCAGAGTTTGGTCTACTTCCAGGGACCTCTCACATAATTTCTTTGATTTTAATCTAAATTTTAGTTTTGTTCCGGATCAGAAAACAATTCCTCCATGTAGATACCAATGTCTTAATGCTCTTTTTTATTTTTCAATTAACCAGCACTTTTTTTCTCTACCTTCCACTTCCCTAACCTTAACAGGGGTGGGGGGAAATTCATCTTGTAACAAAAATACATAGTCATGCAAAACAAATTTCCCACAATGGCCATGTCCAAAAATATGTGGCTCATTCTATATATTTAGTCCATCATCTTCCTTTCAGGAGGTGAATAGAATTTTTCATCTTTGCTCCTCTGGAACCATGAATGATTATTCCACTGATCAGAGGAAAACTGGCTAGTTTTTTACTGGAAAACTATTGAGAGCATCTTCAAAATGTGGTTGCCTCAGAGGACTAATGGCTGTTGACTATTGGACATTTCCTCATTTCTTGAGGACAAAACTTCCACCTGTTGCTACAGCATTGCTCTTTGATAATTGGCTAGTGGCTCATGATTGGTAACAGACAAGGAATCAGACAAGGAATTCAGCTGAATCACCTTGAGGTTTTCTCAATGTTTATTACTGAATAGCCTTCTGCTATAGCTAAGTGAATTTCTTTTTGTTAATCTCTTAAACACCTACAAGTATCTCACTTTTGTTCCATTATAAAAGCTAAGCCACCTAGAGAAAGACAGGACTGAACTGTATACTGTATATATATAAAGACTGTATACTTATATAGCAAACCAAACTGCTTCAGTGAACATTAGATGGGAAACAATTAAAGGGAAAAACATTTTTGGAGCAAGTATCTCATATAAAGATCTGTTTTCCAAGATATACAAGAAACTGGTTCAAATCTATAGAATAAGAGCCATTCCCCAATCTAGAAATGGTAAAAGTATATGAAAAGGCAGTTTTCAAGGGAAGAAATTCAAGAAATTATCCATATGAAAAAATGTTTCAAATCACCAATAATTTGAGAAGTGCAACAATTCTTCCTTTCCATCTCAGGCATACTGGTGAATTTGTGGGGGAAAAAAAGGAAATTATATGCTGGTAGGCAGGAAGGGCACACTGTAGGAAAACAATACTACTAATACATTTTAGTATAGCTATAAATACAGCCATTCTGGAAAGCAGTTTGAAACTATGTTCTAAAAGTTATTAAATTAGGTATGACCTTAAAAGGTTTAAACCAGAGATACCACTATCTCTGGCACAGTGGATTGAGCTCCAGTTCTGGCCTCAGGAAGTCCTAAGTTCCAATCTGGCTTCAGATACTAGCTGTGTGGTCCTGGGCAAGTCACTTGACCATACCTTAGTTTCCTCATCTATAAAATGAGTCAGAGAAGGAAATAGCAAAAACCCCAAATGTGATCATGAAGAGTTGAACACAATTGAAATGACTTCACATCTCTACCGCCACTACTAGGTTTTTACTCCTATTTGTTCTTAATGTCTCCTACTCATTAATATTCCTATCACTGCAGTTTTTAATGACGTGACTGGGTTTTTTAAAATGACTTTTTTTTTCTATACCTCTATACTATGGTACTATTCTTACCTACAAATAGTTTTTTCTTTATAATATAGATGCTTTAGTGTTGTTCTAAAACTCTTCCATAATTGTAGTTCAGAAAGGAACTAATATGAACCATAGCATTTTCATGAGATCTAATTCTCATGTTGTACTCATCCCATGTGAGCACAGATATTGGAAGATACATAGAAAAAGCACTTCAAAAGAAATCAGAGCTGTTCTCTTCATTATTAGTGATAAACTGAGAAGCAGAAATAAGCTAAACACAGAGATAAAGATTGAACTGTTCACTGATTATCTTGTATAGTTCATGCTTTTTGACTCCTAAGGATGCTTTAGCTCAGATGGAATGTCTATGTAAAGCAGGCTCTTTAAAAAAAATAAACCTCTAACTTCAAAATCAATAAAACGAATTTTTATATTTCTCTGTAGTATCATTTAATTTGTTCCAACTCACTTTCATTTTAACTACCAGATACTGGTATAACTCAAGTCCACTTCTTCTGAACAATCTTCCCTTCCCCTAACCCTCCCCAACATATGACATCTGTCATAAAATGCCAAATGACGTCAAATAATTCTGGAGGTATGATCAATAGCGTGAATTTGTTTACCTTAAATTAAATTAAATTCTACCATCTTGTTTGTTCACTTGGTATTTTTATTTCTGATAATTAGAGGTAAATTGAGAGCTGGCAATATTCTCTGTAATACTTCACAAAACAGAAATAAAATATAGGGTTCAATTCTGAACTGTCCTGCATCTAGGTATAAGGCCACCTTTATAAGCCCCTGGGAAGCTTTGCTTCTACATAAAGATTTTGTTTGCTCGTTTGTTTTTTCTATGACATAAATTTTAGTATGGTGCCAGGTACATAGTTAATCACTTAATACATTAATACTTGTTGACTTGGTTTGTTAGCTTATTTGTCTACTCTTTCAACAACTGATGATCATAGGATAATAGACTTAGAGATAAGAGGGATCTCAAAAAAGATTTACCTCCTGATTTTACAGATGAAGAGACTAAGGCTCAGAAAGATTAAAAGACTTGCCCAACATGGTTACATAGATCATAAGTGTCAAGGGTGGGATCTAAACCTGCCTTCTTCACTAGAGGCCTTTTACCCTATCCAATATGCCACCCTAATAAAACTTTTTTCATTAAAGATTTCCTAGATATTAGCTTTGTAGACCTATGTAGAATGTTTTGAATGTCCATCATTAGTGAAAAATCCACCACTTTCTCCTGCCAAAAGTTGCTGACTACTCTTGGTTACTCCATGGCCAACTACATGGTACATGTAGTTCATCATTAATAATGATAATTTAGATACCAATGTTGCCATTCTAGAGATATAGGTTGCTCCTAGAAGAAGATATTCCAGGCTCAGATTGCCTCTTGAGGTCCAGAAAACCCATGGAACTAAGGGATTTTGACAAAACTGATTTACTTTGAGAGATTTCTAAGATTTAAGATTAGAATTTTCATGAAATTTCCCCTTGGGACATTTCTAACCTGGGTCCAAAAGAGCAAGAATATCTATGTATCCCCAGGAGTTAACGTTCTTTGATACTGAAAATGTAAACTAAGTACCTTAAAGCCAGAATTCCTAAATGACTAACTACTTGGGATTTCCTTTTGTGGCATTTTCTAATCTATACCTGTAAGCAGAGATTATTCATTGTCAAACCGCTGCTATAATGTATTCCTTATTGTAGCCACTACCTTGAACTTAAGCAAACATTTTTCTTTTCAAGATCATTTCAAAAACTTGCATCCACAAATGTTCATCTGTCTTCAAAATGTGTTATACTCCATAGGCCTAAAGAGTAACATACAAGTTTTTCCTTACTGCAACAACACACGGGCTTCTACAATTGGCAGTTCCAAGGACAAACTAATGTACTAGGAAAAAAGGGCAGAATAGTAAATTTCTATTGGGACTTCTACATGATTTACTTCTGCTTCAATTTATTTCTTTTAGGCCCTGGGCATATGTTAACTGACATGGTGACTTAAGGATATGGTTTTTATAAAGATCTACATAAAAGAAGATAAAGTCTGTGATACTGAACTGTGTTGGCAAAATGAAAAAGGCATCTGGGAACAGTCAAAAGAACAATAGCAAAAAGTATATTTTACCTGAGGACCAAAACTTGTGGAAGGTTCTTAAAAACAAATGGGGAGGAACAGAAAGAATTTATGTAGTATCCAGGTTTAAAAGTTTTATAATTGTGTTCTATGCCTTATCCCATCAGTTACTAATTTCTCCAAACCATGTAAATACAAAACTCCTATTGATCACATTATCATTCTGAATCACAAATGCCTCACTACCATCTCTGGCTTTAGGTTGAAAGGAAAAGTGAACAACAAGGGAATATAAGGGGAAAAAAAGCTTACACAAAAGATTTTAAGAGGAAGGAAACCATAAAAAAAAAAAAAACCCAGGGCACAAGCAGATATATCAAAAAATGATCCTAAAACTGGAATGAAGGGCGAATATAAAATCCTCAAAGAGAGTCTGAAGCTTGCAACAGATATCACATGACATAAGAAAGGAAAGCAATGCCTAATGAAACATAGAAGCCTGTGGAAAACAAAGAGAACATGGAACAATAACAAGAAATCTCAGGATGGTTCCAAAGAGAAATGAAATCCCTAAGAGATATGGGACACAAAGGTTCTGGGTTTATTTTTTCATACCCAGTTAGATTACCAGGTCAGATCCCCAGGATTCTCCTACTAATTCTCCCCACCCCTGTATTTAGAAGTAATACTGAAAATGTTGGGGCAGGGCATCTCCCTAAAACTGTTGCTCATGAACCTCCCCCCAATCTGGTCTGTCTCCCAATATCAGTTCAACCAACCTCTGATCTTTCTTCAGTATCAATTAACCAGTTAACATCCATTGGTTTTTACAAAGAAATATTTACTGAGGAAATATATGAAGGACAGAACTACAATAACATCCTCCATAAACTGATGCACACTTTAACCTCTACATACCCACTCAATCTCTGGAGAAGGTGAATTCAAACTGGAGACTACCAAATATTGACCCCACCAAATTCATTTCTGAATGAGGCATAGCCAATGAACTCGGCTATTCCGTTGCTTACAGGACATGGTGTCTCAGCTACCAGGTCAGCCTGTTGATGGACTGGGTTAAAAAGGTCACTCCTCAGGACTAGCTTATCACCAAGTCAGGCTGCTGTGGCTACTGATCAACTTTGCCATGGATTCCAATTTCCAGACCTCTAATATGGTTCTTCAAACCTTTCTAAGCTCACAAAGTCATACCTGGTCTGCCCCAATCTGGACACTTTATCACTTAAGATCAGGAAAGAATAAACACAATATAAACAAGACACATCAGTGTCATGCATGCTTAGCCACATAGCAGATATGTGTGTGAGTGTGTGTGTGTGTGTGTGTGTGTGTGTGTGTGTGTGTGTGAGGGGGAGAGAGAGAGAATGAGAACACCTAAAGCCTCTTCCCTCCCCAGAGGCCTATAGTAGATATTGCTTCACGGGACACAAAGGAAGAGAGGAAAGCATTCATCAGTTCTAACTTTGTGCATTCACACTTAATCCCAACCTAGAAGCAAATTAAAAGATAGTCCAGTCTACATGAGCATGCCCTGATTCAGGGAAGGGAAACAAAAACATCACAAAACCTCCACGTGGATTGGCAGCAGGTAAACAATACTGTGGGGGGCGGAGCTAAGATGGGGGGCGGAGCTAAGATGGTGGAGAGTAAGCAGTGACTTCTCCAAGCTCCCCAAGAATTTCGTCCTTGGGAACTAAAAAGTAAATTTGAGTGGATTTAAGAGTGACAGGACCCATTGGGAGACAGAGAGTGACAGATTCCCAGCCCAGAGAAGTGCCTAATCAGGTCGGGGCAGGGAGAACGAGCACACAGGAGTGGCACCAGGGCAGACCTGAAAGCCGAGTGTGGCAGACTGGGAAGCCCCACCCAGCACACTCACCCAGCTGGAGGCTTCTGCAGCCCTCTCACAGCCGAGGTGAGGGCCAACAGAACTGGGTAGGAGGGAACGCAGGGCGCATAGCAGGGTCAGCGGTTTTTCCTGGGGCTAGCAACCCGCGGCCTGGATTCTTGAAGCTACCAGCCCAGACTTTCAGAGGTTGGGATGGAGGAATGAAATCTAGGGGCTCTCATCCGCCTCCCTGACACACAAAAAAATCAAGAGGTAAAAGCCCCACCTAGAGTACATTCTTGCATTAGGGTAAACAGCCCCAGG
>CM053580.1:97678133-97694056 GCA_028627135.1 Pseudochirops cupreus | reverse complement strand
GGGAGAAAATCTGAAACTCAAGTGATTGTGGAACAGAATCTTGTAAATTGAAAGTAAATGAGTAAATAAAAAAAAAAGAAAAAAAAACAATACTGTGGATTTTCTAAAGGTTGAGGCCTCATTGGCCATTATCCTGATTGCAGAAGAAATTAGGGATTTATACAAGAGAAATTATGGATCTCGACATAGAAATAAAACAACTCAATTATCTTATCAACTCACAATCTCTCTCTCCACAGTGGCTCTTCCAAACTTTTTCATCCTTCCTCAAACTTCCATGGTTTCCCCTCCCCCTACTGTCTCAGATGACAACCTTGCCTCATATTTTACAGAAAAAATTGAGGCCATTTGCCAAGGGCTTCCTCTTCTCCCCTCTCCCTCATCTATCACTCAGGTGCCTTCTGCCACCTTCTCCTCCTTCATCCTTGTCTCACATGATGAAGTAGCTTTACTCTTTACCAATGCAAATCTCTCTATTTGTTCAAGTGATTCCATTCTATCCCATCTCATCCAGCAGAATGCCCCCCCCCTCATCCCTTCTCTTCCACCTATTTTCAATCTTTCCCTTTCTCCTGGTTCATTTCCTTCTACTTACAAACATGCCTATGTCTCCTCTATTATGAAAAAGCCCTCATCTGATACTTCAATTCCTATTAACTATCATCCTATATTTCTTCTACTCTTTGTAACTAAACTCCTCCAAAAAAAAAACACTATCTACAATAGGCACCTCCCCTTTCTCTCTTCCCACTCTTTTCTTAGCCTCTTGCAATCTGACTTCTAACCTTATCATCCCACCAAAACTACTCCAAAGTTACCAATGACCTCTTAGTTGCCAAATGCATTGTACTTTTCTCAATCCTAATTCTCCTTGACCTTTCTGCAGCCTGTGACACTATTGATCACTCTCTCCTTTATACTCTCTTCTCTGTAAGTCTTTGGGACACCATTCTCTCCTGGTTTTCCTCCTATCTGGCCTCATGATGTCATTGGTATTCTTTGAGAATAATTGATGAATGATAACAATGACAACAATCTGACCATTCTGTCACTGTCTCCTTTCCTAGATTCTCCTCCAGATCATGCCCTCCAACTGTAGAAGTCCCTCAAGGTTCCATCCTGGGAGTGTCTTCTCTTCTTCCTCTATACTATTTCATTTGGTGATCTCATCAGCTTTCATGAATTTACTTACCTTCTCTATGCTGGTGATTCTCAAATCTACCTTTCCTTCCCTGATCTCTTTGCTGACCGCCAATCTCACATCTCCAACTCAGACATCTCAAAGTGGATGTCCAGGAGTCTACTTAAACTCAATATATCCAAAACAGAACTCATTATTTTCCTCCCTAAACCTTTCTTATGACCGTAGAGGACAACACCATCCTCCCAGTCTCTCAGGCTTGCAACCCAAAAGGCATCCTGGATTCCTCACTATTTCTCACCCCAAATATCCAAGCTGTTGCATCAAGTGCTGAGTTAATTTACTGCTAGGTTGAACCAAGCTGGGCACTGCTTGGGACTGGCTCCTCACTGGACCTTGCTGTTTTAAGTGCCAGCAGACTTTTCTACTAACTCTAATTGTTGGATTACTATTGACTCTTCTGACCTTTCAAAGCTCCCTAGATAATAACCTTGTCCATTCCATCTCCAGATACACAAGTCACCTAAGATCAGGAAATAATAAACAGAGACAAAAAGAACAAAGGAACCGTACATTCACAGACATATGGTGGCTTGGTAGAGAATGGGATCTCCTACCCAGCAGCTCATGGCAAGTAGTCCTTATCACTCTAAAGCACCAGGCAAGAGAATATACCTCAGCCTTTGTATGAATATTCATTTCTGACTCAGAAGTTCCAAAAGTAAGCCAACAGAAAACAGACAACAACTGCAGATGCTCTAACATGAGGGGAAGGGCACGTCTGTTACCCCCACACAAGAAGCAGGATCCTTAATCTTCTTCATCAGTTGAACAAGGTGGGGTATATAATACATGCTTTGAAGACTGGGCCCTAATTGGCCAGCATCCTTTTAAATATGTTTTAGGCATGTATTTTTTCCTCTGAGAAATGCAGTCTGGCAGTAATTTCACTTATTTATAATAACATCTTATACAATATACCAAAATAAATGAATATGTGGCCTAAATATTAAAGATCATCCCATAAAAATTAGGCAGGCCACACCTTATTCATATAACTTTCATAGCCATGGATATGGAGCAAATTTCTTTTTTAAAAAAAATCAATTTGTTATTTTTTATTTGTTATTATTTATTTTATTGTTATTATTTCTTTTCTAATTTTGAATTCTAAATTCTCTCCCTTCCTCTCAGCCCTTCCCCACTCACTGAGAAGGAATGCAGAATGATATCAATTATACATGTGAAATCATGGAAAACATATCTCCATATTAGCCCTATCACAAAAAAAAGAAAGTTGTATTTCAATTTGCACTCAGAGTTCATCAGTTCTCTCTATGGAGGTGGATAGCACTTTTTCATCATGAGTTCTTTGGAATTGTTTTGGATCATTCTGTTGATCAGAGTAGCTAAGTCTTTCACAGTTTGTTATCATTACAACATTGTTGTTACTATATACAATGATCTCCTGGTTCTTCTCACTTCATTTTGCATCAGTTCATACGGGTTTTCCCAAGTTGTCTTTGTTGTTGCTGTTTTCTGAAAACCCTGTCCCCCTCCCCTGTGCCACACCAAAGCACCTACTTCAGCTGCCTTCATGGCCATTGGAATAAATTGTTCTCATCTGCCCATTCTGCCAGGGGAGGTCTTCACATGCTTGGGGAAGACATCCCCTAACTCACTGGCATGCTTGAGACCTGTTGGTTATCCTCAGCTTCGTTTAGCCCATCTGCCAACATGGTTTTACCAGGGTGTGGTTACTGCATATGCTACAGCTTCTTGGAGACATGGGTGAGAGTTGGATGAAGGCAGCGGTTGAGCAGCCCTGAAAAGGGTTTGGCAAGCCATCACACCAAAGGTGCTATCATTTCAGCCTCCTCTGGCCCTTACACCTTACGGTTCACTTCATTACATAGGTAAGGGACCATGTCAGTCTAACATTAGTATATCTAACGTTACTGTCATTATATATGTCAGTTTTTAAAATATATATGTATATATGTATACCATTTTTTAAAATATGTATGTATGTAACATTTTAATGTGTTAAAATATAGGTTAGTTTGCGGAACTGGTTTTTTCTTCCTCTTTTTTTATTGTGTATTGTAAGGGATAGCTTGATGGGACAAGTGAAATAAGCATACAGTAGAAATTGCGAATGATATTAAAAAGTGGAAAAAATAATTAAATTTCTGTTTAAAGACTATATGGTATATCTGACAGAAAATCAAAGTACTCTTAAAATTTTACAATGATTAAATGTGTATATTACAAACACACTTTTTTTGGTTTCACGGAAAAGAATTTGAAGATATTCGGGGGGGGGCGGGGAGAGAGGAGAAGCCATCTCTTTTCCAAAAGACATTTAAATCCTGTCTCAAGTATAAAATACTGTTTAAAATGTCCTCCTTTGAAACTGGTTTTATTCCATAGTAGCCATACCTTTTCTATCTTTGAGAAGTTTCTGGGACAAGGAGTTGCCACACATGCTGACAGGGTGACTGTGTAAATGAGATGGGTTTCTTCACAGTCCCTTCATCTTCCTAGAACTTGTTTTTCTTTTTTATAAAAGGTGGGGCTTGAACTAGATGATCTCTCAGACTCATTCTGGCTTTAATCTTTGTTCTTGCCCAGGCCTCTCTCCATCGGAATGAAAAGTGGCATCTAAACTGTCAGTAGAGACAATACTTGTATAAGCTCTGAGCAATTTCATTGATGTCTTCATTCTTAGAATTGTAGATGTAGTTACAGAAATGAGTGGAAGGAACCCTAGATTTTAAGCTATTCTCTGATACTTGAATCAGTTCATTAAATATACTTGAAGAAAAATGTTCAGCATGTCTTGAAAGTTGGAAATTTCATTTTTCTTTTCTTTAGGAATTATAGATACTTATTCATAATTCTATAGTTCAGAGGATCATTGATTTTGAGCTTGAAACAACAAACTTGTAGAAAGTTACATCCAACTCTCTAATTTTATATTTAAGAAAACCGATGCCCAAAGAATATAAGTGACTTCCCCACTGTCATCTGGGAAGAAAATAGCAGATAGAAGACTTTAATTGTGATCTCTGACTCCATATTCAGCACCCTTTACACTGTTACTTTGCTTATATTGCCTTGGCAGTATTTGGTGAAAATGAGCATGACCCATTATTAAAATTTTTCTAGATCTGAATCTTAATGCTCCCTAGGAAAAAGGTTTTTTATGAGCTTGTTTTTTTGTTTTTTTTTTTGACAAGGTGATTTGAGTTAGTGATTTGTCCAGGGTCACACAGCTTGCAAGTTTAGGTATCTAAGGTAGGATTTGAACTCAGGTACTCCTGACTCCAGGGCCAATGCTCTATCCACTGTACCACCTAGCTGCCTCTGTTTATAGGTTCATAAAAAATATTTCTTTAATTGAATAAATATTCCTCTTGGTATGACACCTTAACGTATGTGGATATTTCAAAACATGGTATAAATCTGGCCCACACACTACCCCACTTTCTTCCAGGTCCATCTGCTGCCATCAAGAGGGCCTACAGTTTGCACTTCTCTAGTCAAGCTTAATCTGATTTATGAGTTACATTCAGTCTTAGTGAGAATAGGCAGGGCAGGAAAAATGTTTATTTGGGGAATAACGTACTGAGTTGGGTAGAATTATAGTCACTTCAAATAAGTGTGGCTAACACCACAATACTAGATTTTTCATCTGGAGTTCCATTCGGCATATTCATTACCACCTATACTCGGAGGAGTTTAAGACCCCTGATTTAAGTTCTAAGCTGGGGATTCTTAACTTTCTTTGTGCCATAGACCCCTTTTGGGAAGCTGGTTAAATCTGTGGACCTCTTCTCAGAATAAAGTTTGTAAATGCACAAAGAAAATATATAAGATTGCAAAAGAAAACAATTTTATTGAAATACAGTAATGAAAGTCATTTTAAAAAGTAAGCTCATAGTCAAGAATCCCTGTTCTAAACCCACTTAGAAGAGTGTGTGTGTGTGTGTGTGTGTGTGTGTGTGTGTGTATTCTATTTAAGTTACCCAAAAAATTGTGTTTATATCTAACCCCCATTGGATCCAATGTAAGGTAACTAGGTTGCACATTTTACTATCCTTAGTAAAACAAAAATATTTCCTAGCTCCCAAAGTGTTTGTATATTCTGCTCTGTTATTTTGTATAACCAGCTTTTCAATTTTCTCTCCCCATGCTCCCTAATATGAACATTCTACTGGAGTCAATCTTGTCTATTCTTTGTTCTGCACATACTGTTCCTCCTGGGAACTATCTCCAGTTGTCCTGATCTATGTCTTGCCACTGGACCCAGATGGCTCTGGGGGAGTGAGTGAGGCTGGTGACCTTGCACAGCCCTGCCTCACTTAGATCCAATTCACTTGCAAGCCATGGCATCACCTCCCTGATGTCATGGTCCTCTTCCAGAACGAAGGACAAACAGTAAACAACTATTCCTCTTGTCTAAAGAGAAACATCTTCTGTGTACCTCTTTGCCAGTCCCAATCCTGCTCATCCCATAGAGCTCACCTCAAAATCCCTTCTTCTTTAATAACAGCTGACATTTCTATAATTCTTCAAGGTTTACAAAGAACATTCCTCACATCAGCCCGGTTAGGTAGGTAGTAAAAGTATTATTAGTACTCATTATTTTACAGATGAAGAGACAGGATAATGGACAGGAAGCAACTTGCCCCAGGGTCACAGAGCTTTTAAGTGGTAAAGCCAATAGAAACAAAGATCTTACACAGTGGAGACTTTTGTATTTGCACATCCAGTACTCAGTACCTTGGGGCAGCTAGGTGGTGCAAAGCAAAGGGTAGAGTGACTGCCCTGAATTCAGGAAGACTGATTTTCTTGAATTCAAATCTAGCCTCAGCCCCTTACTAGCTGTGTGACCCTGGGATAGTCACCCAATCCTGCTTGCCTCAGTTTCCTCATCTGTAAAATGAGCTGGAGAAGAAAATGGCAAACCATTTCACTATCATTTGCCAAGAAAATCCCAAATGGGGTCACAGAGTCAGACGTGATTGAAACAACTGAACAACCACAAAATCTAGTACTTTGCCTAACACATAGTAAATGTTTAATAAATGCTTGTCTATTCATTAGCTTTGAACCAGGCCTCTATAGTGCCACCCAGGGCTCTTTCAGGTTCCTACTTCACTTCCATTGCCTCTAGGGTATTAATCACAAACTGTCTTATATCCTTTGTTAACTTGCTATATTGTGTATTCCTTTTTTTCTTCCTAACTAGATTGTAAATTCCCAGAGAATAAGGGAGCCCTCGATGCTGCTTGACAGCGCAATAAACCACACTGAGCAAAATATTTTTGTATACAGCAGGTGCTTAATTTGGGGGAGAAGGAGTACTTAGAGCAGTAATACTTGCACCACCCTCCATGTTAGCCCAGAGAATCTTTAAGCTCTGGTCACTCTTGTCTGTTACCATACTCACAACTGTTACTGACCAGAATTCTTCCCTGCATCCTTCCTGTCAATAGGGACTGTGTAGTCTGATTGGCACATCAGCCAATTAAAGCTGTTAAGGATATCCTTTCTCAGTTGGTGCAAGTTAGGCTTTCTAATCCCCCTGCCATAATTTCCCAAGGAAATGTTAGATTTTGAGTACAAAGTCTAAGAAAGCCACAATATAGGAAAACGCTTTAAAAATCCACTCAGGACTGAAACTAGTCAGATGAAGACCACTGCTTTTTGGAGGTAGAACTGGTACATTTTGGAGGTAGTTCACTTTAAAAATGCACTTATTGTAGGATTTTAGCCCATAATGAGAAAAAAATTTTAAAAAGGAACACTTTCCCCATTAGTCTCCTGGGAACAATAATACTGAACTAAACATGATCCTTCTATAAACACAAAGTTAAAATCACTCTTTTAAGCTGAAAAGGGAAAAGAGAGAGAGAGAGGAGAGAAACTTCCCAGGTTTTTATTGATGCCTCTTTTGACCTTATGTTAGAGAGAGGATGGACCTAGGCTCTGATGTCATGTAAATCAGCTATCTTTAGAATTTACTCAGCATAAATACTCAGCATTCTCAAAGAGTTCATAAGAGTGCAAGAGCTGACAAGGTTCTGGGGCTTGTGGAGAAACTGCAATGCCTAAAATTCTAGCCTTTAGAATGACGCTGCTCTCAGCCAATGAAATGCCAGATTCCAGAAACCCCCCCACCCTTGTGAGCTGGCAAATAATAAGCAGCAGGTATAAGTATGACATCATTGAACAACATTTTCATTGGTGGTTCATCTTCAGTGCTAGATGATGTTCTATTTGTGGAAGCAGCAGCCTTATACAAATTAACCTTTTCATGCTGGAGGGAGGGGGTAGGTGGGTGGGTAATATGCTGCAGTCTTTTCCCTGAAGGTGATTTGCTCCAAAATCTGCTTTACTTTGCCTTTGAGCTGGCAAACACAAACACATTCAACTGCAGCGATGTATCACATGGGTAATAGCTGCTTGAATTAGACGAGGTCAGTAGAAAAGGAGTTGGAAAGAATCTGTATCACAGTTCAAATACATTCCTGAATTTTCTTCTTGTTTTTGCCCCCCTTCCCGCCACTTCTGGTGGGAGCCTCTTCCTGGTCTCCTTCCTGATCTCAAGCGCGTCATTCGGCACACCTCCAGCCAGCCGTTTGAGAGAGTAATTCCTTTGAGTACTAAAACACTCAGTCCCGGCTTTTAGGAGGCACAGCCGACAGGTGAGATTAACCAGTTGTTTTCTGGTGTCATAGGAATACATCAGGGAATTAAGGTTGACTGGAGATGGATATTTTAATCACATTTCCACTGTCTTTGCCCCCAGTGAATATTCTACAACACAGGGCCTCCAGTATATTACAGGTTGACTAGAGAGTTCCCTGGCTCAGTCTGTAAGTACCAATTCTTTAATTTACAAGTCCCAGTACTGTGCAGAATGCAATCTAAAGGGCTATCCGGTGCCCCTTTAGATTAGTGTCAGTTACTTTACCCAACTTTGCTTAATAGAAATCACAATATGCCATTTTTAAACCAGCTCTCTTTCAGGGAAAAAAGAAAAGAAAAGAATTATTTCGTATCTGATTATTTCTCCTTGCTGTTGTTAACCTTGAAATGCTTTCTTAGTTGTGTAGTTAGTTTCATTCAGCTGAAATTTGGAACCTCACTTGGAAGTAAATTTAGCTTAGTCATTTTGTACGCTAGATTTTTTTTGTTCTCAATTTCATTTTTATTCTGTTCTTTTCCCAGCTCCACCTTCCCCCAAAACATCTCTTTTTCAAAGTCAGAGAATCCAAGTGTCAAGGAGTTACAGAAAATTGACAATAAACACATTATCTCTACTGCATCCTGGGCTTATAGGAGGAAATGGGTGTACTTTGTGTCAGAAGCAAAATATTCAACTTGCTATACTTGCTACCTGTGGGTAGTCACCTTCTCCAAAAGCCAGAACTCCTGGCTATAGCTACCTTGACACTTCAAAAAAATAAGTTAACCATAAGACATTCTAAATACATGCTTGCATATGCCTCTAGTTAAGAACATTGATAACAATGTCATAATATGACTTACCTGTTAGAATCCTACTCTATCGCTCTCTTACTCCCTTATGAGTCTTTCTTAATAGAACTCATCATTTTCATTTAACTTTGGACAAATGAACATATTCATTAAACAGTATTCTAGGTGAAGAACTTTACAGTATAATATTTCATCAAAACCATTTCTTGAAATGAATAAATAATATAGAAGGTCAAATTGAGACAAGTTTTGCTGAGTATGTCTGCCTGATTTTATTGGAAATCCACTTATTTATTCAACAGACATTTGAGGGCCTACTAGGTGCAAGGTAAGTGTGACTGGCATTAGAAAAAAGGCAAGGAAATTTAAGAAACAGGAAGGACATTGTAAAATTGACTTCTCTGGTGTAATACAACCTGCTTCTACTAACTAATGCCTTCATTTTCTCCAGGTCTGCCCACATTACATCCCTTCTGAGTTGGTCATGGCCTCACTTGGGTAACAGCCAAAATGCTACAAACCAGGTCCCTGAACCAGTTTTTGATGTCTATGAAACCTCATACCTCTGGCTTCCTGGCTTTCCATTCACATTCTTGTCAAACCTTCTTTCCTGACTTTCTCCCTTCTCCTCAGACTGATCCTGACCCTTGTCCCAAATCAGAATCTTTCTTGACCTTACCTTGGTGAATTACAGGGTCACTTCACTGTTCAAAAGTGCTCAAAAACTTTCCCTTTAGCTTCAACCCCATCAGGGATTTTCAGCTAATTAGCATATAATGCTTCATTGTTCCAAAGCTGAATGAAGTTTTAGAAAATGACTTTCAGATGTTAGGATCCCACTCTGCAGTTCCGTACCCCCTCACGTCTTTCTCTGTAGTTTATGACCTCATAAAAGTTATCATTTTTGTTTGGTTCTGGACAAAAATGAAAAGATTCACAAAATAGCATTCTAGATGAGACAGGGTGATATAAATTTGAAATGCTTCAGCTTGGGAACATAACCAAATAATTTAATTACTGTCCTTCCATTTCACTTACCTTTTCTTTTTGTTTGTTTCTTTGTAACTCCCACATCCGTTTGGTTATTTTAGGTGGTGCCAGAAAATTACTGTGACCCTCTTTATCTGAACTCTGATCAGCAGGCCCTCTAGTTATCCCCAGGTCTGTATTTTTTTTTTTTGCTCTCCCACCCTACTTCAAACCAGAAAAGTAGCTGTTGAAAGCAGAACAGTTACCATAGCAACCACTTGGCAGCTTCCTCAGCGCATCTCATACCAAGTAACAGTGTTGATTCCCGAGGCTGGGTGGGAGGGGGTGGAGCTCTGAGGAGGTAAAGGAAGGTTACTGTGCACTTAGTTAATATGCAAAACCACTTACTGCAGGGCTGGATGAGCCGTGAATAAGTGCAAACAAAGCCATGCTTGATCAGTTAACATGGACTTTCCACACAAGTTGCTCTGTCCAAGGATGCAGATGTTTGGCTCAATGAGAAATTCTACAATTGGGCAGCAAAAGAGACAAGAGGCAATCCCAAATGCATTCAAGAGTACAACTCTATTTTTGTAATGGCTTGTCAAATATGGAAGGAAGAAATGGAAGTCTGGACACCACTGTCCTTTTCCTCTTTGTTCTGCTTAGAGGGAAATGGAGCAATCTGAAGCACAGGGCTGGTATTTTCCCTGCAAAGCTTACACTCTGAAGATCAAGTTTGCATCAATTAAACTCCATGTAAGATAAACCAATATGTTCAGATCCAAGTGAGTATAACATCATTTGGTTTGTGCTTAAACAAAACATACGGCTCAAGTAACATCTTTCACCTCAGAGTTTTCAGACAAAGGAAGCAGAGCTGTTCAGATAAAAACATTTAATGTGTGATTTTCTAACTTTGATAGAGCCCTGCTTATTTCCTGGGGCCTGGTCAGGTTGGAAATTGATTCCCTTGAGAAGAGTGGTGAGATTCTAGTCCATCATTGTGCTGGCAGAGGTCACCTGCATGAGAAATGAGAAGATTGGCTTGGGAGGTGTGGAGCAGAAAACCATCCCCTTACATCATTGCCTGTAGCTCTGCATTGCAACAAGGTCTGGTGGTGGTAAGCCTGCAGCAAATGAGCTGAGCTCTCCCCAGCAGGTGTCACTGGGGATTTAGAGCATCCCAGACTTTGGGGACTGAGGGGATACTATTTAAAAGGGAAAGAGTCACGGAATTATTAATGCTACTCTGTTTAAAATCATTTTGTGTAGCTATAAACTGACCATGTTTAGTAAATACCTTCTTGTAAAGTTAAAAATGGTTCCTATTTCTCAAATAATACAGGACCTTTCCCCCATAATTCTTGGAATGCCCATCTTTTTCTTTCTCTCCATCCCTGATGCTATAATATATGTGTGTACACAAAAACAGATTTATATTTATACATATATGTATGTATAGATATGTATAGATAAAAAATAATGGAATACACCCTAAAGCTAACAAAGAAGAAAGGTATCTAAAGAACCAAAGGGAAAACATAAATAGTTATTCAGGACTGGGGACCCTACTGACTAAACATCATCTGCTCTACTGAAACCACGTATAAAGTTCCCAATGACCCATTTTTTAACCCTATATTTACTTCAAAATTCTTCTAGGGTTGAATAGTTTGCTGGGGCAATTGTAGGTAACAATGAAATGTGACTGGAATGTAGGTAACATTGAAGTGTGACCTCGAGAGACAAGAATTCATTTGTTCAAGAAAAAAATAAGATATGCTAACTGGGAAGGCTTGTAAGCCCTTGCACAATGAAATACATACATCTACATAACTAAAGTAGATGCCAACTTGGCACAGAGGGACATCTGTATGACCTTTTGCAACCCTCCACCACCCAGCACCAGCTTTGTATTTATGCTACCCCATCATCCTATTCTTTTTCTGTTCTCTAGGAAAGAATCCCTCTACCTCCTGGCTCCTCTTTCTCCTCCATTCTTTTTTTTTCCTGATGATGATTGTTTCAAACCAGCCTTAGTCTAGGCAAAAATAAGCAAACCACACATGAGATCTAGAGGGTGCAAGTGGATCCTTCTCAGCCTTCTTGCCAAGTAGATCTCCCTAGCAATCTTTTGTCAAGACTAACACCATCACCGTAAGCAATTTATTCCTTCAAGTTAAGTTAGGATACCCCTCTTAAAAAAGCAAATACTTCTGGGAAGAGTAACACATTAAGCTGTTATAAGCTATTAACACTTTGTTGAGAGTAAGCTTGTCAAATTAAACGTCATATAGCTCTGGAGAACAAAGGGAGAGACCCAGAGAAAGTAGCATGGCCTAGAAAGGGCCTGCCTGGTTAGGATCCTGCACCAAAGGGTCCTGCACTGCCAGCATGAGTACCCAAATATTTCAAGGCAAGGGTGAGGACCATACAGTTGGAAAGGAGAACTCAAAAGGAAAGGTGAGAAGTCAGTGGAGCTATAATCTGCCCATTTAACAGTTTTGCCTAGCACTATTTCTCTGGTCATGGCCCACTTCATGGGATAACTGAGGATTAAACAGGTTAGGTTACCAGAAGAAAGAAGGGGTGGAGAAGACACAGGAGACAGAGAGACAGACAGAGACAGAGAGAAAGAGACAGAGATAGAGACAGAGACAGAGCATGCTACATGGCACATTCTCTGTACTGAGCTTTCTTTAAGTTTCCTATTTTTGTTCCTATATCTACATTCATATACCAACTCCACATCCAAAATTAGGGAGCCATATAAATAATCCTTATGTATTTCTTTGTTAAATCCTAGAAGACATCAAACCTCACAAACCTTAACATGACAGTAGGACAGGCAACCAAAGAGGTGAGTCTGGCAATAAAGGAATGTGTCTGCCTGCATTACCCTATTAACATCCTCCTTGGCCATTTACGGTTATTTCTGTATCACTGAAAGAAAGAGCAAATGATTTTCCCAGTGCCTTTCAATAAGCTGGTTGTCAGAAGGATGTCTGTAGTACCATTTTTCTAACCACAGCTCTAAATATTTATCCAATCACTTTACTGCTGTTGTTTTAATGAGTGTTATTGTTATTATGCATTATTAATAATTGACTGCCATTACTATTAATATCACTTTGGAAAGATTCTGTAAAGAGTTTTAAAACCACAAGGACAATTAATAAGGATTCTACTTCTCTGTGGTACATAAATACTGCGTAGGGATGGTTGAAGATTTGCTGGCTGATCAAGGTGTTATAAGGTACCATAAATTGTATATCTATACCCCTAGGAAGAAACTAGAAAGCCCAGTCAAATCACCACATGTGGCTGTCTCCCATCCACACTGTAGAGAGAAAATTGATGGGCAAAGAACATTTTTCATAAACCTCAGAATAAGCTGCACAGCCATAGTGTACTTAGTGTCTATTGCATTAGGAAGCTAAAGCTTGGTTAAAGAGGGCACATTCTCGGTGGATGAAACCATAGATATTTATACCCATAAATGGGACGAAAATTCTTGAGAAGGGAGTGGCTAAATAGATGTTCAGAATTCCCCACTAACCTAAAGTGAAACCTACTCCCCTCCTTCTCTCCACTTACTCTCATGCAAGACATTCAATTAATAATGCATTAATGGGACTGGGGGGGTGGGAATGGGGAGAAGAAAGGCAAAGAACTAGAATCCAAAGGGGTGCCTTAAGTGGGCTCTTACACGACTGGGAATTGGCTGAATAAACTGAGTATATGAATGAAATCTAATTCTATTATGCTATGAGAAATAATGAAAGAGATCATTTCAGAGAATCCTAAGTAACATGAAATGATGCAGAATAAAGTAAGCAGAAACAAGAGAATAATTTGTACAAGGATGGCAATATTGTAAGAAGAAAAAAACTTTAATGACTGATCCATGCAATGACCAAATAAGTCTCCAAAGGACCTATGATAAAGCATGTTGTCTACATCCTGAGAAGAGGGGTGAAATAGATTGCCAAATGTAGAAAGAGGCATACATTTTCAGGCATGTCCACTATGTGGATTCATTTGGCTTGATTAGGCTTATTTGTTATAAGAGTTCTTTCTTCCTCTTGGTTTTCAGTTGGAGACAGGTTAAGAAGAAAAGAAGGGCTAATAGTAAGGAAGCAGAAAAAAAAAGGCCAGCGAAACTTTTTTCTTAATGAAACAGAAGAAAAGGAAGTTCAGACGTAAGCAATGACAAGAAGACATTTTTTTAAATGTGTGGAATATGTATTATAGGCTTTTTAGAAAGCAAGCAGAATGAAATGGGAAAGATCCTAATGCAATAAAAGGGGCTTCCTCCTACTTCAGGGGTGGGGAACCTGCAGTCTCGAAGTCACATGTGGTCTTCTAAGTCGTTGGCTATGACCTTTTGACTGAGTCCAAGTTTTACAGAACAAATCCTTTTTTAAGGGGATTTGTTTTGTGAAGTTTAGATCTGATCAAAGGGCTACACTTGAGGACCTTAAGGGCTACATGTGGCCTTGAGGCCACAAGTTCCTCACCCCTACCCTACACTATTCTCAAAAAAAGGTATGGATTTAAAAGGGATACCCTGTCTCTATATCAGAAAATAATGGTCGGAACCAACATGAAGGGAGCCATGGGGGAAAAGTTTGATTCTGTCTTTGCATTCTCTATTTTGGAAGAAAAGATGGTTGGGCAAGGGATGTCCCTCTCTCTCTCTCTCTCTCTCTCTCTCTCTCTCTCTCTCTCTCTCTCTCTCTCTCTTATTTTTCTCTCTCTCTCTCTCTCTCTCTCTCTCTCTCTCTCTCTCTCTCTCTCTCTCTCTCTCTCAGTAAAGCATAAAACTTCTCCACTTTTCCACAGCAGATATTGGAATATTCAACAAAAGGTATCAGTTAGCTCTGCCATTACCCTCTGAAACAATATAGCTGCCACATTTCAAAATGCCTGAAGGTTACTTTGGGAACCAGACAGAAGATTTTCTACCTCAGAACCCCTTCCAAAGCTTTGCTAGCATCCTCCTTTGATTGTGAGTGGGAGTAGGCTGAATTTAGGCTTAAATGTGAAGGAAAGCTAGATGGGCTGGCATCATTACTATAAAAAGAAACAGAATCTCAGGCACTGAAAGGGATCTCTGAGATGGTCTAGTTCAAACGGTAACTAAACAGAAATCTCCTCTATTCCATCCCCAAAAGTCATCTGCCATTGCTTGAAAACTTCTAGAGAGGAGAAATTCATTACCTCCCAAGTCAGCTCACCTCACTCTGGGAAAACTCTAAGTGTTAGGGGATTTTTGTTTGCAGCAAGATTAAATCCACCAAACCTGATGCCAAGATGGCAGAATGGGGAAGGAACCTGCTGCAGACCTCCCAAATTCCTCTCCAAACAATTAGAAAAACACCTCAGAATTTATCTAGGAGCAGAGAAGTAGCTTACCAGCTTGGCAGGAAAAGTCTGTTCCACTGGATTGGGAGGAGAGTGAGGTCTAAGAGCAGCAGCAACAATAGTCAGCCTAGAGCAGGGTGTCTGCAGCAAGGGTCCAAGCCTGGAGCAATCCACCATCTAGGACCAGCCCTCCTGAAAATCAGCAGCCCCCATGCAAATGACCAGTCTGTGCTAAACAGCACGGCCTCACCTCAGTGGTCCCATCCCCAGCACAAGCCATCAGCCAGGCCTTGACCCCATTGCTGACCAGTGATGAAGTCCCACCCTGGAGGTGCCCAACATTTAGACTTTATTTACATAGCAACCCAGTAGTAGCACCCCACCTCTGGGGCAGACCAGCAGCAAGATTCTTTCTCCAGGGCCATAGCAACCCATCAGCAAGGTCCCACGCCTGGAGCAGGCCAGCAGCTAAACCCCACACCCAGGGGAAGCCAACAGGGAGGCACCATTCTGTAGTACAGGCCAGAAGGGAAGCCTATACCCCACAGAGAAAGCAAGCAGCTAAGCCCTGAAGCCCAGTGAAAATCAGCAGTAAGTCCCAGAGCTCCAGCACAAAAATCTTAGAACAGTGCAGTACCAGAACCCAACTCTTACATAAAAATAATTTCCCCAAAAAGGAAGAAAAAAATTAGCAAAAAAATCAAAAAAGAAAGCCATGATCAAAAAAAAGAGCCTAGATACCATCTTTCAAGTAATTGTCAAGCAAAATTACTCTGATATTCTAGAACCAGAAGGCAAAATAGAAATTGAAAGAATTCACCAATTACCTCTTGAAAAAGATCCCCAAAAGAAAACTCCTAAGCATATTATTCCAAAATGCCAGAGTTTCCAGTCAAGGAGAAAATACTGCAAGCAATCAGGAAGAAACAAT
>CM053580.1:97616783-97678033 GCA_028627135.1 Pseudochirops cupreus | reverse complement strand
TACCCAGCAAAACTGAGTATATTGCTTCAGGGGAAAATATGGTCATTCAATGAAATAGAGGATTTTCAAGCATTCTTGATGAAAAAACCAGAGCTGAACAGAAAATTTGATTTTCAAATACAAGAAGCAAGAGAAACATGAGAAGGTAAAAACAAAAAGAAATCATAAAGTAACTTATTAAAGTTGAACTATTTACATTCCTACATGGAAAAATGATAATTGTAACTTGTAAGACTTTTCTCAGTATGAGGATAGTTGAAGGGAATATATATGTGTGTATATGTATATATATATATATACATATATATATAGATACACATACACACATATATATATACACATATATATGCATATATATGTATGTATAGGAGGGTGCATGTGTATATAAATATATATGTGAGTGTGGGCATATCTATGCACACATATACATAGACAGAGGGGACAGGATCAGTTGAATAGAAAGGAATGATATCTAAAAAATAAAATTAAGAAGTAAGAGAGGAATTTATTGGGAGAAAGAGAAAGGGAGAGATAGATTAGGGTAAATTATCTCATATGAAAGAGGCAAGAGAAAACCATTACAATGAAGGGGAAGAGCAGGAAGCTGAAAAGGAATGGGTCAACCTTACTCTCATTGAATTTGGCTTAAGGAGGGAATAACATACACACTCAATTGGGTATCTTACCCTACAGGAAAATAGGGAAGAAGGGGACAAGAAGGGGGATGATAGAAGGGAGGGCAGATTGGGGGAGAGGGTAGTTAGAAGCAAACGCTTTTGAAAAGGGACAGGGTCAAAGCAGAAAATAGAGTAAGTGGGGGGCAGCATAGGATGGAGGGAAATATAGTCAGTCTTTCACAATATAATTACTATGGAAATGGTTTATATAACTACACATGTACAATCTATATTGAATTGGCTTATCTTCCCAGTGGGGGTGGGTGAGGAGGGAAAAAGGGAAAAAATCTGGAACTCAAAGTTGTAAAAACAAATGTTTAAAAAAAATAAAAAAGAGTTTAAGTATAGAAATTTACTATGATAAAGAGGATCAAGGGGAAAACTTAGAAGAGGACAATAGTGTCAAAATGGCTACTTGCAAAGCCTCAAAGAAAAATGTAATTTAGTCTCAGGTCCAAAAACAATTCCTGGAAGAACTGAAAAAGGATTTTTAAAAAAGCAAATTAGACAAGTAGAAGAAAAATTTGGAAAAGAAATGAGGATAATGCAAAAAAATAATGAAAAAAGAATCAATAGCATGGGAAAAGATATACAAAAATGAGGAAAATAACTCCCTAAAAAAATAGAACTGGCCAAATAGAAAAGGAAATACAAAAGCTCATTGAAGAAAATAATTCCTTAAAAAATAAAATTGAACAAGTTGTAATTAATGACTCTGTGAGACATCAAGATATAATAAAATAAAATCCAAAAAGTAAATATAGAAGAAAATGTGAAATTTCTCATTAGAAAAACAACTGACCTAGAAAATAGATCCAGGTGAGACAATATAAGAATTTTTGGACTGCTAGTCCCTAGTAAATAGTAGGTACTGAATAAATGGTTATTGTATTGCATATTTTAGTTTATAATATCTGTGGAGCAGTTACATCAGCCTTCGTGTATATAGTAGTGATTCCTTTTTAGATATGGGTTGGATGAGCTAGCTCTTGGGATTCTTTCCTACTCATATACTGGGACTCCTTTTTACTTTCCTGCTGCCTACATTCATTGCCACCTTTGGGATCATCTGGCTTCCTGCAAAGGCTTTATGGTTGTCTAGGCTTCTTTCCAGAGAAGTTAGCTCTTATCTGTGCACAGCCACTCTGGGTTATTCTGACCCCTCTTTACAAAACAACAACCATTTATTCATCACCTACTGTTTACTAGGTGCTAGGACTTATGCCAAGCACTTGGAATAAGAAGAAAAGTAATAAAACACATTATAAGAGGATAAGTCCTTGAACTACAGTGCTGGTCACGGGAGTGGTGAGGACATCTTCAAGAGAATTAGCTTGAATGCTTATCTGGAATCTGAGGGTCCTTTTCATTCATTCATTCATTTCTTTATTCCTTTGTTCACCCATTTATTTTTGTGGAGACACAGATATAAACCAATATCTGAGATCCTAGAGGAAACCATATAGATTCCCCAAAGATTGAACCTGGTTCTGTATGAGCACAGAGCTATCACACACAGCTGACTATTTAGTAAATCTCCCAAATCTTGTTTTACATAAACTATTGTCTACAACAACACCTTTCTCATCTTACACTCAGAAGTTGAGATTTTGAATCTTCATTTAGGACTTTACATTATTATCTATGCAATCTAATAAATTTTATCACATTAAATTCAGTTCATTATTCTATCCCATAAAGATCTTTATGGTTCCTGACCTTGTCATTCATTGGGTTAGCTATCTCTCCCTTGTATCATCTAAAAATTGGATAAGCATGCCATTTACGCCTTCATCTAAGTCATAGATAATAATGTTAAAATGTACAGGACCAAGGACAGATCCCTGAGGCTTTGAACTAGAAAAACTCTTCCTCTGAAGGCATTAATGAATGTTCTATAGGTCTGAAATTCAAATAATAGCCTTTTTACAAGATTTCATAGGAATTTATTTGACTTTTGTACATCCATAAGCTATGAGACTTTTTCCTGAAAGGATAGAATCAGTCTTTTGATAATAATATCAGCAATTAGCAACTTAAAAAGTATCTTCCACCAAGAAACTCATAGTTTAGGGTCATAAAATCTCGGAATTGAAAGAACAATTCAGCTATGTGCTAGTATGCTCCCTATTCTACCTGCCAACCCTTCAGATATCTGAAGAAAGCTATTAAGTCTTGCCCCCATCCATGTAATTCAGCAACTTAAACTGATCTTTCCAAAATTACCAATGGTCTCTTAATTGCTAAATTCAGTGTCAGTTTCTTGGTCCTTATCTTCCTCAGCTTCTCTGCAGCATTTGACATTGGTGATGATATCCACCTCCTGGATAATCTGTTATTGGATTATTCTGACACTGGTCTCCTCTTTCTGATATGGTCACTCATTCTCAGTCTTTTTTGCTAGATTGCCATCCATGGTCTGGCCCTTAAGAGTCACCTCTTGGCATTTCCTGTCATGCAATAGGAATTTACCATATACTTGTTGACATGACTTTGTCATTGTACCTCATGGTTCAGTACTGGACCTTTCTCTGCTCACTCAGTGATCTCTTTCAATAATCTCACCAGCTTCCAAGTTTCAACTATCATCTCTGTCTTTTCTTCATAACCAGGCCAACTCTCTTTCCTAAGTCCTAGTACCACATTGCTAACCACCTACTGGACATTTCCAACTGGATAGCCTGTAAGCATCTAGAATTCAACAAGTTCAAAACAAAACTCATTATCTTTCCCCTGGAATCTTTCCTTTTCCCTCACTTCCCTATTTTTGTGGATGACATCACTCTCCTTTCAATTAGTCAGGTTCACAGTTTTGGAGTCATCTTTGATTTTTTTCAGAATCCAATCAGTTACCAAGTTTTGTTAATTCTACTACCACACCATCTTTCATATGTTCCCTTTTCTCCACTCACATTGCTACCACTCTGGTTCTGGTCCTCATTAATTCTCATCTAGACCTTTGAAATAGAATCCTAATTGGTCTTCCTGCTCCCAGTCTCTCTCCTCTAACCTGTCCCCCTCACAGCTACCAAATAAATATTCCTAAAGCATGAGTCCCACCAGGCCAATCCCCTCTTTAAGAAGCTCCAGTACCAAAGTCCTATGTTTGGCATTTAGCCTCCTTTACAATCTAGTTCCAGATCACTGCCCAACTAGTTTACTTCCTGTTCCCATATGTAGCATTTTATCGCCTATCTTTGTGCCTTTGAACAAGTTGTCACACACACCTGGAAGGCAATCCCTCCTTGCTTCCACTCGTAGAAACCTAACTTCCTTCAAGGCCAAGCTTGAGGGAAACTTCTCCACAAGGTCTGTTCTGATTCCCTCACTTAACATTCTCCATCCACAATACATTAGTTTGTATATATTTTACATTTACTTATATATGTTCATATTTTTCCTCCTAATAGAATGTAAGTTCCCTGAGGGTGAGATCTATTTTGTTTTTGTTTTTTTTTATTTTCAGATCCTATTATAATGCCTAGCACACGGCAAGCACTTAATAAATGCTTCTACACCAAATTAATGAATGTCTTCCTTTCTCCAGGCTAAACACGCTCAGTTCTTTCCACTAATCCTCATATGGCATGGTTTGAAATTCCTTAACCTTCCTGGTCTTCCTAATCTGGACATTTTAAGACTGATCAATGTCCTCCCTAGAACAGAGGACCTAGAACTATAGAAAATATTCCCCCAAAAACCCTGCCTAGAGCTGAGAGTAGTGGTACTCTCCTCTCTCTGATTTTTAACATTCTATTTCCACTTGAATCCTAAGCTTACATCAGCTTTCTAGGCTGTCTTATCAGACAGTACTACCTTCTCTTCGTTTTCCATCATTGTCTCTTCCAATCTAAGCAATTTTCCCCATTTTTATGTATTCCCACTCTTTCCCACAATCTGGCAAAAACAAACATGGAGGATGTGGAAACAAAGGCACAAAAACTGAGACAGTGCGACACAAAACATCCTTTTTATTTCTAGAATCCAGTTTTCCTGACTCCTGTTATAATCTTTTCCCCACAAATATATCTTCCCTCATTCAAAAAACCTGTGAAGAGGAGAAATTTCTGGCCCAGACCATAGACTTGGAATTCTAGTTTATGTCTTGACTCAATGAATTGATTTTGGCTATTTTATTAATTCAACATCTCCAGTTTTCTTCTGGATTTATTTACATTTTCCTTGTTTTAGTCTTTTTCTAAATTATGGCTCAGTAGGTGAGAATGATGAGGTTTTTAATAGAAGTTTTGGATTATAGCAATAATATCTTCCTAGTGGTTTTAATAATCAAAGGGAAACTTCTAGTTTGCAGTAGAATATTCATGAAGTAATTGTTGAAACAATATAGTCTCGATTTAGGTTGGAAGACTGATTTTCCAACTGGTTTCTATGAACTAAAACATAATAACGTTTCCTTCTAGTTTTGGCTCTTGTCTACTCTTATTCAGAGATTTCTGAATGCGTGGGTGGGGCATGAATATGCATCTTATCAGGAGTGTTAAAAGAGGGGGAATTCTGACTTTTTGTTTGTTTTACATCTTTTTGATCATTTACATTCTTACCAAGATCCTCTAACTTGTCAGCAGGACTAATTTTAACATCCCTATGATCAATCTAAGCGAATATTGGAAATCAAGATCCTGCAGGCCCATGGCCACTTTTAGAACACTATTACTAATGTATTAATATATAGCAAGTAAATGGATCCAAGTAATAGATATTCATAAACTCCCCATGATACCTGGCTCAGGACAGCACTGGATTTAAAAGTCCTAGGACACAGACAGAATCTTAATCACCTACTACCTGCTTAAGTGTGCAGAATCTGCAGGCTGAATTTCCTACTAAGCTGTGAGCTCTGAAGATGAATATTAAATTAGGATTTGGGAAGGAGGGTGTGCTTCTCCTGTAGAAAAGCACTTTTATTTTAACATTTAATTATGGAGCCGTGCCGCAGAAGAGCTTTTGAGCTGGTTGCCATTAGAAACTGAGTCATGCTTGCTATGGCTTGTGGTCACACTGCAGTCCCTGTCTCCATTCTCTGCCACTCTCCTTCTGCTGAATTGACTGACCTTAACAAGGTTGACTGAGCTGAACTTTGAGGTGGGGCAGTATTTTCTGGAACTGAGCTATACCTTTCTAAGTGTGTCTGAGGAAAGGGGATTGTGCTGGGGGCAGGAAAGGGTTCTTGCTGACAGGACTTTCCAAACAGGCATAAATCTGCTTAAATTTTTAAAAAAAGGGACAACAAAGTTTCCATTTAGTTCTGAAAGCTGTGAGGGTCTCTATTGAATCTCCTTCATGAGAAAAGATTTTGAGCAGAAACTGAGAAGTGAGAGTCATGATCCAAAATGGAGCGTTTATCATCACCAAACTCACACATTGATTCAGCTGAGCAAACATTTATCAAACATCTGCTATGTGCAGATAATTGTGCTAGATGCTGAGGAAAATGATTTTCCTGGCATTCAGGGCTTGATGTAATTTGGCACCACCTTCCCAACTTTTTCATTCCTGTCTCTCCATTTCATGTTCACTATGCTTCAGCCAAATTGGACCTCTCTTTGTCTCCCAGACACTCTGGATTTTGTGTCTTTGCTCAGAAGGTACCTGTGATTTCTGAGCCATGTGATATGTATACATTCCATCATTATTCAGTTTTTATGGTTTATTCTATTAACTATGTAAGAGCAAAGCAATTAACCAAAAGGCATTTATTAAATGTTTGCTCTGTGCTAGGCACTCTGCTGGGTGCCAGAAATACAAATACAGAGAATGAAGCTTCCTTACTCTAAAGAAACTTGCATTCTATGAGAGTAACAAGCACATATAAGATATAGAATAAATATAAAGAGAATAAAAGCAAATAATTGAAAAGTTGTTAGGGAGGAAAGACAATAGTAGTTGGGGGTAGGTGAGGGCTTCATGTAGAAAGAGATACGTGAATAGTCTTGAAAGAAGAAAGAGACACTAGAATGAGGTGAAGGAGTGTATTACAGGCTTGGGAGACAGTGCGAGGATGGAGGTGGAATTTGGAAACCCATGTGTGAAAAATGGGAAGGATAATTTGGATGGATAACAGAGTATGTAAAAGAGAGTAAGGTACAATATTAAGATGGAATATTACAGTATTGAGCAGCTAGGTGGCACGGTGGATAGAGTGCCAGGCCTGGAGTCAGGAAGACTCATCTTCAAAGATTCAAATCTGGCCTCAGAGACTTTCTAGCTGTGTACCTCTGGGCAAGTTGCTTAACCCAATTTGCCTCAGTTTCCTCATCTGGAAAATGAGCTGGAGAAGGAAATGGAAAACCACTGCAGTATCTTTGCCAAGAAAGCCCCAAATGGGACAGATTGAGTCAGAAATAGCTGAAACGTCCAAACAATAATAACAACAAAATTAAAGCTGGGAAGATAGCTTGGGAATGGGTCATATAAGACTGTTAAAACCGAGGAGTTTGTATTTGATTCTAGAAGCAATAAGAAGCCAATGGAAACTATTGGACAGCAAAGTCACATCTGAACTTAAGGAAAGCCACTTTAGACTTAGAGAATGGATCAGAGTGGAGAGAAACCTCAGGCAGAGTCTAATTATAAGGATGTTGCAATAATCCAGGCAAGAAGTGATTAGTTAAAGGGGTAGCTGTATGGAGGAGACAGAGGTAAGAGATGTTGTGGAGACAGAAATGACAAGATTTGTCAACATGAGGATGAACCTCTGGTTGTAAACCTGAGAGGCAATAATGATAGCGCTTCTGACAGAAAAAGGAATTTTGGAAGACAGGTAGCTATTGGGTAAAGATACTAAGTCCTGTTTTGGACATGTTGAGTTTGAAGACATCTCTGGGACATCCATTGTTGAAATGTTTAACAGACAGCTGTTGGTGTAGGACTAAAACTCAGAGGAAAGACTGAGCATGAATATATATAATATTTGCACCATCTGCATAAAGATCAAGACTAAATCCATGGACACTGACAAGAAATAGAGGATAGAGTATATAAAGAGATAGGAGATCCCAGGATAGAGAGCCTTGAGGGAAACCAGTGGTAGGGGGCATGGAGAGAACTACAATGGTAGATAATTAGTCAAGCAAAGGAGATTGAGAAGGATCAGTTAGGAAGAGAAATAGGAGTGATTAGTATCACAAAGTCCTAGAATGGATCAAAGGACTACAGATTAGGACCTCGTGTTTGTAAGGGATTTTAGATATCACCTGCTCCAACTTCCCCCTTCTTTTATGGAAACCAACAGATTAAGGCCACAGGCCATATGTGGAAGAGGCAGTATTTAAATTTAACATCTCCGATTCCAAAATCAAGGCTTTTATTTTTTCTTCTACACATCCTCTAAAATTCATTTTTTTCAAGTAGGACATTGACTGAAGAGTTATTAGTTTTATCAAGGTCAACAGCAACTCTAAGTAATAGAAAATTTGTTTAATATCTGAACATCATATCCCTTTCTTCAACACCATTCTAGACTAAACCATTCAACTATGCTTTAAAAGGTAATTTAAGAATGGATTTAACTTTAAATTTCTTATTTTACTAAAGTATATGAACATCAGGAATCTTATTTAGTTCCAGATAAGATCAATCTTTCATCTTTTCTCTCAGCATGACAGTTGCAAAATAACTACATTCCAGCATCCAAATATAAATGGAAAAGTAGCATCTCTGGCAAGAGTGGTTCCTGTCAGAAGAACTTGTGCGTACTGCAAGAGTGTGTCCTTCTCAAGAGGCTACTTTAAAAGAAACAGAGGAAGTACTTTTTAAAGATATATTCTAAAGAAAAGGAAGCTAATGGGCAAAAAAAAAGAGATTGGAGGGGAGAGAAAGAGAGAAAGACAGAGATAGAAAGAGACAGAGAGAAAGAGACAGAGAGACAGAAAAAGAGAGACAGAGACAGAGAGACAGAGACAGAGACAGAGACAGAGAGAGAAGGGGAGAGGGAAAGAGTGAAAGATGGGAACCAAAAGAGATGCTATTGAAATTCTTCATCTGGTAAAAGCAGAATCACAAATAAGGAATTTAATTAGTAGATTTTGATTGTTCTATAAATTGGAGGTGGAAAGAAATACTAGCTCTCATTTCTAGAAGATAGCTAATGTTATTAACTTGAAGTTACAGGAAATGTTTATACCTTCTACTTGACCTCTCTTGGTTCCTTTTTTCTCCCTCATTTTCATGCTTTTGCAGAAAGTCTGAGTGGATTTGTTACACATTGACAGATGCAACTATTGTCTTACCTTGGTGTTAGAAGGGCCAGTGGATGGAAATGCAGAGGATAAGAACATGGGGCTTTAGGAGAAGTCAGTTGTAGGAGGAAACAATGTGAATTTCCTAGGCTAAGTAGGATTTCTATGGCCTATATTTTAGAAAAACAAAATAATCATAATATTTCTTTAAACTATAAAGTGAAAGAATTTTATATGGTAAAAAAAGTGATTTAAATATGACATTCATATTATCTTCTTTGTATGAAAAGGCATATTCTAGTGTAACACCTCATTATTGGGGGAACGTATGGCCTCCAAGTACAAAGAGGAGAGAAGTGTTATTGTCCCCTTAGGAGATCAAATAATTCTCTCCCAAAGAAAATACACACCTGAAACTTCCAATCTTTCCTCTTTGGGGACAGAACTTCTCGACCACAATGCTCACCTCAAGACAGCACTCATTGTCCTTTGAGTAACCAAGCTGTTTTTACTACCACATGAGGCAAGACTAAAGTGCTAGCTATGGTATCAAGAGGGTTTTCCAGGATCCTCAAAGGTTAGGTCCTCAAAGTGACAGCTTTGACAAGTCCTACTTTTTTCAGCCGGAGCAATTAAGACTTAATCAACTAAGGAACTGGGGTGGGGTGTGGGTTGAGAGTATTGTGATGTTTATTGGGTGTGGAGAGACTGCTCAAAATAGATGAATCACAGATCTTTGGAGTTTGGGGATCAAGATCTAGAACTATAAGGGAACTTAGAGTTTACCTGGGCTTATAGTCTCATTTTACAAATGGGCAAACTGAGAGCCAGGGAAATTAAGAAATCTGAAGTAAGACTGGGCAACCAAATACAGAATTTGTATACTAAATGGAAATGACATAAATCATATCTCCTTATCTTCCCATTTTTCAGATACTTTGGTACAGGTTAAAAAGTAAATTTTTTTTTTTGTAGATTCTTCCAGAGATTTAAGGACTAGGTATTATAGGTTTATAGTCATCATCATCAGCTTGAGTTCTTTCCTAGGAAATTTGGGACTCTAATCCTAACAAGGCAAGCAATCGTCTACTCCACACAGTGGAGTTTTCTGTGGTGAAAAAGAAGAAAGAAAGTTTAAAATCCACACCAAAATTTTAAAAAGCAACAACAAAACCTCTACACCCTTGCTGGTATTTTCATAAATTTTAAAACAGCTGATTACTTCTTTTCCCCTTAGATGATTTATTATGGGAGAGCTAGAAGCACCCTGTCTTTTGTTCTTAAGCTATTCCTGGTAATCTGGGTTAAGTAACCCTGGTAGGCCCCAGGCTGATGTCCCCATGTGATCCTCAAATCTAAGGAGCCATTACTGCTCTCGTAGGGTACTGACTCTGGTCCCTGAGGTTTTTCTGTTCTATAAAATTGTGGATACTAATGTCCTGTATCAATAAACTACTCCCACCAGCGTCTTCAAAGTCTTTTTTTCCCATCTATCAATTTTGGCTCCCTCCCCAGTATATGTAGAGTGCTCAGCCTAGTGTTAGGACAACTCATCTTGAGTTCAAATCTGGTCTCAGACTCTTCCTAGATGGGTGACCTTGGACAAGTCACTTAACCTTGTTTGCCTCAGAGGTCCTTCTCTGTAAAATGAGCTGGAGAAGGAAAAAGCAAACTACTTCAGTATCCCTGCTAAGAAAACCCCAAAACAAAGAGCTGGCATAACAGAAATGACTGAACAATAATCAATAGCGGTACTCCTTCTGGAATTGCCTAATAAAGTACATATGTCTGATACATGATGTCATATTGTGAGCTTCTTCCAAGATTAATTCATTAATTTATTTATTCATTCCACAAATATGTGCCAGTTGTGTGCAGAACATTGCGCTAAGCAGTAGGGAATACAAATTTTATATGTGAGAGTCCCTCCCATCATGTAGCTTGCCATCTTATAGGAAAAGAAGACAGAAACTGATTAACTATAATACACAATATGATGTCATATTTTATTAGCAAGTGGACTATAAGCCCCAGCTGAATTGAGTTGCTAACCAAAGTTCTCTGTGGGTTCTAAGGGGCAAGAACATTATCTGTTTGGGGGATCAGGGAAGGCTACGGAGAAGAGTTAAACCTTAACAAATTGAAGGGACTCAACAAGTAAAGAGAGATAGCGGAGGCATTTGGGGCACTGGGAAATCAAAAGCATTGAGACAGGAGAGTTCAGTGTCTGAAGGATGGGCACAAACAATAATACAGTTTAGTCAGAACCGAAAATATGATGTAGTAGAGTAAGATAGCAGTGGAGAGGTAGGCTGATGCCAAATTTTGGAGGGCCTTGAATGCCAGGAAATGCTTGCCAGACATCATCTACTAAGAATCAAAGAAAGGGGGAAAAAATAAAGGCAATTAGAGGAGCCCTGACACGGTTACTTGTCAGCCTGACAATAACAAGAGAGGTGTGTTATCTTTCTGGGATGTGTATACAAAATATGAAAGAAAATCAACCTCCTAAGATTTGTCAAACATAATAACTGCTACCCACTTTTGTTTTTTTGTGTGGCAGAAGTGATGCTGCCAAGACAAATCCAGAAAGCATTGCTAAGGAATATGAAAGCTGGTGCAAGAAAATGAAGGCCTTAGGGGCACAGGTGGCCTTTTCCTCTGTGCTGCTGATCAAAGGCGAAGGCATCAGAAGAAACAGACTGGTGAAGAGGTGATTAAGAGGATGGTGTCTGAGAATGAGACTTGGATAACCATTTTATGGCTTAAAACATAGGAATAACTTTTGTCCAGGTACAATATGTATCTAATAATAATAATTGGTAAAAGTGTATTGCTGAAATATTACAAATTTAATCAAAAGGGTTTAAACTGAAAAATAAGAAAAGGGAAAATTATGTATGTCAACCAGGAAAGACAAAATAAAGATTAGTTACAATGTAGGAAAAAGAACAATAGAGATGCCAAAAACAATTGCAAAATATAAAAGGAAGGAGCCAGCGATAAAAGTCACGTACATAGTTTTACATAGTTGTCTATATACAAATGTCCAAGGTATGGGGAACCAGCAAAGTAAACTAAAGATCCTAACACTAGGAAGGAAACAATGTCATACCATAGTGGAGGTGGGCATAGCCATTCTTGGAACTATGACTCTAACAGGGCAACCCTTACCAAAAAAAAAAAAAAAAAGTTAAAATGAAGGTGATGGTGATGGACAAGATTACACTACATACTAAGGAAATATGCCAACATGAGGGAATCTAGGAAACTTAGGAAGGAAACATAGGAGAGAACATTTGAGTGATCAATAAAGGAAGAAACTGAGATGATATTACCATTGGAATATATTACAGACCACCCGGAAAGAGATGAAATAGATGGACTTAGAAACTAGAACATCAGCCTTAGAGCTTCACATTTTTCTGGTGCTCTCTCTCCCCACAAAATTGAGTAGCTAATAATTTCCTGACTTACTTGTCATAATGATAAGCAACGAGGAAAACAAATATTCGGAATCCTATTTTCATTAATAAGGAAGAACTGTTTGCTTGAATGGAAATGATCATAACTTTTGAAGGAAGTGAACGCTCCTATTTCAGAAGATGTGATAAAAGGCAAGTAAAGTCAGGCATAGTTTCAGGACCACTAAATTTTTAGAGAGTAGATTTTAAAGGGCGCATGGGAAGCCCAAGTATAATTTCCTTGACTAAAATTCTCCAGATAAAGTTACTCCCAGGAGCTATGGGAATCTCTCAATCAGATTTAGAAGACAGAAATGGAAATAATTCCAATAAGGAAGAATAGGGTAAGTTGTCATAAGGGTCCAATGAACAAAGGAATTATCTGACCAGCTCTGATTATAAAAAGACATGTTCAGAAAATAGAAACAAGGACTATGACAGAGAATGAATCCAAAGCATGGCGTGATCCTATAAGAATTGTATCAGAAACACTAAATATCAGAATGAACTGAGACTGGTAAAGGAGGAAGAAGAAGGAGGAGGAAGAGGAGAAAATTCAACATGTTCAAAATCAAACATATTATTCTTCTCCACAGACCCAGCTCTCTATACAAACTTCTCTGTTTCTACTAAGGATTATGGGCTAGCTAGGTGGTACAATGGATAGCATGCCTAGTCTAGAGTTAGGATAGACCCAGGTTCAAATTTGACCTTAGACACTAGCTGTGTGATCCCGGGTAAGTCACTTAACCTCTTTGTCTCAGTTTTCTCATTTATAAAATGAGCTAGAGAAGGAAATATCAAACCACTCTAGTATCTTTGCCAAGAAAACCCCAAATGGGGTCATGAAGAGTTGGACAAGACTGAAAATGACTAAACAACAATACTGATGACTGTGGGATTCTTTTTTTCCAGTCTCTCAGTTTGTAATCACAACTTCTTCAACTCATTTCTCTGTCTCACCCCACATTTACAAATTAGTTGACAAATCTCACTATTTCCATATTCACAATATCTCTATATGCTGCTCCCTTCCCTCCACTCACATAACCAGGACTTTAATTCAGGTTCTTATCACCTCTTGCCAGGTTCTTAGACAACATCCTCTTAATTGGTCTATCTGCCTCAGGCTTGCCTCTCCCCATGCCCCTCGTGATTGTCAAAGTGATTTTCTTTCAGCAAATATCTGACCATGTCACTACCCTACTCACTAAACTCCACTGGCTCCCTGTGACATCTAAGATCAAATGTAAACAAACTGCACCCAACATGCTGTGGGCCTTCTTCACTCTCTCCTGGCTTTTCAAGGATATAAGTGGAGCTCTGGTTTTGTCTGCCTATCATTCCTCACCTTTACCACGACTTTTCTCTCTTCTCTCCTGATAATACATTTATATCTTTGCTTTTTTATTTTTCTTCAAAGTTCTTCATTGAGTTTATATTGCAATCTTCTGGAAATACGTGCACTTTAAATACTTAAGCCATTATAGCAAACATGAATTTCAAAGAATTATTAGCTCATATCATTCAATTCAGTTTAACTTGTTATTAAGTATCCATTAGGATGCTTATATTAGGAACTATGGTATACACTTGGAATACAAAGACAAAAAAGCACGAGTCCCTGCCCTCAAGGAATTTATGCTTTATGGGAGGGAGCAATAAGTTTATAGACAAGTAGGTACAAAATTTATACCAAATAAATAAAAATTAATGTGAGAATGGGGCAAGGAGAGCACAGATGATGAGGCAGACAGGAGTCAGGAAAGGCCTGCTGGGAAGTGGCATTTGAGCTGAGAATAGAATGGAGCTAGGGATTCCAAGAGACAGATATGGAGAGAGGGCATTCCAGGTATGTGAGACAGCTTGTGTACAGGTACAGAGATAAGAGATGGAATGCAATATGTGGGGCAGATAAGCCAGTTTGTCTGAAATGTACATGAAGAGTGCATAGAGAAAGATGACATGAACTGTTCTAGAAAGATAGGTGGAAAACTGGGAAGATTTATATGAATTGATGCGAAGTGTAATGGGTAGAACCAGGAGAACATTGAACATATTGTAATATGATTAACTGTGAAAAACTTAGCTCTTCTCAGCAATACAATAATCCAAGACAATTGCAAAGGACTCATTATGAAAAATGCTGTCCAGAGAAAGAACTGACGGAGTCTGAATACAGATTAAAGCATACTTTTTAAACTTTCTTTATTTTTCTTGTTTTTGTTTTTTTTTAAATTTTAGTCAGTGTTTTCTTTTGCAATATGACTGATATGGGAATATGTTTTGCATGACTGCACAAGTATAATCTAAATAATCAAATTATTTGCTTTCTCAATGATGGAGGAGGGGAAGAGAGGAAAGGAGAGAATTTGGAATTCAACATTTTTAAAATGAATGTTAAAATTGTTTTTCCATATAATTGAGAATCAGAGGATTCTGGGAAGATGGCAGAGTAGGTCAGAAAATTCCGAGGTCTCAAGATTTTCCCTCACAAAAGAGTTAAAATATCCCCTTAGGGCAAACAAAGTATGGGTGGAGATCAATGAGAATAAGGGCATAATTTGAGAAGATCAGAAGAAAAATCCTAGGATGAGGTTTGGTGCCTGTGAAGAGTAAACACCTCCAGGCTAGGTTCCATTTTAAGAGCAAGCAGCAAGCCTCTTAAACAGCAAGGGCAAGTCCTGCCAGGTTAGTTGCTTTGAGAGGCTGCCTCCACCCCAGTCACTGGAACTTTTACCCTGAGATAGGGAGGGGAGTTGGGTGTCTGAGCCCAGGAAGATCAAGGGAACCTCTGCTGACCAGGAACACCAGACCCTCCTGTGTTGGGAAGAGCAGTGGGGGTCAGAATGAACCAGCACAGACCTATGAGTACAGAAGCAGTGGGGCAGGAAGCCCTGGCTGTGGGCACTTAGAGGAGGTTGGAGGTTTGATTTTGGTTTCAGGCTAGAGGGGAGAACTGAAGACTTGGGGCAAGAGGCACCATTTCCCATACCCCAGGGCTAGAGGTGATTATAAATAATTAAGTTATCACTACAGAAAATGCACAGGCAAAGGAGAAAAAATCTAACCATAGAAACCCATTATGAGAATAGAGATAACTGGGGTTCATCTTCAGAGGAGGACATTGAAGTAAAGAAACCCCCAAAGAGTAATATCAAATGGTCACCTGCCCAAAAAGAATTTATAGAAGACCTTAAAAAAGACTTTAAAAATCAAATGACAGAGATGGAGGAAAAACTAAAAAAGAAAATAAGAATAATCCAAGAAAAACAAGAAGGATAAAAAAGGAAAGTTAACCAATTAGAAAAGGAGATCCAGAACCTTAAGGAAGATGATGACACCTTGAAAATTAGAACTGGGCAAAGTGAAGCCAGTGAAATTATAAGAGATCGAGAAATGATTAAACAAAATATGAATAATGAAAAAATAGAAGAGAAAGTGAAACATCTTATAAGAAAAACAACAGGTTTGGAGAATAGATCAAGAAGAGAAAATATGAAAATAATTGGAGTAACTGAAAGTTACGATCAAAAAAAGAATCTTGATAACAATAATATGAGAAATAATTAAAGAAAATTGTCCTGAAGCATTAGAACAAGGGGGGGGGGGGAGTACATATAATGGAGAAAAAAATAAATTATAAAAATTTTTTAAAAGAAAGACAGGTTGAAACCAAATTGTAAATAAGAGAGCTTTAAATGACAGACAGAAACATTTGCATTGAAAGCATTGAAGCTTCTTGAGTAACATGGTCAAGTCTATATAGGAAAAGAGATGAGGGGTAACTTCCTGCCCCATCCATCATTCATCCAGAATCACAGAAATGATGAAAAAGTCATTTGGGTGAGAGTATGTAAAGAATCCAACCCTGTACCCCAACAGAGACATTCCCACATACTCCCCTAACAAAGAACCTCCCTGCTCAAAGTTATGGTTCCCATAATACAGAAATCATCAAAATTTTTCCAAAACAATACTCAAACTATGCAGAACTCTGTGGTCCATCTCTCTATGTGTGATAGATTCTCCAGGAGAAACATTAAGTATATTCTCCCTGGCTTGCAAAATTTATACTCATTTATTCATATTTACCAATATGCTCACTTCCTTAGACTCTTGGTCATCACTGCCTTTTTCTATTGATCTTTACATCACTAAGTGAAAACTCTATGTGCATTAATCAGGGGAAAATGTATTGCTTCTCCAATGAGCACCAGCTCCCATGAAAACTGAACAAAAAGGAAACTTTCATCCAGCTAGTACTGAGCCAGGAAAAGCAAAGTGTATATATTCTTAACGGTTTATTCATGCACACACACACACACACACACACGCACGCACACACACACACACACACACACACACACTCACATATATATACCTACATACACTTATGCAAACATAGCCACAAACATGCCTGGTTTTATCCAACCAGTTGGGTTCTGGGCAGGTAAACCAGTACTAATTTTCATAATTGTGTGTACATTTAAGAGGAATAACCTCACAACTAAATATTTAGGGTCAAAAGAAGTAAATGATCAGAGAAGTCAACATAGAAAGAAATATATCTGCACTCTTTTTGTTTGTTTTTGTTTTGTTTTGTTTTGTTTTGGTCAGAAAATAGTAATTACTTGAGAGGGAGAGTTTTGCCTGAATTACCTTCATAATTGCCTTAATTTTCTACTTCACCTTTTTTCAGTGGTGATCAGACTACCCTGTGTTGTTGTTGTTATTACATCATTACACTTTATGAATTCAAAGGGAGTTTCAAACAACAAAGATAGAACTACAGTAACATTTCATTATCCATAGGTCATTTATTGAATAAACATCCATCCAGAGCACAGCAGTGCACCTGGAAAGAAAAAAATAATTTTTCAAAACCTAACCTCTGCATGGGCAAAATAAATGTAACAATCTTAAACTCAATCTTATGCACTTTACTCATAGGCAAGCCCTTCCGGGCCTTATTTAGAACCTCTCAATTCTTATGTTCAACACAATTCTAACAAGCTTTGTTGTTGGGTTTTTTAGTCCCTATCAACTTAAGAGAATTGATTTTTATTTGGAAAAAATATGGTCATCATAACTATAGAGACTAGCTACTATGTATAAAGATGTTCCTCTGGGAAAATACTTTGAGAATTCTAATTTGGGAAATCTGGAGCACATCTCCTCTTACCCAAGCGGCAGTGGGAGGGAGTTCTTCCCTTGTGCCCAGTTGGCAATGGGAAGGGGGACTCCCACAGCTCCAAGCCACTGTTTATAGCTCCTGGGGCTTGAGAATCAGGCTTTAGCAGGAGGAGAGAAATAAGAACAGGATGAGACACTGGAACAGAGCCCTCTGAGGTAAGAAAAGGGATGGGATTCTAATGAGCCATAAGATATGGGACTTCCTGTCAATGTAACCCTCCACGGAAAAAGTCTGTCTGACCAGGCATTCCCCCCACCCCCTTTTTTTTTGCCTCAAGGATTCACTGCCTTGCTGCTTTTTAACTGACAAGGGTTAAGAGGCTCCCTTAAAAAATTAATAGACACTATAGGAAAAGTTGCTGATGAAGTTTATTGCTACACAAAAGTCTGAAGAAAAATTAATCTATTTTTGAGGAAAAGGAGACTCAAGCTTTGCTGAACTCTGGAGTGAAGAGCCAAATATCTAGACTGGTGAGAAGGAGGGATAAGTTGGAGGTTAGGAGGTTAAGATTGGAGAAATACCATTTTGATTGTTCCTGGGCAGCCTTCCTGCCATATCCATTGTTTGTAAAAGCTGGTTAATCTCAAAGAGGATATCCTTTTTTTGACCAGGGTGCCCTGTCTGTCTTCTGGATCTTTGTCTCATTCATAATTTGTTCCTGACATTATTAATGTCGGGATCCTTCTTATACTAGAACCTATATCTCTCTGTCCATTAACTACAGGACAGAAAAAGGGCCAGTTTATTTCCTCCTCAGTTAGCTTTTAACCCTTGCGCACAAATAGAGAGGTGGCAAAAGTCACCTTTTTTCCTAAAATGTCTCTAATGAATGGGTGATTAAAGCTAAGCTAGGAGGGTTTGGGAAAGCTAACACTCTATCAAAGATTTTTTTTAAATGGGCTGGGGGTATGGGGATTCTAAAATGTCAATACTTGAAGTCTGGTTCAGTGGGTAGAAGAAGTAGCTATGAATCAGATGGAGATGGAGAAGGAAGGAAGGAAAGAAGTATTTATTAAGTACTTTAGTTGTGATGCTAAGCCCTTTATAAATATTATCTCTTTTGATCCTCACAACAACCCTGGGAGGGAGGTGCGATTAATATCTCCATTCCAGTTGAGGAAACTTAGAGAGAAAGAGGTTAAGTAACTTGTCCAGAGTCACACAGCTAGTAAATATTTCAGACTGGATTTGGAGAACTGAGGGTCTTCCTGATTCCAGGGCTATCCATTGCACCACCGAGCTGAAGTATGAAGAGATTTTAAAGAAAGTGAGAATAGAGAGGATAAAATAAAAGAAAAAAAAAGCATAAAATAAACTACTTGAGACTAGGCTTGGGGTTATGAACCCAATAACAATACATTGAAAATAGTCATGGATGAGGAGGGTTGGAGAGACAGAATCATGAAGACTAAAAGAAAGCTAAGTTCCCAGAATAGCATAGAGACTAGTTCATGGAATTTTTATGGGAGAAATTCAAGGAATTTTGCTAAGGTGGAGTTCAGGTGGCTTTGAGATGAGCAATTTTGCCCTGAATTTGAAGGACACACTTGAGGGCTTATTCAAAAAAAAAAGAGGGGGCTTCACTTTTGCAATGTTCAGAATTTAGCCTAGGTCTGGAGTGAACCAGTGAGAGTAAACAGTCAAGGTCATAGAAAGAATGAAGATTCTTGGAGAACTGAAGGGGGCTAAGTGACAGCCTTGAGACTCAGATTAATGCTTTAATAACCTAAGTTAGGTTCATCAAGTCAGTGAAAATGTGTTCCTCCAAATTACCTGTTCTTAATGCATAAAGTTTATACCCAGGGATTCCCTTGTCATGTAAGAAGGTGCCTTGTGCACATTGAGATGTTATGGCAGACTGAGGGTTTTTGTTCTGAAGAGGCTCCTCTGTGAGATGAACGACTTAGGAGACGTGGGATTTTTGTGAGGTCTTTCCCATAGGCAGCAATAATATAAATTTAACCAAACAGTGGTGGCATCTGCCTGGGAGTCCCTGTTTGGGAGCTGTGAATAGATAAGTGGTTAGAACATTGAATTCAGAGTCGAGAGGACCTCAGTTCAAGTACTGCCTCAGACACTCACTGGCTGTGAGGTATGAGGCTGATCACTGAGTCACTCTCTGACTCAGATTCCTCATCTATAAAATGAGAGGATTAGATCAGATAGCCCCTTAAGTCCCTTCACAGTCCCCCCCGTTAGGGGACTGTGTTCTCTCTAAGGAAGATAACATATTAAGTCATTATTAATCATTAATTTCCTCAGTATGAATCAGTTCATCATAATAGAGCTAGTCACTTAACAAGACCCTACAACAATGGTGCAAAGGACAGGGAAGTCATAAGAAAGGAAGAAGAAGAAAAGAGGGAGATGCAGATTAGAAAATATTGCCTGAGTTGAGACACCACAATGTGGAGTCTTGGCAGCAAGAGAACATTAGGCACTTGGGCAAGGAGGAGAATGTCAAAGACAAACCATTTATTTTATAATTTTTCCAAGATCCTTCCCTGAATGCACGACATTAGGACAAGTTAGGGCATACAAACACATATAGAGCTTCTCCCATCCCCTCAGAGTCCCAAACAGGTGCAGAGAACATGGGGATATTACAAAAAGGCTAAAACTCTGGGACTAGGACACCTGTACTACTTGTAAGTTATGCAAGCAGAATTTTTCTTCATATGTGATAAAACAGATCAAAATGAACTTCAAGGCTAGCCTTGAGTGGAAAAATGATTAAAACAATGCACTTGAAGGCAGGAGAACCTGGGTTCAAATATTGCCTCAGACTCTCACTAGCATTGATCTGATGTTAGGCAGGTCACTTAATCTCTCTGTGACTCAGTTTCCTCATTTTTAAAATGAGAAAGTCAGATTGGATCACCCCTAAGGTCCCTTTCAACTCTACATTTATAATCCTATGATCCATGGTCAAGTTGTCTAACTCCTCAGTTTCTTCCTCTAAAATGAATGGATTGGATTGGACAGCCTCTGAGATCCCTCCCAGCCCTATCTCTACCATCCTAAGGAAAAAATGGGCTTCAAAGGGATGTTCTGAGTGGGGTTGGAGGCTAAATGTTAAAGTGGAGGCTTTGGGACTGAATATAGATAAATGAGCCTTAGGTCTTCTTTTAGTAGCCCTAGCAGAGTCCTTTCCACTGTTTTCTTCACAATGGATAGAAGAGGAAAGAGTGGGGCTTAAGTTGCATTGTGAGGGATTTAAGTTAAACACAAGAAAGAGTTTATTTATAAGATTTGTAAATGTTGGTGTGGTGTAAAAAGAAAAACAGCATAATCACCTTTCCTGGAGGCTTTTTATTTAATAGGATAGATCTTTCTGTTTAGAATGATTTAGGTGTAGTGTTGCTTGAAGGAAGAAGTCAGATCTGCTAGCATCTCTTCCCATCCTGTGATTTTAATCATGACATTAGTTTTTGATCAGTCAATGTCTGAGCACTGTGTAGTTCATTAGGAATAATTGCCACCTTGCCCCATATTGCCAGAGCTATTACTACTGCTAATTTTTACTTCCACATTTTTTATTTCCCAGTGATAGTAGGGGGCTTCTTTCATACAGTTAGCTGCCCCACATTACATAATGCAAGTGCTGCTATTCAAAACCTTATGAGAGATTCTGTCTTGAGCCAGAACTGCAAACCTGAATCCAATTTACCAATCTTCTGGAAAATCAAAGATAATCAGTGTTTCCTTTTGGAATCACAGGGTCTAAACTATTTACTTTCCAGATTGTTTATCTTCCTCTGGGTTCCAATTAGAATATAAGCTCCTTGAGGGCAGGATCTGTTTCCTTTTTTTACTTTGTATTATGCTTGGCACATAGCAAACATTTAATAAAGGCTTGAAGTGAACAGGCATCATGTAATAATGAGAATTATTACAATAATTTAAGGATTCATGAGTTAGAAAATAGCAAAATAAGTTAGACATAATACTTGCAGTCTGACACAAAGTCTTTACACTATGGGGAAAAAATATTGCTTGATCAACCTGTCTAACCTATCCATTGATTCTTAGGGGACATATAGATGCAGAAAGTGTGTTAGTATTTGAGGATACATCATTGTCAGTATAGTATAGGTACACACATAACTGAGAGGGAAAAGGTGTCCAAGGAGAGCAATGCAAGTTGTTCACGTGGGAAGAAGAGTGGTATCACTAAACAATTTGTGATTTAAGGAACCATTCTATTCTGAACCTCTGTTTAATTTATGCCCATCTACCAAATGAATAAAACTTGTCTGTATTTTCCTTGTTTCATTATAAATATACACCTTAAAAAAATCCAGCAACCTAAAGAATTCTGTCATAATCACTGAGACATGTACTGCTGTGACAAAAGGAAGTCTGTCCTGCTGGGTCTTGCCCCACCTCCCCTCATATTACTCAGTCAACTTGATTTGGCTTAAAGCATTTGTCTGAATCTTATAGGGTTTCCCTTCAAGCTGGTGCTGGCACCCTCTCCAGCCCTTAGCCCTGAAATTACATTTACTCCTACCCCCCTAGGTCCAGACTAAACTATCTCTTTTCAGCAGCCTTAATCCCTGTAGAAGGAAGGTCCTTTTCTGTCTGAGGCCCAGATTGATTCCTTAGCTTCAGACTGATGCATCCCTCCTCAAAGCCACCTGGACCCCAGTTTTGGCAGCATTCCCTGGACTCTGCCCACAGAAATTCCCTCAACTAGCCTCTTTTCATTCTGGGCATATGGCCTGCTTCCAGCCTTTCATGACTGTGCTTCAGCAACCATCCTCATCTGCTCCTGTTTTAAACACACTTCTCTAGAGGGATTATTTCCTCTTTACCTTCCTATCCCCAGTTCCTGCAATCTTAATCAACTCATTCTGGGGTTCTCCCTCAGCTCTCAAACCTTATCTCAGTCACTTCTACAAACCTTCACTTTTAGGCCACTGACTCTAGGGAGACTACATTCTTAAAGGAGGAAAAACATATAAAGGGAACCCTACATTCTTAAAGGGGAAACAAGGAATAAAGAAGAGCTGGAAAGTGGCGAGAATAAGGAGAAAGCTACCTATGAAAGGGCAAAGAAGATTGGAGGTGAAAAAAGCTGGAAAGTTGAGTCAGGAGTGAAGGGAAGCATGACTAGAACTCCTTCTGAAATAGTGATCCAAGCAGGTGATCTCCAATCAGAAGGGTCTGGTTTCAAGGCTGAAGTTTCTCCAGTATGGGAAGGTAGTTGGGAAGGAGAAAAAGACAGGAGAGTTGAGTTGGTAGCAAAAAAAACCATAGGATTCAATTACAGTCTATTTACCTTTTACTCTTCCATAGTAATACTTAGAGTTTTCAAACTTAAGTAATTTCTGAGGTTTTTTTTGTCTGTTTCCTTTTTTATACATTTGTTTGGCTGTTTCAAACTTCAGTAATTTCTGGATTGTTTGTTTGTTTTGTTTTTTATTCATTTGTTTGCCCATGCCTTCCTATATAACATATTTATAGAGCCATACAACGCCTTTGGGGGTAACTTGGCAGGTTGATGGGAGATGATATGGTTAAGCATAGTGTTGTCCTTCCCATTTATGAGTAGAGCTGACCCTTCTCTGGAAAATGAATCCTTTTGTACTAATTTATGTTGTATATGTCTAGCTTATTTATTTTACTGTAGAACTGAAAACTAAATTAAAACTGACCATTGACAGCCTCTTTTAAAGCTGTTTTGTCTTTCTGTTGATAGATCCTAGACCAGGATCTGAATATGTGATAATATGTGCTGAATTGGTTGTCTGCTTTTTAATTGGTGAAAAAAAAATTTTTTTTAATGCTTCAGGTTGAGACAGCTAGTCATTTGCTTAGTAAACTGGGCAAGGGGGGAGAATGAATCACATCAATTCCAGAACAATGGACTAAGTAGTATAGCAAGGTGCCTAATAAATCTATAATCATGTTACCTCCAGCCAGAGTGCTGTCATATTTCATAAGTGGAGTCAGAGTTGGTCAAGAGTTTGATCAGGAGCAATGAACAAACGTAATAGATCTCAAAAAGTAATTTTGATGATTTGAAATAAGACCTGAAAGATTGCTATTGATGTCACTATTATTTCTTTTATCACTTAATAAGCACTTGTAATTCTAATACTTGCTATACAATACTGAACATAACTTAATGTCACATGATACAGTCTAGACTTGAAATGAAATACATGTGATATGATATTCAAACTCAACTACCTCAGATCCCCATGGAGATGACCCAGGACCCTGTTGCACTCATGAGCCCCAAACATAGCAGCACCTCCCCTTAGGCCACCAGCCCTCCCTTCCAGCCACCTCTTTTAGTGATAAGACGTAGCAACTGCCTCTGTGGGTGTTGAACCACGCTTCCCCATCCCACCAACTGAAGAATGGAAAAGGAAGCTCTATATTGAAGGCACTGGGGTAGGAAACTGGCATACAAAGGCAATATACACTGGAGAGATAAGTGGTTTAAATAGAAAAATCCATTGAAATAGCTAAAATTGGTGTAAGTAATGTCAAAAGAGACAAGTAGTAAAAATATATAAACACAAAGTTAAGATCCCAAACCCAGAAAAATATGGTCCACTATATTTATCCTGGAGATTCATGAGTATTATTTCTGATGGAGAGCAATGACCAATGTATTTGCTGCAGATAAAAATATTTCCAGTGCAGATAGCTTGGAATTTAATAAACTGAAATGACATCATCAAAATGTACATTGAGAATAAGTTGTCAAGGGGATTTTGCAGAGAAAAATCAATGTTTTTAACAAATAAAACCAATAGTTTTAAAAACAAACAGCTTTAAAAAACTGTGACATCAAAATAATATAAATTTCAGATGTGAAACATTGGTGCTACCTGTGGCAATTGATATTACTGAAAACAATGCTTGTTGCATCACATTAAAAGTAGCTTTGAATGGTTCCACTTGTAGATAATAATGGTGGGAAGGAGAATTACCCATCTGTCTGAAGACCTTTGAGATCAATTAACTGGGAAAGCAAAAACTTTCTATTATGCATTGCAAGTAGTTAAGGCAACAAACGTGGTTAAGGATGTTCATTTGATTACATATACACAGTACATTATTGAGACTGATATTAGGAAAGATTTCTAACTTTGTAAATCCATTGAAGGCAATACAACATCAAAAAATATTTCAATATAATTGATGGACTTTTAATGAAATGTATTCAATGTGGGAGAACTGTATTGGATTCTGCATTGATAAAGTTCTGTTGATGTCAGGACATAAAGCAAGTTTACAAGTAGTCTTTAAAAATATGGCCTCTCTTGTACCTTCATGTTTCAGCATTTCAACCTTTACCAATAATCATTTCTAGAGACTGGAAAAAATTGCAGAGTGGAAGAAATCAGTGCATCCAAGTTCTGTCCCATAACTACTCCAACAAAGATGAAGGAAAAACATCAAACTGAGAAGTAATCAGAAAATCTAATGAGAAACTAGAAAAGGTCATTTTTCCAGTCTAAGATTGAAGATTCAGCCCACAAGAAAGACCTATATCACTATAGACCTTATAGCTAGCTGACAGGAAGTAGGCTCCACAACTGTCTACTGGACCTCCAATCATATGCAAATCTGTAATTGTTTTGCCTAGACTCAAAATAGCACGTAGATCCTGCAAAGCTCAGATCAGGAGGGCAGCAATCAAACCATACCCTAGAAATTTGTAGCTCCCTGTCCTGAACTAAACTTGAGATTCTTGAATCTATCACTCAGTGTCTAGAGAAAGGTGGCTCAATGATAGAGTACCAAGCCTGGAGTCAGGAAGATTTATTTTCCTAAATTCAAATCTGGCCTTAGATACTTACTAGCTGTGTGACTCTGCACAAGTCACTTCCCCTGTTTGTCTCAGTTTACTCATCTATAAAATGAGCTGGAGAAGGAAATGACAAACCACTCCAGGATCTTAGCCAATGAAACCCCAAATGGGTTCATGAAGAGTTGGGCTCAATAACAGCAACAACTTATAGAAAGCAGAGAAAACTCCCTAGATGATACAGATCAGAACCACCTAAGGTTCTTCCTGCCAAAAGTAAGCAGAGCCTGACTCTAATACAAAGTTCCAATTAAGGAAGTAATGGATGAAAGAAAGAATAAACAAAAAACACTGATGATAATAATCTATCATGGAGCTAGGCATGCTCCAGACTTAAATCTACATGATGAGAATAATTCCAAAAGAACTACAAGTACAGCCATAAAGAAAAAATTAGCTTGGATATAAGGAGGTCAACTAGGATTCCTGAAAGAAATACAGCAGGAATGTTTTTAAAGAGGTTTAAATGATATCATAAATCAAATGAGAGTGTTAGAGGAAAGAATTAGAAAAGTAACAAGAGCTTTGGAAGAAAGACTTAGAATGAGCACTAACAGCTTAGTAGAACAGGAACAAAGATTTGCCGCAGTAACAGAAATCCTGAAAATTAGAAAGACCCAAACAGGACTTAATGACTCCTTGAGAAAATAAGAAATATAAATATTAAAAGAGTCAAGAGATTAAAAAATAAAAGAAAATATAAGGTATCATTTCAAAAATAACTGAATGGGGAAACAAACTCAGCATGAGCTTAGTTTAAGGTAAACTAGGAATCATTGAACTATCATAAAGCTATGACCAAAATAATAAAAAGAGTCTAGACAACATATTTAAGATATTATGAAGGAAAACTCTCCAGATCGATTAGAACCATTGTGTAAAGTGAAAACAGGAAAAATCTACTGATCACTACCTGAAAGAAACCCCCAAACCAAAATTCACAGGAAGATCATAACCAAAACCCAGTGCTCTAATTCATAGGGGAAATAGTTTAAGCAGCCAGAAAGAAAGAGTTCAAGTACAGAAATTTTGGTGGCAAACACTTTAAAGAAACAGAAAACTTGGAGTACTCAATAGTTTCTGCAGATAACTCCAAGAAAATGAAGACTGAGAAAAAGGCTATTGGAATTAGCAGGTAAGGGATCACTTAATCTTAGAGACAGCAGTTTCATTCAAGTGATGAAGTTAGAAGCCAGGTTAGAAGGACTTCAGAAGTGAATCAAAGATGAGGCAATGGAACCACAGAATGACAATTACTTTCTAGGGGTTTGGCTATAAAAAAGAGAAAACTACAGGACAATAGCTTGAGGGGACAGCAGAGCAAAATGAAGGGATTTTTAAGGACAAGGAAGATCCTGTGCAAGTTTGTAGGCAGTAAAGAAAGAGCCAGTGAATGAGATTGAACATGGAAAATGGGAAGAGGAAGAGCATTGGTCTTAAATACCAGTTACTATATAATCTTTTCCAGGTTATGTCTGAGTCTGTTTTTTCACCTGTAAAATGCAGTGTGGAAAGTAACTTGTGAGCTAGAAAAGAGAAGTAGAATGTGAAGTAGTATTATTATTATGTGGCCAGCTTGGTGGCACAGGGGATAGAGTGTTGGTCCTAAAGTTAAAAAGATTCATCTTCCTGAGTTCAAATTTGGCTTCAGACACTGACTAGCTGTGTGACCCTGGGCAAGTCACTTAACCCTGCATGCCTCAGTTTCCTCTTTTGTAAAATAAGCTGGAGAAAGAAATGGCAAACCATTCCAATATCTTTGCCAAGAAAATTCCAAATGGGGTCATGAAAGGTGAGACAATACTGAAACAATTCAACAACATTATTATCTAAATGTCTTGGGACTATTGAAAACAATATAAAATATGTATGTGAATATTACCTACATGCAACCTGGAAATAAGATATACAGGCACTGGGGTAAGGAGACCCATCTTGCCCCACCAGAAAGTCAGAGGGGTTATGGGAGAAGATATAGGAGACAGCAGATTGGGGGAGGGGGTATACAGTGGGATCGCTGTTTTGGGATGGTGGGTAGGGGAAAGATGGGGAGAAAATTTGTAACTCAAAATGTTGTGAAAATGAATGATGTAAACTAAAAATAAACATAAATTTTCATTTTAAAAATATTGTCTTTCTCAGTTACATGTAAAAACAAATTTTAACACTTGGTTTTTTTTTGAATTTTAAATTCTCTCTCTCCCTTTCATCCTCTCCCCCCTCATTTAGAAGACAAGCAATTTGATATAGGTTATATATGCGCAGTCATGTAAAATATATTTCCATTAGTAATGTTGTTAAAGAAAACATAGATTAAAAAAATACAAGGAAAAAATGTTAACATTTTTAAAAAGCGTGCTTCAATCTGCATTCAGATTCCATCAGTTCTTTCTCTGGTGAATGACATTTTTTTTTATCACAAGTCTTTCTTAATTGATTTGGATCATTGTATTGCTGAAAATAGGTAAGTCATTCATAGTTGATCATCATGCAATATTGTTATTACTGTGTACACTGTTCCAGCAGTTCTGCTTACTTCAATTTGCATCAGTTCGTGTAAGTCTATCTGGGTTTTTCTGAAAGTATCTTGCTCGTCAGTTCTTATGGCACGATAAATTCATGACAGTCATACACCACAACTTGTTTAGCCATTCCCCAATTAATGGACATCCCCTCAATGTCTATTCTTTGCTACCAGAAAAGACTGCTATAAGTATGCTTGTACATATAGGTCCCTTTCTCTTTTGGGGGAAGGAGGAAAAGATACAGACCTAGGTAATGGTATTGCTGGGTCAAAAGGTATGCACAGTTTTATAGCTCTTTGCGCATGATTCCAAACTGTTCTGCAGAAAGGTTGAGTCAGTTTACAACTCCATCAACAGTAATATAAAAACAAAAGGTGACATGACAAGGAAATGTATTCCAGATATTGGGGATTGTCAGGACAAAGGCATGGAGGCAGGAGAATGGAATACTATGTGCGAAGAACCAAAAGAAGGTCGGTTTGGCTAGAAAATGAGTACCAGATATAAAAACAAATTTTTAAAAAGAAAAACCTCTATTGTACTCTGTTTATATATTGGTTTGGAAACCGTATCAGAAAATTCAGCAAAGGTTTTCGTGTTTGGGTAATATTTGACCTATGCAAACCTATGTCAAATATAATTCTCTTCATTTCTATATATTTACAAAGGTCTCTGTGATAATGTTTTCCCTAATTATTTACTGCATGACCATGTTGACTTTATTTAGCTTCTTAATTTTAATATTACATTTGCACTTCTCAGATGTACTTCATGTTGATTTAAAAGATAAAGGCTTTGCAAGTTGTGTATGCTCTACCTTTTTAATGCTATGATTCTCAAACTTTTCAAAAGTGTTAGAGACCTTTAATTTAAACAAAAATTTTGGCAGAACTTTTGTAGTAAAATCCTCTAAAATTATTATTTTATTGCCTATTAACAAATAGCATTAGCTTCATTAAAAAAAAACAACTTAGAGTGTTTCAGAATTTCTTGCCACATAGTCTAAGAAACATTATTTTAAATGATTTTAGCCAGTCTCTGTTTTCCTGATATCCATGTTTCTAAGATTAATTTGTGTGCATCTACCAATAGTTTATTTTTCTAAGGAATCCCTTACCCACTTTCAATTAGTGTCTATTTTTCAATATCTTTGTTATTTTGCCTAATTGCTCAAGATATCTTTTCTTCATTTTTCTTGCTAAAACTAGATTTTAATTACTTGACCCTTCTCTGGCAATCTGTATACTGTAGTTGAATTGTTGCAATATTTCACCTTAAAAAGACCGGTATTTTACTTCTAGACTAAGTCATTCTTCAACATGAGGTCCAAAGAAGTGTGATTATATAGTCACTAGGTTAAATGAAATAATAGACATCTATTAAAATCACCCATGGTGTAATCAGCACTGTATTAGACATTGAAGGCGGTGTAAGTGAAGTGATATACATTAGTTTAGTTTTTGAGTAGCTTGTTGGGGAAACAAAATGTGTAAAATGAAATGAGAAAAAAGTGTCAATATAGCATTCTAATAGTTGCAAAGTGATGGTATAAATTAAATACATTAGCGCTAAGGGAATGTTGAATAAGAAAGTGATTAGGATGGACAAGGATTAATTAGGGAAGGCTTCTCAAAGATAGAGAATTATGAGATGGGTCTTAAAAGAGATGAGGACATAGAACAACAGAAAGAAGGTAAGAATATTTTGAGGAGAGCAAATGCAATCAGGTCAGAATAATCAAGCATGGGAGAGTGCTAGTCAGTCAAATGGGTTGAGTTGGTATGGAATAGCTATGGTGGTGAGCAATAATGAAATTGAAGAGGTAGGTGGGCAAGTGTGAAATATTGGACTGAGGAGTTTAATAGAGCAAAGATCATAGAATCATAGATTTAGAGTTAGATGAGACCTTGAAGGTCATAAAGTCCAATACAAACGTTTTACATATGAAGAAATTGAGACCAAGAAAAGTTAAGTGACTCATCCAGGATCACACAGTCAGCAAGTATTTAAGGGAGAATTCACATTCAGGTCTTACCGACTCCAAACTTAGTACTCATTAACTATACCACACTGTCTCTCAAGGTTATCTAGAAGGAGAAAGATATGTTGAAAATGTGATAGCCAGTTATGAGACAATTATAAGAATCCAAGTGTGTAATTATATTAACCTAGATTGTGGGAATTAAGAGGAAGAGTCAAATCCAAGAGATATTATGGAAGAAGTGAAGATGGAAAGACCCTGTTTGTAAGCAGTCTTCATTCTGCTAATTCACTGTAGATTTTTAAAAGCTAATTATTCTTTCATTTTGGTAATGAAAACTTTCTCTTTTAAAATTCAGATGTTTTTAATAATAGCACCTAATATTGCTATAGTACTTTACACATCTTACTTCATTTGTTATTCATAACAATCCTATTGTTGTTTGAGACATAAACAAACTGAGACTGAGAAAGATTAAGTGACTTGCCACAGGTCCCACAAGTATTAAGTGAGCAAATAAAAAAAATTTTTTTGATCATAAAACTCTAATATAGAGGCAGAGAAGACCAGGACATAAACTGAAAAGAAGATAACAATGTAAAAAAAAAACTCAAATAAAAATGCTAACTGAACCCAAACCCAACAAGAATTCCTGGAAGATTTAAAGAAAGAGATAAGAATGGTAGAAGAAAATTAATAAAAGAAATGAGAGTGATGCAAGAAAATTATGAAAAGAAAATTAGCAGGGGTAGCTAGGTGGTACAATGGATAGAGCATGTGACTTCAAACACTTAGTTGTGTGATGTGACCAAGTCTCCTAACCCCAATTACCTCTTAAAAATTTTTTTAATTAAATTAAAAGAGAGAGAGAATTAACAGCTTGGTAGAAGAGCCACCAAAAAAAAATACTGAAGAAATAATACCTTAAAAACAGAATTGGTGAAATGGTAAAATAGACACAAAAATACTCTGAAGAGGTGGACTCCTTAAAAAGCAGAATTGGCCAGTTGGAAAAAGATGTGCAAACATTCACTGAAGAAAAGAATTCCTTTAAAAGGCAGAATTGACCAAATGGAAAAAGAGATACAAAATCTCACTGAAGCAAATAACTCCTTAAAAATGAGAATTGGACAAGTGGAAGTTAATGGCTTCATGAGACATCAAGAAACAATAAAAGAAAGTCAAAAGAATAAAATAATAAAATAAAATGTAAAATATTTCATTGGAAATACAAGCGACCTGGAAAATAAATCAAGGAGAAATAATTCAAGAAATAATGGACTACCTGAGAGTCATGATCAAAGACAGAGATTAGACATCATATTTTAAGGAATTATCAAGGAAAACTGACCTGATATCTTAGCTCCAGAGGGTAAAATAGAAATGGAAAAAATCTGCCCATCACTTCTTGAAGGAGATCCCAAAGTGAAAACTTCCAAAAATAATATAGCCAAATTCTCAAGATCCCAGATCAAAAAGAAAATACTTCAAGCAGCCAGAAAGAAACAATTCAAATATCATGGAGTCACAGTCAGGATAACACAAGATTTAGCAGCTTCCATAGTAAAGTCATGGGGGGCTTGGATTATGATATTCCAGAAGGCAAAGGAGCTAGGGTTACAACTTAGAATAGGTTAGCAAAACTGAGTATAATCCTTCAAGGGAAAAAGTGGATATTTAATGAAATAGAGAACTTTCAAGCTTTCTTGCTGAGAAGACCAGAACTGAATAGAAATTTTGACATTCAAATACAAGACTCAAGTATAAAAAGGTAAACACAAATGAGTAATCATAAGGCACTCAATAAAGTTAAACTGTTTATGTTCCTATATGGAAAGATGATACATATAGCTCCTAAGAAGTTTATCATTATTATGGCGTTTTAAAAGAATTTACATAGACAGAAAGGCATAAGTGTGAATCCGTTGGACTAATGTTGGACAGATTTCCAAAAAAAAAATAATGAAGGGGTGAGAAAGAGGAGGAAGGGAGAAGGGAGAGGCAGAATGGGGAAACTTTTCTCAAATAAAAAAATCATGTAAGGAAGAGCCTTTAAAATTTTGGTGGGAGGAAATGAGGGGGTGCAGGTAATGTTTAAAATTCTGTCTCATCAGAATTGGTTCAAAGAGGGAAGAAAATATATGTATACATACATACATATATATAATATACATATATACATATATGTGTATATATGCATACACACATGTATATTGGTGTATGTGTATATGTATATATTTACACATATATATACATGCACACACACATACACACATACTCAGTTGTGTATATAGTTGTAACTTACCCAATAAGGAAACAGGAGGGGGAAAACATAAGAAAAAGGAGGTAGGGATGATAAAAGGCAGGACAGGTTAAGGGTGGCAGTGGTTAGAAGCAAATACACTTCTGAGAAAGGACAGGATATAAAGAAAAAGAGAAGAAGAAAGTGAGATAGAGGGAAATGCAGAGTTAGTAATCATAACTGTGAATGTAAATGGAATGAGCTCACCTATAAAATAGAAGCAGATAGCAGAATGAATTAGAAACCAGGATTCAACAATATGTTGTTTATAAGAAATATACTCGAAAAATAAAGCCACATATAGAGTTAAAATAAAGGGCTAGAGCATAATCTAGCATGCTTCAGCTGAAGTAGAAAAGGTAGGGGCAGCAATCATGATGTCAGACAAAGCAAAAGTAAAAATAGATAGACTTAATTAAAAGAGATAATCAGGGGAACTATATTATGCTATATGTACCATAGACAATGAAGTAGTATGAAAAATTTTCATGGCAAGTTTCTCTCATAAAGGTCTCATTTCTCAAATGCATACTAAATATAGAATTGAGTTAAATTTATAAAAATAAGAATCATTCTCCTATTGATAGATGTTTAAAGGATATAGACAAGCAATTTTTAGAAGAAATCAGAGTTCTCCATAATCATATGAAAAAATGCTCTAAATCAGTATTGGTTAGAGAAATGCAAATTAAAACAACTCTGAAGTACCTCCTCAAACTTATCAGAAATGATAAATGCTAGAGGGAATTAGGGAAAAATAGGTACACTAATAATCTGCTGATGAAATAGTGAACTGATCCAACCTTTCTGGAGAACACTTTGGAACTATGCCCAAAGGACTATAAAACTGTGCATACCCTTTGATCTGGCAATACCACTACTAGGTCTGTACCCCAAAGAGATCAAAGAAATGGGAAAAGGAGGTATATGTACAAAAATATTTATAGCAGCTCTTTTTTGTGATGGCAAAGAATTGGAAATCAAGGAGATGCTCATCTATTGGGGAACGGCTGAACAAGTTGTAGCATATGATTGTGATTGATTACTACTATGCTATAGGAAATGACAAGAGGGGTGGTTTCAGAAAAACATGGCAAGATCTATATGAACTAATGCAGAGTGAAGTGAAAAGAACTGGGACATCATTGTGCAAAGCAACAGCAATGTCGTAATGATGATCAGTTTGAAAAACTTGGCTACTCTGATCAATAAGACAATCCAAGACAATTCCAAATAACCCATGATGAAAAAATGCTGTCCGCCTGCAGAAAAAGAACTGATTAACTCTGAGTGAAAACTAAAGTATAATTTTCTCACTTTCTTTATTTTTCTTGCTTTTTGTGAAATACAGCTAATATGGTAATATGTTTTGGATGATTTTACATGTATAATTCATATCATATTGCTTGCCTTCTCAGTAGGTGGGGTAGGATGTAAGAGAATTTAGAACTCAACATTTAAAAAGAACAGAATATTTAAAATAAATAAAAAATAAATTGAAATGTTGGGGAAAAAAAAGGAACAGAAGAAAAGTGATATACTTACCTGTCCTCTTCCCCATGACATTCTTCTCTAAGTTATTTTTTCTTAAAGTCATGTCATGTCATGTACCCCTTTAGTGGTCAGGTGAAGTCTATAGACCCCATGGCAGAATAATGGTTTTAAATACATAAAATAAAATACCTATATAAAAAGACACCAATTGTGTTGAAATATGGTTATCCATTTTTTTAGGTTCACAGACCCTAAATGAAGAACTACTTATCAGAGGAAGGACTTATGGCCTTCATTATCATCATCATCAAAAAGCATCTATTAAACACTCTGCTAAGTGCTAGCATTACAAAGGAAGGCAACAATTATTTCTGCTCTCAAAGAGCTTACATTCTAATGACGGAGATAATATGCAAATAACTAAGTCTATGAGAGCGAGAGAGAGAGAGAGAGAGAGAGAGAGAGAGAGAGAGAGAGAGAGAGAGAGCAAAATATATGTCTATATTTCTATGCACACATATTCATATATATACACGTGTGTGTGTGTGTGTGTGTGTGTGTGTGTGTGTGTGTGTGTGTAGTGTAGTGTAGTGTAGTGTAAATAAAAGGTAATCTCAAAGGTAAGGTACTAGCAGCAGGGAGATAGCTAAAGGTTTACTGCAGAATGTAGAATTTGAGCTGAATCACTTTTGGGAGGCCAGGGAAGCTAGGATATGGAGGTAGGGAGAGAAAGCTCAGAAAGCATCAGGATTTCAGGTCTCTAACAAAAATGCAGTAGTTCATTAGTCCTCCTGAAGAAATTGGGTCATATCCTGGTGAAGACTGAATTGTGAGAATGGGTATCTCATTCAAACCAATACAAAGCCCTGTCACTGGCTATTTTACCAATACACCTTTCCCAATACTTTCAGCAGTGAAACACTCAAAGTCCAAGATGATAAAAGGAAAAGAGGTGTTAAAGCTGTCACAAACTGGGACATATCTCCTAACAGTGCACTGGAGGCATAAAAATAAATCTCAGTAACAAAGGACAAGGGAGGCCCTGGGTCTGTAGCAAGATGCAGCACAGGGTTTAGTGAATACTAACAAAATCCACTAAAGTCATTTGGTTGAAACTGCTGCAAAATCATGTGGACTTCTAGTACTTTATTTCCAAGGAAGGCAGCTAACTAACATGTGTCCATTCCACCTGTGTTCAAAATGGCGTGATGGGATGATATGAGATCACCATCAGAGCAGCAGAGAGTTACAAAATGGAAAGAATATTGGAGTTCATGACAAAACCTAGATTTATCAAGTCCTGACTCCAGCACTCAGTTGTTATATGACATTAGCTGTGACCATGGGTAAATCATTTAACATCTCTGAGACTATTTCTTCATTTGTCTAAAAGAGGTAGGGATAACTTTCGTGACCTATCTTACTGGTTTGCTATAAGGAAAATACTTGTTAACTTTAGAAATATAGAGATGTCATCCCTTATGATTTTAAATTATATAGCAATGATTTTCTGGACCTCAACTACCATAATACCATGGACCTTTTCTCTTTATAATTTCTGTATTTCTGTTGAGAGTGTCACCATCCACTTAATCCAGGTTCATAATCTTCAAGTCATTCTTGACTATTATCTTGCCCTCACCCCACTCCATCAGTTACAACCTCTTGTTAATTTTTTTCTCTATAACATCTTTGATGTCTTTCCCATTCTCTCTACTCATTCCTCTACCTCCATAGTTCAGGCCCTTATTATGTCCAGAATGGATTATTAAAATGTCCTCCTAATTGTTCTACTTGCTTCCAGACTCTCCCCTCTACAACCCATTTTTTACTCAGCTGCTAAATTGATGTTCCTGAACTACAAGTCTCACCATATCCCTCCTCTGCTCAAGAAATTCCAGGAGCACTAGGCCTATATCCTGAAGAGGCAAAAAAACAAAGAGGAAAAAGATCTGTATGTACAAAAATATTTATAGTAGCTCTTTTAGTGCTGCAAAAAAAGAATTGGAAATTGAGGGGATGTCTATCATTTGGGGAATGGCTCAACAAGTAGTGGTATATGATTATGATGGAATACTATTGTGCATGAAGAAATGATGAGCAGGATGGTTTCAGAAAAATCTGGGAAGACATATATGAACTGATGCAAAGAGAAATGAGCAGAATCAGGAGAGTGTTGTACACAGCAACAGCAGCATTGTGTGATGATCAACTGTGAATGTCTTAGCTTTCTCAGGAATACTGTAATCCAAGACAATTCTGAAGGACTGATGGTGAAAAATGATATTCATCTCCAGAGAAAGAACTGATAGAGTCTGAATGCAGATTGAAGCACACTTTTTCCTTTAATTTCTTTATTTTTCTTGTTTTGTCAGCATTTTCTTTTACATGACTAACATAGAAATTTGTTTTGCATGAATGCAAACCTATATCAAATTGCTTGCCCTCTCAAAGAGGGGAGAGGTAAGGAGGGAGAGAGAGAATTCAGAATTCAAAGAATTTTTAAAAGAAATGTTAAAAATTGTTTTTACATGTAATTGGGGAAAAATAAAATATTAAATGTGAATCTTAAAAAAAAAAAGAAATTCCAGTAGTTCTTCACAATTTTGGCTGTAGCCAGCCTTTCTAAATTCATTGCATGCCCACTACCCCTTTTTTGTTCTTCCTCGCAACAAAACTTGCTGTTCCATATGTATATAGCAATGTGTGTATATGCATATATGTATATGTGTATATGTGTGTATGGAGCTATCTATCCATAGATATGTAGATATAGAAATATTCTATCTTCCACTTCTGTGCCCCTGCATAGGTTGTAAACCTGCCTGGAGTGTTATTCCTCTCACCTCCAACTCTGATAATCTCCATTTTCCTTCAAAATTCAACTCAAGGGTGCAAGTCCTTTTTTTATTGCTATCCCCCGCCTCTGAAATTACTTGGTATACATATCTGTATTTAATTTTCCAAGTGCATATGTTTTTTCCTCAACCCTCCCTACCCAGTAGGATGTAAACTCCTTAAGACAGGGGTTATTTTTATATTTTTATCCCACAGGTTCTTACAGAATTCCCAGAACATAATAGGTACATAAATAAAATAGAATGTAACCATACCTGTTGCAAAGATATTTCCATCAGGAGAGCATTGCATAATACTAACAAGAATTTTCATCTCAAAACTGAAGTTCTACGCTGTTATGCCATATATTACCTATAGAATAAAAGTTCCTTAATGATAGGCACTGTGTGATTTAAAAAAAAAATTTGTATTGCCAACACTTGGCATGGTGTTTTGCGTACTGTCAGTGTTTAATAAATATTTGTTAGATGGATAGATAAATGAATGAATCAACGAATGAATGAATGAATCTACAGATTAGCAGGAGCTCTCCCAAACCTTTCTGCTAAAGGTAATAACAAGTAGTAATTGGGAATAGAAGCTAAACAGATTATAATAAGCATGGCTATTAAAGCTCTTGAAATTCTGAAAAGGAAGAGGCCAAAGAGAATAACTCACATGTCCTCTTCTTTATGCTATTCATTTAGGAGAGAATTTCTTAATGTCTTTTGTGTCATGGCCCACTTTGGCAGTTTGAAGAAGTCTATGGATCCCTTCTCTGAATAGTGATTTTAAGTGCATAAAATAAAACTGATGGGATTACAAAGGAAACCAATCATAGTGAAATACAGTTATCAAAATATTATAAAATAAATTCATGGATTCCAGGTTAAGAACCCCAGAATTCTAGATAGTAGGATACATGACCTTTTATGCAGGAAAGTAATACCTCCCTTAAGTTCGCCTCACTATTACTGTACTACAACAGTTTTTGTTAGTTTTTAATAATACAATTATCCTTCCTAAAATATTCACCAAAAATCTTCTAGACATGTCCTAACCGGAACCAGGCTTTTGAGGTCCTCACCTCCCTCAAACTGACCACTGCTTCTCTTAATGGAGTCTAAAGTTATCTTAACTTTGTTTGACTGCTATATTGTACTCCTGAATGTCTTATCTCACTTCTTTTTTAATTTCTCAAAACACTTTGACTTCTTGTCTTTGTGATAAAGGTCAACAAAGAAATTGGCATGACATTCATTTTACAGATGAAGAAACACAGAGAAGAAAGCAATTTTTTAGAATCCAGGGCTCTTGAATACGAGTTTGCTACTTTTCCTACTCTTCCACACTACCTTTGGTGTGACTCTTTATCGGTCCCAGGATCAGATTGCATCTTAAACTTAATACCATTCGTTTCTGAGCCCTTTCAAAAGACCAGGTGTCATTTCAGTCACATCGTTTCACTGGAGTAGAACTGAGAAGGATTTATTTGGATTTTACAGAAGTACATTTTTCTCCCAGGTTTGGAAAAAAAACAAACAAACAAAAACAGCCAGTCACAGTGTCCTTGATGGATGAAGAGAATGTCCAAGTGAATAACAAAATCACACAGTAAAGAAGCATTCTTAGAAAATAATTTCTCAGCTAGAGGCAGTATTAATTAAGTAGAAGCCATTCAGTGTAATAGAAGGCACCCACTTCTACCACTGGTTGGTGGTAGACTTCTACTGCAAAAATAATTTCTTAAAACACCTTCTTAGAATGATGGGTTGCCCACCATAATGAAATCCTGATTAACAGCATGCTGTTTAATGATACACCATAAATGACTAAAAGTCAGCTGACAAGCAACTAGAAATGAAGCTATCCCACACACCTGAAGTGACCTAGTATACTTCAAAACCATCTTTAAGTTGATTCCTCATTGATCCCTGTGAACTGCTGTCAAAGAGTGAGATTTGCCTCAGGACCTAAGTCAGTCAAGTATGTTTTGAGCACATGTGATGGGAACTTTGATGGGTACTGTGGGATATTTAAAGGAGAATAAAAGAGGGTCTCTGCCTGAAGGAGCTTACAGTGGAGGTAAAGATATAAATACACAAGTTAAATAAAATGGGAATGATGCTACAAAGCAAGTATATAGTTGTCAAATGGGCCTTATCAACCAAAAATCTCTGACCCTAGCCAAAGACTCCTTTGTAGACTCCCAAGTCATATTATGCAGCTCTTTGTCCATTTAGTCAAATAATTCTTCCTGAGGAGAAAGAAGGATTTAGGTAGTAGCAGTGCAAATAGATTAGTGGCCTAAACTTAAAACAGTCCATGCATTTGGAAGCCACTGGTATAGAACAGGGGTTCTTAACCTTTTTTGTGTCATGGATCCCTTTGCCAATCTGCTCTATGGACCCCTCCTCAAAATAACGTTTTTAAATAATTAAAGAAAATGCTCTTTTATATTAGAGGTTAGTGAAAGTAGATATATTTTTTTCCTGTCCAGGTTTATAAATCTCCTAAAATCTCTCCTAAAACCAGGGCAGCTAGCTGGCACAGTGAATAGAACACCAGTCCTGGAGTCAGGAGGACCTGAGTTCAAATGCAGACTCAGACACTTAACACTTACTAGCCATGTGACCTTGGGCAAGTCACTTAACCCCAATTGCTCTGCCCTCCCCCCTCCAAAAAGCAAGAAAAAAAATCTATCCTAAAACCCTTTGCGGGTCTATGAACCCAAAATTAAGAAGCACTATTATAGAGAATTAGGATTCTAAGTTCATATCAAAGAAATCTACTATAAAATAGAAGATAGGCCCTTGTGGTCTTACCAAGATAAGGGGAAAGATAACCACTGGTCAGCCTCCATGTTCCATTGTTCTCTTTGTCATGTCCAAATATGAAGAAGGTCCCTAGTACCTTGAATGAATCCCTTGTGGTGAATTTATGAGAAGACATAGGTAAGAGTCATCTAGGATGGGTAGACATGACTTAGTTGACCTCTAAATCAAAGGGGGAATGCTCACGTTCATTAAATTACAAATCCATTGGAGCATGAGTTGAAAGGAGGAAGGTCACTATTGGCTGGAATATTCAAGGAGGTATTATGAGAGAAAAGCAGAAATTTGAGCAGAGATGAAATACAGGAAGGAAATAGATGAACAGAGGAGTTTTAGGGGAAGAGGAACTAGCTATTACACAAATCCTTGTATATATATAAATACTTATCAATGACTGGGATGTCATTTATAATACAAATAAGGCTCACTTTTTCTTCTATGGTATGTGGAATAGATTTCTGAAAATATATCTTAGGTCTCTTGCCACACCATCTACATAGATAATGATTCCTGTTAACAATATCTTCATATATGAAAATAGTAATATATGCTAATCCAGGGGCCTAAAGATATGTGCCTTCTTATGCATATAACTTACTATCGTGGATGACAGTCCAGAGAGGAAAGTATCCAGGGTGGTTTAAAATATTAAGTACAGTCCTGAAAAGAAAGGATTTGGCAGCTCTCAGAAATACAACTTTTACCATCAGGATAATTTCTGTTTCTATGTTAAAACAACCTAGGTACAAGCTTGCAGTTCAAGCTTGCATCATATTTTTTTCAAGCTCAAAAAACTAAAGCTCATGGTTGTGGAGGCATATTTATATTCTGTCCACTTGCTTCCTCACCAGCAACTTAAATAAAATCACCTGTCAAAGAGATTTAAAAAAAGAGAAGGCTTTGACTTTGAATGGTCAAGGTCTCAGATAATCAGCATCCTGATTTAAGGTCACTAACCCTAACACCTAGGGGCAATAATGCTTATATCTCTTGGAATCTGTAGAACTGTAAAATTTTGTGAGCTGAAGGAGGTGTTGGAAATCATCTGGCTCAACTTTTTTATTCTAGTGTTGAGAAAACTGACACCCAGAGAGGTTAAATAACATATTCCTTTAATTATTTTCCTTTTATCATATGGCTAGTTAATAGCAGAGTTCAGGACTTTGTTTAATACATGGTTATTCTTAGTGTTACATCACATCTACTTTTCATTATATTTTTGCAGGCTGAAAAGATGAGGGTTTTATGGTCTGTCATTGTTTCCATTTATCTCTTCGCAACAGATTTCTTTTTCTGTGATGATTAATGCATATTAGCTGTGGGCAAAGTTGACTTGCTTATTATAGACTTGATCTCTTATGAAATTTGATGCAATGGCATATCTATCAGTCACTGGCATTGTCAGGCCTGATGAGTACATGGTCCATATAGGGTTAGGTCAGAATCAGCTATGGTTCCTGTTACTGTTCCCAGGAAATAGACTTAATGCTTCATTCCTGGGAAGCTCTGCCCTGTCCTGGCTTATCTTTCATGGCTCAGGCTTGTCCATCCCTCATATTTTCTTTAGGAGTCCCTATAAGTAACTTGATGGTTTTGCAATTGCTAAGAACTCCATTTCTTTGATGCCTTCTACAGTGACCGAATGTTAATTACAGGGATCGGGGCCATTCTACCTTTCCCACCATATTTCCTATGACTCCCCAACTCAAAGCCTTTGGTCCAGTCAAATAGTGCTACTCCTTATGCCCGAACACTGTGCATGCCTCTTCTTTGTATAGGACTCCTTGTGCTTAGAATATCCTTCCTCATACTCTTTACCTGATTTAAAAACCAACTTAAATGCCACAAAGAACTTTTTTTTTTAGTTTTTTTAAGTACTTATGTACATACAATAGATTATCCCACTTATCTGTTTTGGTTCCTTATAAATAGTATCTAACATTAGAGAGGCCAACACCAGTCATCCTGATCTATATCTTGCCACTGGACCCTGGTGGCTCCAGAGGAGAAAGTGAGGCTGGTAACTTTGCACAGCCCTGCCTCACTTAAATGCAATTCACTTTCAAGTCATGGCATCACCTTCCTGATGTCATGGTACTCTTCAAGAAGCAAGGACAAACAACAGCCTGTAAATAATCCGAGGTGCCCCACTGGGGACCCAACTGGCCAGTTCCAGTTGGGCAACTTCCTCCTCTCTTCTCTCCTCTCCTCCTCTCCTCTCCCTTCTACTCTCCTCCCTTCATCTTCCCTCCCCTCTCCCCCCTTCTCTCCTCTCCTTTCCTCCCCAAAGGCAAAGGCCCAGTGATGGGAGATAAAATGTTGTATAAGAACAACATAAAGAAGGCTAGTTTGGGACTGAAGCACAGAGTGCATGAAGGGGAATAATGTATAATGTGGATGAAAAGGAAGGCCTCCAGGGGTAGGCATCTCTTTCTATTTTCTCAGGTAGCCTATTCCACTTAAGGATGGCTCTAAATATTAGGACCTTTTTCCTTACATTGAAACTATACTTTTCATTGATTTCCTCTAGCTTTCATTCATTCCAGTCCTAGTTGGGCCCTCTAGATCCTAAGTAAAGCAAGTCTAATAACTGATTTCACTTTTCTTAAACCCCTCTTTAAGAAGTTTGCTCTTTAAACCCTCACATCTATGGCAACAAAGTGATTATTTTATGTTATAAAGCAGAGAGGCAGGGGTGCTGAGTGAATAGAGTCTTGACCTTGGAAGCATGAAGACTTGGATTTAAATCCCCATTCTGACACTGACTAGCCACGTGACTAAAATACCTAACCTCTGAGCCTCAGTTTCTCCATCTGTGAAATGGGGATAATAATATCTATTGTGGTGACAGCTGGGTGGCACAGTGAATAGATCACAAGGCCTGGAGTCAGGAAAACTCATCTTCATGAATTCAAATCTTATCTCACATGCTAGCTGTGTGACCTTGGGCAAGTCACTTAACCCTGTTAGCCTCAGTTTCCTCATCTGTAAAATGATCTGAAGAAAGAAATGGCAAATCACTCTAGTACTTTTGCCAAGAAAACCCCAAATGGGGTCACAAAGAGTCAATCACAACAGAAATGACTAAACAAAATATCTATAGAAACTACTTCATAGGGTTGTTGGGTTGCTAAAATGGGATGAATTACTAAAAGAGTTTTGAAAACTTTAAAGAATGGTATGGATATCAGTTTATTATTATTATTCTTACCTCTGATGCAGAGCTATACAAAGATATGACCCATCAGTTCAGCAAGCATTATATTAAGTATCTATTACATATATGTCACTGAGCCAAACTCTTAAGAAACAAAGTTGAAAAATGGCATGGTCCTTGTCCTCAAGGAAGACATGATCCAGTTTAAAGCAGGACAGACTAAGTCAAAAATACCTGTGGTATGGAGTGGCTAGGTGGTGCAGTAAATAGAGCACCAACCCTGGAGTCAGGATGACCTGAGTTCAAATCTGGTCTCAGACACTTAACACTTACTAGCCATGTGACCTTGGGCAAGTCATTTGACCTCAACTGCCCTGCCTTCCCAACTCCAAAAAGCCAAAAAAACAAACAAAAAGAAAATATATTGTGGTACAAGATTAGACTATGATTGGATCAAAAGAGAGATCCAGTCAAAGTTCTGTATGAGAGCTTAAAATTTATATTTTTCATTTTATTATAGCATAAAGAACAAGTTTGGATAAGTCAATTTAACCTCTGTGTATCTTAGTTTCCTCATCTATAAAATGAAAGGGTTGGGTTAGATGACCTCTCAGGTCTCTTTAACTCTGATCCTATCATTGTTTTTTCTTCCCTCAATTTCTTTTCAGTGGAATTGAGTCCATAGAATAATGCTTACTGTCACCCAAACCCACTGCTGGCAAAATGAGAAAAAAGTTGCACAGGATGTAATGAGGACATGAGGAAGAAATTGACCGATTCCTATGTCACGATAACCCTGTGAATTGAGCAGTTGCTTTTCTTATTAATCCCAGAACACCAGTTTAGTATTTTGAGTATTAGGATTCTTTTTTTTTTAATTGAGTAATTAACTCCTCTGACCCCCCTACATCACTGGCTGCTTGACACCCTCAGCTGCCATCATTAGGGATGAGTGGTAGATGTGCTTCCTCATACTTTCCATGGGCTGATGCAAATGCCCATGCCAGTAGCTCACCAGCTCTAAATATACAAGTGCATGAACTCTGGAAAGGCCTCCTCCACGCAGAGATGTTTCCTGCATACAGAGCTGGATTTTTTTTATTAAAACACCAAACATGATGGCCCTGTTTTGTGCCCTCTCCTTCATCTTCCTAGGTTTAGCATTTCGGGATAATCCCAAAGGAAACATGTTAGAGTGGGAGCAAAGGTTTACCTAATCTTGGTCTTTTTTTTTCTAGCAAAGCAGGGAAGCTACAGAAATCTCTGGCAAACATCCACCTTCAGTTTTCTCTGAAGCAGATACTGTGTCCCAGTCTGACCTTTCTTTGAGGAAGGTATTGCCCTTTTGCCGAAGCTTAAGCACTATTCAAAGTCTAAGGGAGTCCAGAGAACCTACGCCCATCACATTTTCTAAGTGACGCTGATATATGATTATACTGTAGCCTTCCTAAAGTGATTCCATGAATGGCATGTCTCATTCTGGAGCCATCAAGTGCAAACTGACTGAAGAAACTGACCCATTCTCTGATACAATGAAAGAAAATAATAATAATAATAGCTCAAAATTACTCAAAACCTTAAAGGTTTGTAAAACATCTTATATACTGAACAATATCTCATTTGACTCTAAAAATCAATCAATCAATATACATTCCTGTGAAAAAATTTTACTATTATTATCACTGTTTTTCAAATGAGGAAACTGAGGCTGAGAAAAATAGGTTTAATAACTTAGCTATGGTCACACAGCAAGTGTCCAAAAGAAGAATTTGAATTCAGTTCACTCTTGATTCCAGGTCTAGCATTCTTCCACCTGTATCACACTTTAGTCTAAAGCACGGGAAATCAATGACCTTTCAGAAGTGGATTGTTAAGTTTTCTGACTCCTGTGTCTCTAATGTATGGGAATGAGAGGTAATTTGGGAGCCCAGAGGCAGCAGACTTGGTGGGGATCCAAGAGTAAGAAATTTTGCAGTATTAAGGCAGTGGGGGGCAGGGGGTCAGTGAGAAACTAGGGTTAAGAAAGGGAGCTAACAACACCCAAGACAGATGTCACTGATTTTGTAGTTCTCCTGCAAGAACAATCACAGCTGTGCTATTGGATCTATCACAACTGGATGGTCTTCAGCTCATGCATCAATGACTAGGCTAACACTAGAATTTGTGTTTTCACCTGGGCAGTACATTTTAATGAAAAGACACTGAACCTAGACTCCGGAGATATGGCTTTGAATCCTGGCTCTGATCCTATGACCTTGTGCAAGTTCCTTGTTTTCTCTCAGCCTGTTTTCCTTATATGTAAAATGACAAAAATGTTTATGCCGCCTACTTTTAGGACTGTTGTAAGAAAAATGTGTTTTTAATTAACCTTAAAGTACTATGCAAATGTGTTACTAATAATAATAATACTTTTATTTCCTCAACTCACCACACTTTGGGGATTATTTGTTTTTTTCTAAATCTATCCAGACTAACAGTGTTTCCAAACCTAAAAGTCCTTTACATATCCAAGGAGTATTATTTTTTTTGGCTATTCATTTGCTCATTTATTCATTCAACAAACCCTTATGGAATACTTGTGCTATACATATATGTGTGTGTATATATATATATATATATATACATATATATATACACATATATGTATGTGTGTGTGTGTGTGTGTGTGTATACTTGTGAATTCATGGTGCTAGGAGCTCTGAGATACAAAGATTAGTAAAACACAATCTTAGTTCTTTTGGAGCTACAGTCAAGAAATCTGCAAAGGCAGCGTTGTCATGTAAGGACAATTGCCAAACTGTCTGTCACTGGATATATAGGTCACTTGTCACTATAGACCTTGAATTTTTAAACAAGATACAAGTGGTACTTTAATCACAATGATTCATCTGATAAATACCCTTTTGGACTTAAATAGCACCTGTATTTAAAGGATATACAATTTTTTACATTTTCTATGTTAGCCATTATCCATCCAAATACATACAGACATCAGCTAATGAAATTGATTCTTCAAAGCCATATGACTCTATTATACCAAAGAATTTAATCCATTACTGCATAATCACACTTAATATATACCAAAAGATGTAAGGATTGGTATAATCTCATACCAAAAAATAATTCCTTATCAGAAGTCTCACTAAGAGTAAGTCTTCTAACTGTGCCCTTAATCCTATTCTCTGAATTTACTCATCATAAAATCCTTCCTATTTAAAAAAGAATTCTATTTCCCGAGATATAATACAGTCTCATCACTAAGTTTTGGAGAAATTTTACGTGACTAACACATGGACCTATTAGTTCTTAACCTAAACAGATTTTTTTAACTTCTCTTCAGGGCTAAATGTGCCTAGGGAAAGTCACCAGATTTTACCTACTACAAATTAATAATAGACCTATATTAGGAGTGAGCCTAACTCCAGGTGATATTCTGTGAGTTCAGGTTCAATGCTGGAATGAAATGAGACACTCATTGGTCATTCAAGATTTTTAAAGGACAGTTACTTAGCCATAACATTGAAAGAATGTTCAACAGTACTTCAGCACTTAAATTGGCTATCTCCATACGGAAACCCATAGAGTCAACTGGGTAGGGCATGGCAACTCATGCAGTCTTGACTCTTCAGCCAAGTCTGAAGGGTCCCAACTCTATGTAGGTGACCTTTTTCATGCCCTTGAGTGACCTGGAAATCACTCCAATATGGTTAGAGGCTAAGGAAATTGCTTCAAGGTAAATACACCTTGAGCTTTAGGCTCCTGGGCCAGTTAAGTCCCAGAAACAATTTTGTCCCCTTTCAGGGAAAAACTAGACTAATTAACATGGAAGAAGAGGTTAGGATACTGCTCTCATTATAGCCTGTGTTATCTGGGTCTTCATTGGTGCCCAACAATCCTTCTATCCTAGAAACATGTCCAAAACCATGCTTGTTGGTCTAACTTCTAAATCTTTCCTCGTCTGTAAAATAAAAGGATAGACTCAGTCACCTTAAAGGTCTCTTGTATCTCTAAATATAACCATCCTATGATCATTTCATCTGGTGCTCTTTTTTCAGTTTTTGCAGGATTAAGAGTGGGAGAGTTGGGCTGTCTGCCTCTATTTAGGTAGCCATAGTGGTTGGATTTTTGGATTCATAAGTGCCGTGAGACTAGTGACTATATTTCAATTATACTTTTTATCTCCTCTAGAGCCTACCAGAATGTTCTTTGCAGTTTAATAAATATTGGATAAATTAAATTTTACTTAATATGTATTCATGGATAGTGATTAAAACTTACACTTTAAAGAAAAGAACCGACCATTTTCTCAATAAGGTGATAAAGATGAGGTTGTTTTTATGGGACTTTTATTTTATCAGTATTGTAAATGTATATACTTCAAGTATGGTCAAAGTTTAGAAAAGTTTCTCTTAAATAATTAATAATAATGGTAATAAAGACAAGCATACCAAGGCATTGAATAGATACTGACCTCAGAGTCAGAAAAACCTAAGTTAAAGTTTTAACTCTGACACATATTGGTTGTATGACCTCGGGCAAGCCACTTAACCTCTCAATGTTCCCAGACAACTGTCTAAGACTTAAGTTGCCGAAAAGCTGTCAACTTGTTTTCGCAGAGGAAATTTCCTATCACAGAGTTCCCTAAACTCATAAAATCATAGACTCAGGTTTTATAAAAGGAAGGGGAAAGGAGGGAAGGAAAAAGGAAAAGGGGGGAAGAGAAAGTGATTGGAAATTAAAAACCAATTATTTTCTTAAGGATATTATATAATTTCTTGAATTCTTAAACCAATCTATTAAAATAGGATGTATGTAAAATAAATATTTCATTTTAATCTCATCCCCTATTAAAAATAATTACTTATGTTCATAAAACCCTTTGCAATTACAAAATGCTTCATTATAAATTAGCTCACTTGATCCTGTCTGTTATGAAGTGGATCATGCAAGTATTATTTCCCCATTTTTTAGATGAGAAAACCAAGGCTGATACCTTAATACATTGCCTAAAGTAATAGACCTAGTATGAAGTAGTAAGTCATACACAGAGGAAAGTCATGATTTAAACCAGGCTCCAAGTTGTGGGTTCCTTCCATTAAGCCACGTTGTCTCTGTTCTTATCACTCTTGTTCTCACAAAATTATGAGCAGGAAGAAATAGAAGTGTTGAATCATACTGTAATTATTGATTCAAAGAACCTCTTAAAGACAAAACTATATGCTGGTAACATTGATTCTATCAACTATGGCATGGATATACTTCGAATTCTGCCACTAGCACCATCCCAAAAGAGCAGGGATATTTGCCTTGTGAAATGAACTTGGGTAAAGACTGAGGGAACGGTTTTTAATTTTATTTGCATTATGGCCTTTGATTTTACATTACGTCATTTCCGAATGTATCTCTTTACATCCCCCCCTATGCAGGAAGCCGTCCCTTGTAACAAAGATCATAAAAGATTTTTATAAAGTGATTCAGCAAAACGAACACATTGACTATGATTGACAGGATGTGCAATATTCCACACTCTGAGTCCCCAACCTATTCAATGAAAAGGAAATAGTGAATTTTCTTCATTCTTCTCCAAGAGCAAGTTTTGTTCATTATAATTACACAGCATTGAGTTTGGAGTTTTTTGTTCTTCTTGTTTATTTATTATAGTCGTCATGAATATTGTACATGTGTATGTTATATACACTTACTGCACTCTACATCAGTTTGTATGTCTTCCTGTGCTTGTTTAAATTCTTCACATGACTCATTTCATACAACACAGTAATATTCCATTACATTCCTGTTCCACAATTTAGCTGTTTTCCAACAAGTAGACAGTTACTTTTGTTTCTAGTTCTTTACTGCAGAAAAAATGCTACTATAAATAGTTTGGTATAAATAAGATATCTCTTTTTGTCTCTGGCTTCCTTGGGATATATGTCCAACAACAGGAGCTCTGGGTTAAGTGTAACTCCAAATTGCTTTCTAGACCAATTCATAGCTACACTCACATTGCATTACTTTGCCTGTCTTCCCAAAACCCCATTAATTGTGATAATTTCCGTTTTTGTATCATCTTTGGTATTTTGTTGGATGTGAATAGAATTCTTGTTTGGATTTTCATTCCACTTATTTTTATTGATTTAGAGTATTTTTTCATATTGTTATTAGCAGCTTGAAATTCTTTTTAAAATCATTTATTCAATACTTTGGCTACTTATCCATTGGACAATGGCAATTAGTCTAACATATTTATCTTAATTTCCTGTGTAACCTGAATATCAGAACTCTATCAAAAATATTGATTTTTTTCCCCAACCAACATTTTCCTTTTTATCCTATCTCCATTTATTTTATTTATGCAAAAAGTTGCCCATTTGGGATAACTGAAATGACCCATTTTATCTTTTGTGATTGTCTCTCGCCCTTAGATCATTGAGAATTCCCCACCTACCCTTAGTTGGGAAATTAAGTCTTTTCATGATCTTTTATAAGTTACTGTATATTCATTATATATTTTGAAATTATTTTGGCATATAGTATAAGATATTAATCTAAATCTAATTTCTGCCAAACTGCTGCCCAGCAGCAGTTCTTGTCTCCAGCAATTTTTTGTCAAAAAGAATATTTTTCCACTAGTAACATGTTTTCAGTATTATCTATGGACTTACATTTTGTATTACTTTGGGGTTTTTTTGCTAATTAGTCTATTTCACTAATTTATTTTTCTAGTTTTTTTAAAGCAGTGTGAAATAATTTTGATGATTATTACTTTATAAAATTTCAGAGAGTTAGAAATGTTATTCTCTCTGCCTTATCCCTACTTTTTCATTGTTTCTTTGAGATTCCAAATTTTTAATGTCGAAATGAAATTTGTTAATATTTGATCTAGTTCTATAAAATACCCTCTTAGTAGTTTGGTTCACATAGAATTCAATCTATAAATGAATTTATGTATATGTCGAATTATTAGTCATTCTTTATTCTTTGAAAGAAAAGTCAGTATAAGCATACTAGACAAAGAGTTGACCTTATAGGTAAGAAGAGGCTTCAAGTCATGCCTCTGACATATACTGGCACTCTGACTCTGAGTAAGTTGTTCAACCTCTTAGTACACTAGGCAATTTTCTAAGACTAGAAGTTACAGAGAAGATTGTCAACCTGTATTGGAAGACAGAATTTTCTTATTTGGGAGTTTTCTAACCAATGATAACACAGGTCTAATCTCTACCCCCTAACCTATTTCTTTGGAGAATGTTTCCTAGGGTGGCTAGGTGGAGCATTGAATAGAGCAGCAGCCCTGGAGTCAGGAGTACCTGAGTTCAAATCCAGCCTCACACACTTAACACTTACTAGCCATGTGACCTTGGGCAAGTCATTTAACAGAGAGAGAGAGAAAGAGAGAATGTTTCCTCTTTGTATTTCTAATTTCCAGAAACTATGCATTTTGTAATTATTTTGAATGAACTCTCTCTTATCATTTCCTCCTGGATCTTGCTTTTGCTATATAGTAGTGAAGGTACTTTAGTGGGCTTATTTTGTATTGTTACTTGACTAAACTTACAAATTTTCTTGATTAGTTTATTTTTTTTATGTTTTTCAGGTAAAGCATCATGTAGTATGCAAAGAAGGTTCATTCAATTTTCTCTTCCCCATTCTTTCTGTCCTTAATTTCTTTCTCATCTTATTGTAGTAGCTATTATTTTTAGAACTACGTCAAGTAAAAGTAGCATAAAGGGAGCATTCTTACTTTATTCCTGTATTTATTGGGAAAGTTTCTATGGTTTAAGCTTTACAAATAATGCAAGTTTTTGGTTTTATATCGATTTTTAGTGTATTAAAAATGGACTTTTAACATTCTTTTTGAGGTTTGCATTTATCAATTTCATCATGAGGTTGAGGGTGTTCTTAATATCATTGAATATATTGCATTCCTAATGTGGAATCATCCTTGCACAGATGTGAATAGAGACTAGGCCAATGGGAAGGCACGCCAGTATGTGCCAACCCACCCAGCCGTGTTCTAATCCCTAGTTATCTCAATTATAGAAATGCCTCCACCTCTTTTGATTGTTGAATACTCAAGTCAAATCATCATTTTTGGGGAAGCCCAAAATGCTGATTCACTCCAGGCTCCAGTCAATCTTTGGACTTCTGCATTCCATAGCTAGCTGTTTCACCTCCTAGAGTACACTGTTCCTCTTTCCTTTCTACCCCATAGCCTTTAATGCTTCTTCTTTCCCCATTAGAATGGAAGATTTCTGAGGGAAGAGATTCTCTTGTTTGCTTACATTTGTCCCCAGCACTTAGCATAATAGTTAAACATAGTAAAAGCTTACTTTTATGGGGTAGTTAGGTGGCACAGTTCATACAGTTCCAGGCTTAGAGTCAGGAAGACTCTTTCTCCTGAGTTCAAATCTGGCCTCAAATATTTACCAGCTGTGTGACCCTGGGCAGGTCACTTGACTCAATTCCTCATCTGTAAAATGAGCTGGAGAAGAAAATGCCAAAGTACTCCAGTATCTTTGCCAAAAAAAACTCCAAATGGGGGTGGGATGTGACTGAAAGAACTCAACAACAATAACAAAAGCTTACTAAATACTCTATATATTTGTTCATAATGAATAATTGTTTGCCTATACCACTAAAGTCTACTTCCTAGGATTTCATTTAAAATATTTGTATTAATATTCTTTACTGATACTGGTCTACCATTCTCTGTCTTTGTTTTATCCTTCTCTGGTTTGGTTATTGGGACTATATTTGTCATGTAAAGAGTTTTATGATTTTTTCTTACATTTTATGAATAATTTATGTAGCATAAATGTAAATTTCTCCTTAACACTTGTGAATTCATCTGGACCAGGGCTTTTATTCTTTGATGGACTTTTTATGGCTTGATCAATTTTATTTTCTGACTCTGGGTTGTTTAAGCTTTTTAACTCATGTTCTTTTAATTGAGGTCTTTTATATTTTCATAAGTAATCCCCCATTTCTTTTAAATTCTAGGTTTAATTGTGCATAACTGGGGAACAGTTTTTAACTAGAGGAGGAAGTGGGAGTGAATCTCTCATATAAAACTATAAGCCCTGCTATGTATCTGTCTATGCTTTGGTACAGTCAGTACTCATTCCAAACAATTCTGTCATGGAAAATCTAGGCAGGAAGAGGTCATTGAGCACATTCTTGGGGATTGAGGCTACATGAGTTTAATGAAGGAGTGGTATATCATGCAAGCAGACCATTCAGAAAACAGTTTTAGAAAAGAAACAGAGAATTTAAATGCTATATTAGCATTGAGAAGAAGACTTAATTTGAATACCTGCCTTTAAATTTCCAAAATGTTCCATAAAGGTAGAACAATAATTCACAAACTCTAAATATCAGAAGAAAAATTGTTTACATAAAGGCCAAAAAAACTAAGATGGCACTTAAAAAAAAAAGTAGAGAAAGTAGTTTGAAGGGGAGAAAAGGGATAAATGGTCCAAAATTTATTGTGAAAAGGAAAAGTGATGTAGATAAAGCCATCATCCCAAAGCAGACCTCGATACACAGAAAAAAAAATCCTCATTTCTTTGAAAGGTTTTGGGTATATTTGACTGAATTTACAAAGTTTAATTAGGTCAGTATTCTGAATGAACTTTGAAAGGTATTTTATTGCAAATCATGGAAGAGACTAGAATTTCATTGCAGAAGGTACCCTTGAAACTAATCCTCTAGGAGAAAGTAAATTCTTTGAGAACAGAAAAAGGTATTTCACTTTTTAATTTGTATCCCCAGCACCTAACCATGCATAAAGTGTACAAGTGTTTGTTGAATTGAATGGAACTCCATCTTTTAAAAGATGAGTACATTTATGGAAGGAGTTCTAAGAACTCGAGTTCAGATCTTCATCCTGCTACTTATTATCTTATATAATTTTGTGATCTTGGCCAACTTGCCTAACTTCCTAGGTTTTTATATCTGAGGAAGCAGAGTTTCAGGTTGCTCAGGTATAAAATGAGATGACTGTATTGAATGTCTTCTGAAGTTCCTTGCAGGTCTAAATCTATGGTCCTATAAAATGCAGAAGAATCATGACTCACTCAAGATCATCTGTCTTGTTAATAGACCATGCTCTCCCAAGTTTTCTTAATTATAGCATTAATTGGATTTTGAAAAATAACAAATAGTTAAATAGTAGCTTTTTAATGATTTGCATTCAGTGGATTAATGCTACATTCATTGATTTAGATCTTCTTAAACTGTCCTCTTCAAAATGCATTTTATCTGACCAGTAGATTGACTATGTCATACTTTATGCATGTGTATTTTATAGATGGTCCATTTTTAAACTGAGGAGTATTCTCATCTTACGTTCATCCATATGGATGCACCATGACTTTTACTTTGGAATATTTACTAATAACTATGTCTTCACAGAATTGAGTTGTGTTTGCTCTTAAAAACTAGTAAGACACTTTCCTTCCTGCTGGCCTCAAGACATAAGAATGATCTTCTGAGCTCCAGGAGTCAGTGGAAAAAATACCTTTCCCTTCTACATTGGGCTAAAAGGTATGAACCTCTAGCCTTCCTAAGTGTGACTTCTTAAGTAAGCCTATATCTAGAATGGAGTTTCCTCCTACTTAGGTCTTCTTTCTTTGGTAGAGAGCCTTGTGATATCTCAAAAAGCAACCTTTCTCTGTTACTTCCAAAATACTTTTTTTCCAAAGCAATTTCATTTTATTCTCAGCATATTCCTAACAAAGAACATTCCACCTATTATTGGGTATCCAACAGTAAACTTCTCAGAAGATACGGCTGGGATAAGGACAAGATGGGCCAGATCATAGTACCAAAAAGTTTAAGGCCTCTGCTGGACAACCTATGGCTTCTCATATGAAAAAAATAATATTCTAAGACTGTTTGTAAATATTCATTTAATCATGATCCTGGATAGAGTGGGGGCCCTTGGCCTTTTTAAGCTAAGGTTTTTCCCTCTGGTTGTCTTAATTGATTGGAGAAGGAAATGGTAACCCACTCTAGTATCTTTGCCAAGAAAACCCCAGGGGAGTATGGTCCACAAGATCACAGAGTCAGAAATGACTAAGCAAAAACAATGTGTGTTTATACATATATATATATATATATATATATATATGTATACACATATGTACATATGTTGCAAATTATACTACCCAGGTCATCATATATTTGTAATCATACGTTGATTGAAAGGTACAGAGAATGCAGAAGTCCACTGTGCTATTGTTAATTAACAATAAAACAAAGTTTATTCAGCATCAAAAGGCTGCCAGCAGCAGCAATAGAGGCTCTCTTCCAACAATGTCTGCCATACATATATTAAAGTCATAAAAGGATTCATTGAAAGGCATAACAACAGAGATACCTTTGCTCTATAGCCCTGTCATATTAGTAACAAGTAAAGAATATAACAAGGATTCTCACCAAAGGTTTTTTGCCACAACCATAGAGAAGGACTGGTGAAAAGCCCAAACAGAAGGGCCTTGAGATGATGAAGTCATCCAAATGCACTTGACTGATTAGAGATATGGAATATTATAAAGCCTCTTTCTTGGATGAGAGTGATAATTACTCAGAAGAGTTTGGTTTAACCATGAACACTGGAAAAAACAAGTAGATAGATAATATCTATGATCCAAATTATGATATACAGAGGGCAATTCATAGAATTGGTCCAATAGCTGTATTTTGGAGAGACACTGAGGATAGATAATGAACTGGACCCAAAATCAAAAAAGAGGAGGAGAATGGGTTGAATTGCATTGGAAAAAATGTTGATCATCTCATTAAATTCTTGAAAAAATTATTTGCAAAATATAAGAGACAAATTAAAAGGAAAGGAGGTTAGTAAAAGAGTAATTCAAATTAAGGTATAAATGCAGCTTAACTGCCTCTAGGAAATGTTCGCATTTAAATAAGTTTATTGCATTAAAAAAATATCTTGTTGACCCAAATAATTTCTAATTGGTGGAATGTATATTGAAATACCCTAAATTCAAATGGATCTGTGATTTCATCTTTCTAAAGAAACAGATTGGAGCCTATCCATGCCTACCCATCTTGCATCAGGCTTGTCTATATTTCTTCATTGGTCCAAAATGCTGAAACTTTGTTTGCTTTCTTTTGACATGTTGAGGATACCAAAGGAAAACTTGGGTTGTCGATTCATTATCCCTCACTTTTACCATATGGCCATCTCATCATTTTTGTTTTTACATTTTTTTTTATTTTACTGTAGTTTTCCTTCAAAATTCCTTGATTATAATGTGTTGCAACTTGCTTACAGTCACCCCACTCTCCTCCATTACCCTCCGGGGGATAGTTATTTTCAGTGCTTCAAAAACAATCATTCAGTGACTCAAAGTCATAAAATAACAACTTTGGAATACGGATATTTAAAAAAATAGGCATTGGTTTCAGGGAGAAATTCAAGGTCATTAAAAGAACTTTATAATTTCCCTGATGCAATTTATCTCATTCTTCTGTTTTTGCTTTGTTCAAGGATCAACTCATTTCCTATCCACAATGTATGTCCAAGACATAAAGAGGGGTGTGTGTGTGTGTGTGTGTGTGTGTGTACTCAAATACATAGAAACATATACATAAACGCACATAGCCTCATCTATCTCTCTCTGTACATGTATACATATATATATGTATATATATATATACATATATATATATATCCTCCTCTATAAGGTTTATGCCAATAAATACCATTTTTTTTATAAGCACACTCTATAAGGACTATGGTCTTAGAGCCCAAACGTTATGGCTCCACTGTTCTTGTTATAAATATTTGCAGATCTTTTCCATCTTTCATCTGTTTTTTATCATCCTTACAATGTCATCTTTAAATACCCTCAGAATAGCTTTGCCTAACTGTGTCTTTCACAAAGTTTTACCAAACTGGCTTCACATTCTTCTACTTCTCTCTCTTTTATGAAGTGATACTATGAATAATCTCTACAGTCTTCTACAAAAGATTTTATAAACAATTTTATATTTTAAGTTAATATTGTCCATGGTTGTAATACTTTTCTATTTGGAAAGTAGGTTGACTGTCCAGGAAGATGCTTTTTAGGCTCTTTTGAGCATTTTTTTAATGGCAATTAATTTACAATTGATTAAAGTTCTATATGAAAGTACTGTAATCATTGCTAATGTACTTTGTTTAAATATTTTGTATAGTTTATTCTAACTTCATATTAATTTTGATGTTTATTAAAACAAGCTGGTGGTCTGACTAGATTGCTGATTGAGAAATGGTTCTCACATTACTATACAGTCTTTTAAAGTCTAATTAAAATGTAATCGAATTCACTTGTGATATTATTTGATACTTGCCATATGATTTGTTTCTTAAAGAAAGTATTCGTGATATATAGACCTAAGATTTCTGTATAGTCTACAAGTCTTTGACCTTTCTCATTTATTATTTGTGATTCATATCTTCTAACATTTTTACCACCCTCAACATTGCCAATCATTGAAAGCACCAAGTACTTAAGCATATGTTTATTTAATTCTGAAAGGATAATTAATTTCTTCTTTATAGAATTTCATTACCTTTATACCATCTGCAATAGATATTAGTATATAAACTTCAATTATTTTCATGGTGGTTTTACACGTATTTTATCCTGATTACTGCAATACAAGATAACCACATATATGATGAAATAGATGCTTCTGTTTCTCTCAGTGCATGATAAAAACACCATCATCAACACCTGAACTTATCTTTCCAAGGGTAACCAGCAAGGTATCCTTTCATTAGTTGTCATTTGCATGTAGAGCGATAATGTCAAGACTGATAGAATTCAATTCCTTGGTAGCATGTCCATCCATTAGTCAATGTACAAGGATCTCAGTACCTCATTACCAAGAGGTAAGTTAAATAGTATAGATCAGGGTCGGTAAACTATGCACCTCAGCAAGCTGAGTGGTTTTTACATTTTTAAATATAACAGAACTATATTTTAAAATGTAAAAGTCATTCTTAGCTGGCAGATTATACAAAATCAGTCAGTGAGCCAATCTGGGCTATGGTTTGCTGACCAATATTATAAATAGTCTAAAATTTTTTGTGATTTTTAGCACCCTCTTCCACTTTTCCAGTGTCCTAGGACTTAGGGCCATTTTGTAATTTTGTTTCATGGATTGCCTTGGTAAGAAGCTTCTCCATAGGTTAGTCCTCAAAAAGGAGACAATCTGTTGCCAGAACCTTACTTGTAGCCTTTATAGCATGACAGACCCTGCCATACCCTCCAAAACCCAGAGTGATCTCCAAACCAAAACAAGTTTTGTCGAGGTACAATGTGTGGAGCAAATAATTTGGGGTTGAGGATGAGTTCAGGTGCTCCTTGCCTACTCTTGCCTCTCCCCCACATGACCGATTAGAAAATATAGTACACAAAAACAATATTGTACATACATAGCCCTCCCCATCTTTCCTCACCTTCACAAGTAGCCCTATACCCTCCATGCAAACCAGTGAAACAAAGAGTTATTGCATAGGGGTATGAACATAGATTGACCTAGTGAACCACAGACATTCAAAATTACTATAAGTCCACAAAATTCAGATGTTCTTTAGTAGAATTTTACTCTACAGGAAGCTTATTAAAAATAATTTTCTCTGAATAGGCATTTTAGTGGCAATGGCTTTGCATTATTTTTTACAATACATTCATGGGGATAGTGACTACTCTGTGACTTTGTTTTCTTTCAGTTGAGGCAACTCCCTCTACAAGTGCAAGTCATCTCCTTGTGTGCATCCTGTAGTCTTAGAGAACTGCCTAAACTGTCAAGAGTTGACAGGATCATATAACTAATATGAGCTAGAGATGGGACTTGAACACCAACCCAGTAATGCCGTGATGCCATGATACCACAATACTATGATACCTTTCACCTTCTATTCATACCTTGGTTTAATGCAGCAGTTCTCAAACTGTGGGTCACAACCCCTTTGGGGGTCGAATGACCCTTTCTCAGGGGTCGCCTAAGACCATCGGAAAACACATATTTCCCATGGTCTTAGGAACCAAGACACCATTCCTCTATTTGTCTCCAGGCGGGTCCACCCATATGCAGATATGCCAACATACAAGTATTAAAGGGTAGCAGCATTAGGAAGGTTGAGAAGCACTGGTTTAATGAATAAATTGGGGATGGAGTAGGGCTTTGGGGGGAGGGTAGTTGCTATGTGTGAAGCTGTTGCATATGTACCCTTGTTATTGTTGGATGTCAGACTAAAAAACTATCAGAAGGTAGTATTTATATAATTCAGAGTACAGAGAAGGAATGGATTTTTTAAAAATTGTCTTTGTAATTACTTTTGATTAGAAGGTATACATTCCCAAAAGTCAAGGAACATAAATTTTATACTCTGGCTCCATATGCTGTATGTAGGTGCTTACTATTTGATACTGATGATTAAATAGTGCTTTTATTCATTATTAGTACCAGTATTTGTTTCTACCTTTTTTTCCATTTTCCTTCATTTAAATAAAACCATTAAAAGTCAAAGCACTCTTCTGAATATTCTAGACTTAACCTTATTCCAGAAAATTCTAGGTACAAATCTTATAAAAGTAATGAAAATATGTGTGTGAACCATAGATATGTTGGTATAGAAAAAATGATGAACAAGGAGTCAGGAGATGCTGGATCTAATTCTAGCTACATTAAGTATGAGAACACAGTCAAAAAACTCAATTTTTCTCAGCTTCAATTTCCTGAAGGGTTGTAATAATAATCATACTCATGCATATTTATATATTCCTTTACGGTTTAAAAAGTCATTTTTTCACAACAACTTTTGAGGTAAATAATAATTATTGTTTTCTTTATCTTAAATGAGGAAATTTATATAGACATAAAAGTGACATCATAGGAACCTAATATCATGGATTTGGAGCTAGAAGGAAACTTAGATAAAATTGAGTTCAAACTTTTCATTTTACAGATAAGGAAACTGATGCAAAGTAATTTACCCATTATCATATAACTAATTAAATAGCTGAGGTAGGATTTGAATCTGTCTACCAACTCCAAATCAAGCCCTCTATTCATTCCAAATAATGCCTCCAAACAATATCCAACACCCATTCCAGCTCTAAAATTCTATGGCTTTATAATGTCTTATGGAAAGTTGAGATATAAATATTATTTTAAACATCACCATTACATAAACAATCATTTTAGAACCCAATGCATTCAATACTTAGGAACTTGTTACTGGTTTGTTTTTCTGGGAGGTTTTATTTTCATCACATTCCATTTTTGTGAAGCTTTTTTTCCAGTCATGTCTTGAATTTTTTCTGCAACGTTATACAGTTTGATATTTTTCCAAATCCTTTACACAAAGTATGACAAAATACTGTATAGAAAGAAGTATAAGAGAGAGATAATGTTCTTCAGACGTGGGTAGTCCTGACTCTCATGCAAGCAGACAGGTAAAATAAACTTGGGAAGAAGAAAACTGACATTTAGAATTGGTAGAGATATAAGTATTGTTGCAGAAATGACATCTTTTGCTTTCACAGCAATCTGTCTCCCTTTCTTTCTTCCAAACACATGAAAAAGGCATTTTGAGTTACTGATTAACTTCAACCCATAGTGATCTTTGATTCTGTCTAAGGTCCATGAAAATTGGTTAGACCTTTTTCAACAAAAGGTGAAACTAAATTCATGAGAAATTGAAACTCTTTTTTAGGTTGGGTAGACATAAAATCTCCACTTTCCTGACTTGTCAGACTGAATTCTATTTGGTCAGTCTACATTTTTATTAGCTCCTCTTACAGAGAAGCATGAAATTTTTTGCAACAATTAATACTTTCCTGTATATAAAAAAAAAAACAAAACGTGGTATCATGAGTAATCACTATAAATGTAACCTATTGTTATTTTAGCAGCAAAGACTTAGAAAAGATCTTAGAACTTGTCTAATACAACATCTTCACTTTAAAGGTGAGGAAATTTAGGCCCAGAGAGGTTAAAGTGACACAAATAGTTGAAGGGAGAGCTGTGATTCATACCAAAGTCCTATGACTCTAAATACAGTCATCTTTTCACTGTACCACATTGCCTGTCCTCAATACCTGTCCTCAATACCTTCAGCTTCATATACCATATTTGTTTTTGTAATTTGCATTTTTTTCATTCATCTTTTTTTCACTCTAAAAAAAAAGATGTTGGAAGGATATAGCAAAAATTATACCGGAGCCAGTTGGTAGTCACTTAGATTGTAAATTCCTTGAGGGCAGGGACTATCTTTTGCCTCTTTTTTGTATCCCTGGTACTTAGCACAATGCCTGACTGATTGATTTTCTTCTTTAACCTTCAGCTTAAACTACATAAGCATTTCAATAAGGAATTGTATGCAATAGAATGAACAGATGGAAAGACATCAAGATGTTCCTCTTTCCAGATGTTTGAAAGAGGGGCAGCAGGAGTGGGTGAAAGGAAATGTGAAAAAATGTGAAATATGTGAAATGTGTGAAATGTGAAAAAATGTGAAAAAATGATTTTCAGAGTGATTGAAGGTATGGATAACTTTCCTTTCAAGTTTCAGACCTGGAGTTTAAGCACTTACTCTAGGGATCCAGGCAGCTACTAGAGCTCTATTATCTTCCTACAATACTGGCTGCGTTAGAACCTCAAACAAGTACCTATAAGAAAGAAGGCGATAAAAAAGCAACAACTGGATAGAAAGAAGGGTTAAGCTCCATTTCCTATGTCATTTTCCCCCATTAAAATGTAAAGTCCTTGAAGGTGGAAACTCTTTCTTGCCTGTCCCCAACACTTAGAGCTGATATATAGAAGGTGCTCATTAAACTCTATCTACCTAGCTGCCTTGCTTATCTCTAATCCACCTAGGCAATGACAGCTTCTCATTTAATTTAACCCTCTACATGGACAAAAATCTTTTCTTTATAGGAATTACTTTATGGAAAAAGCAGCAATGAAATTGATTAATGTTCTTAAAGGCCAGAGAGAATCTCTGTTGGCAACTGTGGCTTCTGTTTTGAATTATTGCCATTTTTTTAAAGGAGGCATTGTAAGTCTTTAAGGGGGAAAAACATTTTTAATTGATTTTCTCTGAAGTGTGTTGAGGAGGAGAGGAAAAGAGGTGGAGTGTGAGTAAATATTGTGTCATTAAACACCCACTGATGTGCTGACTGCCTACAAAGAAGTAAAATAGATATGGCGGCTGCCCTCTAGGAGCAATATTGATGCAGACAAACATCAAGAAAGGCATATAAATAGAACTATGTAACACCCCAGACTTGCTGGAGGGAAGCTATAAAACGACATATCTTGTGGAGATTAGGTGACTGACTGGGGAAGAATGTTTTGCAGGGAAGGTAACTAGGCCCTTACTAACAGCACTAGCTATGTTTTCCTGGCTGTGGCAATGAGATAGTCAATATCCTTAAGACTCAGTGAGATCCTGACCCAGGCTAAGGGAGGGAGAAATTGGGGATAACTATTTAGCACTGGATATCTTCTTTGTCTAAGTGGTAACTGAAGCCATGGAATTAGAGGGGTTTATCAAGGGATCAAATGTAGAGAGGGAAGAGGACATATGTAATCCATATTGTCTCTCAAATTCTTTGAACGACAGTCAAAATATTTCTGTTTCTGAATATGGCTGAAATGTTCTATTTTGTCCTTTTGAAAATACAAATAGTGTGGTATTATTTGTCTTCATGAATTTGAATATT
>CM053580.1:97586012-97616283 GCA_028627135.1 Pseudochirops cupreus | reverse complement strand
TATATATATACAATTATTATTATTATTATTATTATTAACCACATCCAACTGGAACTTAAGATACACTGGCACTGTGGTAGGGAGATCCGTCCTGCCCTACCAGAAAGTCAGAGGGGTGATGGGGGAGGACATAGGGGAGAATAGATTGGGGGAGGGGTTATACAATGGGATGGCTGTTTTGGGGTGGTGGGCAGGGGAAAGATGGGGAGAAAATTTGTAACTCAATATCTTGTGGAAATGAATGATGTAAACTATAATAAATAAAAGTTTTAAAAAAAGTTCTCCCTGTAAAGTTACCTTATATTGACTTTTTATGTATCTCATATGCATATACATGTATGACATGTATATATTCATATGTGTATACATATATGTGTATATATACACACATGTACCTGTTTTCTCCCTCATATTTCTTCCTTGAAGGCTGAACAATTTTCGCTTTTTCTTTGTGTAATCCTATTCTGGAATTTGACCTTGCATCAGAAATACCATGGACATGGAAACATTTTTGAATATCTGATGCTACTTCTGGGCCTGGAGTCAGGAAGATCTCAATTCAAATGCACACTCATACTTACTAGCTGTATGACCCTGGGCAAGTTACTTAACTTTATTTACCTCTGTTTCCTCATCTGTAAAATGATCTGGGGAAGGAAATGGCAAACCTTCAAGCATCTTTGCCAAGAAGACCCCAAATGGGCTCATGAAGAGTTGGACATGACTGAAAACAACTCAACAAAAATAAGAAATGCTTTCTTAGGATTCCATTACCTACTGATAACATGAAACTGGGAGTCTTCTGGGTGTGTTCACATAGAATCTGGGGAAGAAGAAGGAGAGGAGAACCCAAAGCAAGAATCATTCTCTGTCCACCAGTAGCTGCTGATAGGTGAGTTATTTGTGCCCAGAGCCATTTGCAGGCTGAGATATGATTGGAGCAGTTGAACTCCATCCTTCCCTTCTTGACACAGAGTTGGGAAGAACACTGCCTGTTTAGCCAAATTATTTTTTTCCAGAATCACTTTGCCCTCAGTCTCATTAAGATGGAAAAACTCTGAGAAGAGAAAGCAAAGCCACTCCTGTTGCTGTTGCCAAAATTGTTTCTCATTGGCTACTGTTTTCTTCCAACAAACTGTTCTGGTCACCCCTTTTGCCCCAGCTCCCTATGCTTCTGTGTTTTCTATCCTTTCCCTTGCTACTGTATATTTCTATTGTAATATAAAGAAATAGGCAGCCATTAACCTTTTTCTCATGCTTGATGTCAGCCCCAGTGAGAGGGGTTGGGAAACAGGTCAGTATGAATAAAAGGGGGAGACCCATCCAGCAATAACCATGAACCACAGGATGGGGAAGTAGCAGAGTAATGATTTCTCCACTGGAAGATCACAAACCCTTTCAGGTACTCTGCTATTGTGCTCCTTAGCCAGCCCAAGGTGATAAGTAGGAGAAGTAATAAGCAGGGAGAGATTAAGAGCCTGACAAGAATCAAAGAAATAATCTCTTTGACTAAAGCTATGTGAAGGACCAAAGTCCAGGAAGGGAAGGGAGACATCTTCCACGGGCACCAAGTGAATTCCCCTTTGGATTCCTTTGTTAGGGTACAAGTCGTTACTCCCCTTTTATTTCTGTCTTCCAAAGAATTACTATAATTCACTTTTAAGGAGAATAACCTATGCAAAATTTACATGTAGGAAATGGGGCAAGCCTAATTCTCCTATGTCCTCATTTTATATTTTCAGTAAGAGGCAATACTCCTCTCTTTATTATACATAATAAGCATTGTTGCTCATGAGAGTCATATTACATTCGTATACCCAGCAATGTGCCTAGTACATGGTAAGCCCTTAACAACTGTTTGCTATTGATCGATTGATTGATTGATTAAAGTGCAAGTAAGTTCCAGAGTCTCTCTCTTGCTTCTTATATCATTTACATCCAATAATTGCCTGGTAGTTTTCTAATCCAGAGATTCCAAACTTTATCTGAATGAATTATTTTTTATTTCTCCAAAGTTTTGTATAGAAAACCATTCAGTCAACTTCTGTTGGGCTGAACACTTTTCTAGGTGCTGTGAAGAGATAACAACGGCCTTTCCCATATCCTCACTCAACAAAAACTTTACTGATAGTCTAAATACCCAAAGTACGTGTTGACCATGAGCAAGTCAGTGGACCTTGCTGGGTCTCAATTTCCTCATCTATAAAATGAACAGGTTGGAAAAGATGATTTTTAAGGTCTTTTCTAGCTCTGTGATTCTTTTAGTCTACGAGAACTTGCTAGCTGGTTTTGAAAGACAACATGTACAAATGAAATTATTTTAAGAACTCTTACTGAATAAAATAACCACAAGAGCAAAATAATATAGTACAAAACTTCCAAATTGGCAGTGATTCATCCCTTACATGATTACACAAAAGATCTGATTTGTGTCAACATGGGAACATGTTGTTTAGTCATTTTCAGTCGTAGCCAATTCTTCATAACCCCATTTGGGGTTTTCTTGGCAAAGGTTCTAGAGTGATTTACCATTTCCTTCACGGGCTCATTTTACAGATAAGGAAACTGAGGCAAACAGGGATGAGTGTCTTGCCCAGGGTCACATAGCTAGTAGGTGTCTGAGGCCAGATTTGAACTCAGGAATATGAGTCTTCCTGATTTCAGGTCTGACAATTTTCCCCATTGCACCACCTTGCTTCCCTAGAGTGGAAACATGGGAACTACCCATTACCTTTACCTCATTTACCAACTAAAATAAGAACCTCTCTATCACTTAGGAGATAAGTACTAGAGTGTTACCTGAGTCACACGGAAGTTAAATGACTTAGCCATGGTCCAACCATTATACCTAATGCCATTCAATCCCTATACATACTTATTTATGGGTGTACATGCACACACACACACACACACACACACACATGCACACACGCACATGCACACAATAATTCTCCTCCCTCAGAATATACCAAGCCTTTCTGATTTCATACTGGATTTTGATTTCTGGCAGAACTCTGCCTCAAAATGTGAATATTCCTTAAACATTGGGCTTTTGATGGATCTGTCAAAGGCAGGGGTAAAAAAAACAATATATTTAGATTAAATTTTTTAAACCAAACCAGACTAAGAAGTGGAGAACAATAGGAATGAAATATAAGTCAGGCTACTTCATAGCAACATAAAGCAGATTATCTCATGTTAAGAAACTTTATTACTATAATGATCATAGATCACATATATTTATAGTTATTTTTTTACAAAATATTTTATTTAACTTTGCCTTGTTTTATCCTCATAGCAATTCTATAGGGTATATAGTGTAAAAGTTACTCTTTTGTAAATTTTTTAAAAATGAAAAAAAAGTTACTCTTTTGTAAATGAAAAGAAAATTAGAGATTAATGAATGACTTGTCCTCTCCAAGACCACAAGATTGGCATGTGAATATCATAGGTTCAAGAGCAATAAGGGATCTCAAAAGCTGTCTGGTCCAGCCACTCATGAGGGGGTGAAGGGAGATGACAAGACATTCCATTTCCCATCTATCTCTGAACCTTTCCACTGGCTGTCACCCCACAGCTGGAATGACCCCATCTCACCTCCTCTTCTTTCAATATTCAACTCAAATATAACTTCTCCAGAAGACCTTTTCTGGTTCCCTTTGGGGCTCGTACCTTTTCCTCTGCAGTTAACTTTTGACTTTTCTAGATGTACCTATTTATATCAATGTTGTCTCCATCATTCAAATTTAAGTTCCTTATGGGTAGTAATTATTTTCACTTTTTCTTTGTGTCCCTAGCTTTTTGTACAGTACCAGGCTGAATATTTATTCATTAGTTGGTTAATATTCCAAAGTCATATAGACAGTAAGCATCTGAGATGGAATTTGACTCCTGGGTCTCTGACTGCAGTTCCAGTGCTCTTTCCATTACGATATGAGTAAGTGTTCCAATAGCATAAGTTCCATTATATTTACATATGTTATTGATATTATTACTGATAGTAACTAGTAGATGGTAATCTATGAGTAAATCTTAACATCTTACCTAGTAGATTTCCAAGATTTGCCTCAGTTGCATCTCTGACACCACTACCTTGCAAAAACACAGTCTCCAAGGAAGTCTAAGGGTTCTCAATGGGAAGATGGATGTATATGGCAGAGTTATACCTTCCCCAACCTATTTAGGTATTTACCATTATAACAACTTTCACTTCCCCACAGCTCAGGTCAAAAACTTTACTGCCACCTAACCCCATTCCTTTATCTACCTTCATCCTGCCTCTCAGATCAGGACTGGTGGAGTAATATTCTGCCATCACATGCCACACTGCTTTAGTTATTCCCATAATTCCTAATAATCCCTGCTATTTCTGAAGTATTCCATTTTTGAAAACTTGCCACAATTTTGACTGCTAGTCAGTCTGTTTGCACGTAATCACATTGAGGTTATGATATTAATAGCAACTAGGGTAAAGGTTAAATCCTTTTAGTCTACTATTTCTATGTGCATAATATATTTAAATACCTACCTTTCTTTAAACCATGATGTTCCTAATAGAAATGTTACCAGTGTTTCTTCTCTCTGGCATAAAATCTCTCCTTTAAAAGTCTAACTCCAAGACCTCATTCGGGTATAGAGGTTATTCATGCCAACGGAGCACAAGCTTTGGCAGGGTCTATCAAGATGACAAGGCCAATTTGAGCTTGGGCCCAGCAACAAACTGAATATTTCTGTCCTGCAAAGACCAGCCCAAATTCAAAGTGTCTCATCAACAGAAGGTTGTCAACAAGATGTTGAACTGTTTTGACAACTTTAATTCATAAAGGCACTATCCTAAAGTGTGGGGGGTGGTGATGAGTACTCATGGAGGGGTTATTCCCACTGATAAAATCATGGCTCTCTTGAAATATTCAATAATAGTAATAAAAATATTTCATATTGGTCTGACATTTGTTATATTTTCTCTTAGAAGTGTAAATGTAAGCATAAAGTATATTCTCTCAACTCAATGACAGGTCTAAGGTATATATACATATATATATATATATACACACACACACACACACACACACGTACATACATACATACATACATACATACATACAAAGAAAGAATTAGAATTAATATTATCCTTTTTATTCACTCTTAGAAATTTACCTCCACATCTTAATTAAACTTTGGTTAACTCTCATAAAAACAGAGTCACTTAGAGAAAATTGAAGGCTTCCTTCTCAAGATTTCTTATAGTATGAAAATTTGAAAAGGGACTTTCAAAGCTTCTTCACAGCATTACGAGTCACCACCACAAGAAACTTAGAGCTGTTAGGCAATTTGTACATATTTTCCTTCCTTATATCCATTATTTATTATTGAAAAATAAATAATTATAAGCACATTCATATTTTAATTCATAGTAACTACTTGAAAGTTGCTATAAATATAATCATAGTTTTCTCAGACCTTATATTCTAAGAGGAACAAAAATGGAAATTGGAGGTCCCAAATTCATCTAGCAAACTGCCTTTCTGTGTCATGACAGCTTCAAGTCTATTCAAGCCAGAAATATTAGCAAATTGAGAAAAGTAGAAAAGACAAACTTTTTCCTGTAAAACATAAGATATTTACAAGGCTTCATGAATACTGTTGTCCAAGAATGTGTTCTCCAAGAGGCTAGGTATAGTATTTCATGTATTTTCTTTGTGATAGCTTTGATTCATGAGAGCTTAATAAATACTAGATGATAAAAGAATGAACCAATAACAATAATAATCTTACATTAAATAATGTATGATTTTTTAAAATGCTTTCCACAACACCATGAGGTATTATTATGCTAGTGTTGTAATTCCCATTTTGCAGATGAGACAACTGAACTTCAAAGAAATCAAATTGTTTACCCAAGGTCAAATGGCTGATAATTTTTGGCACCTCTGCTTGAATCCATGCCTAATGAGCCTGAGTTCAGTAGTTGGAAAAAATATTTCATCTGAGAAAGGTGAGTCAATTCAGCAATCAATGAAGTTAATGCAATCTTTGGCTCCATTAAGATAGGTATATTATCCAGGTCTAGAGAGATGACAGTCCGACTGTACCATGGCCTGGGCAAATTTCATTTGGAATATTATATTAATTGTGGCGGGGGGGGGGGGGGGCTCTTAAGGAAGCACATGAAAGAGCTGGAGAACATAGAAAGTAGGGTAATCAGGTTGGTAAAAGCCTTGAGTCTGAGTCATGTGAGGATCAGTTGAAAGAATTAAAATTTTAGCCTAAAGAAGAAACAACTTAAAGGACATATGTTGGGCTATCTTTTAAATATTTGGGAGTCATCCCATTGGAGAGGAATTAGACTTATTTTGTTTGGAACTAGAGGATAAAGTTGAATAATGAGTAAATGGTGCAAAGGCACAAATTTAGTTTTAACAGAAGAAAATATTTCCTGGTAATGAGATAAACAAGAGTGGAATGGATTTTTTTTTGGTAGTTTCACTGTCACTAAAGGCCTTAAAAGAGAAAAAGGAAGGAAAAAAGGCTCTCTGATTACTTCTCTGGTAGCTTATTCAGAACCAGGAAGAACAAGATGGCTTCTGAGCTCCTTTCCATCTACGAAATCCTACACTTCACTTCTTCATTAACTTTGACAGTATTTTTGTGCTTTTTTTTTTTGCTTTGGTGTTAATTTATAATAATTTTCTATATCTTGACTAGGTTTCAGAATCTCAATGAAACTTGTCTTATAGAAAAAATTAGGGAGAATGCTCTATTTTTCTATTTTTTAAAAAATATATGTATTATTTTTTCTTTGATAGAATTCACTTGTAAATTCAACTGGTCCTGGTGTCTTTTTTATAGTAGCTGATTTTTGTAGTAGTTTATTAAAATCCTATTTAACTTCTCTTCCTGAAACTAGTTTATTTAAGCAATATAGACAGGCATGGGTCTTGGAGGTCATCTAGGCCAATAGTCAGCAAACTATAAGGCCCCAGGCCAAATATAGACCATCTGTTATTTTGATATGGTTCACAAGCTAAGAATTGTTTTTGCATTTTTAAATACACTGACACCTCTTCAAAACAAGCAGAGGAGTGAGTTTGGCCTTCAGTCTGTACTTTGTCAATCCCTGATCTAGTCTAATTTCCAATTTTCTAAGATTATCAGTTTTCTCTTTATCATTATAATCTTGGACTTAGACAATGATGTATCAAGACAAATTAGATTTGAGGCTTAGTCTTTTTTTTTTTGGAGGGGGTAGGCAAGACAGTTGGGGTTAAGTGATTTGCCCGACATTACATGGCTTGTGCGTCAAATGTCTGAGGCTGAATTTTATCTCAGGTCCTTCTGACTCCAGGGCCAGTGCACCACCAGGCTGCCCCTGGGCTTAGTCTTGATGGCGTTCTATGAACCCTGTCAACTTGCACTCTCTCGGCCTTCATTATTGCTGTCAACTTTCTTTATACAATTTCCTGAAATACAATGATCGTATTCTTTTCCTCATAGTTTTGGGATGATTGATGATTCTTAAATTTTCTCTTCTTGTTCTGTCTTACAAATTCATCAGATCGATTTGCATTGTTTCCACAGTTTTTTTTTTCAATAAATCATTTTTCAGGTCTTTTTCTTTTCACTATTCTTCCTGCCATTACAGGAAAATAATTCTGTTTTTCATCCAGTTCTTTGTATTGTTTATATTGTCTCTTAGTCTTTCTAAACTTTTGAGTGTCACTGTTGTTTTATTGTGTAATTCCTTAGGTATTCTGTTCGTTCTTTGTTTCACATCTTGATATTTTTACTGATAACATTTATTATGTTAATTTCTTTAGTATATTCTTCTTCTTGTGTCAAGAAAATTCTAGTTTTCTTTCAAGTAATACTTTTGATGTTTCAGTAAATTTTCTTTTTTTTTAACCACTGATTCTTTTAGCCCATATTTTAAAAATTGTGTCAGAGCTCTTGTTTATTTGCATGTCTTTAAGTTTCTTTTTTTAAAAGGATTTCTTGTAGCTCTGCTTTGCTTGCTATTTCTAAGGGGTTATTTAGGATAGAGAACCTTTTGTAATAGCACTCTGCATCTTACCCAGAGTTTCATGATCAAATGCTTTTTTGAAATGTGGTATTCTAGAGTATCCCCTAAAAATGGAGAGAACACAGTTCAGAGTAGACAGCTCACACTATGGTCATGTATTTCCATAGGTGTTTCTCTTTATTTGTTTGTTTTCAATTGATTGAGTCACTTAGAAGGAGGAGGAGAACAGGACATAAGGAAAAGGAAGAAAATAGAGATGAGAAATCAGAGTAGAATTTTACACCTCAAAAGAACATAGACATAATTTAAATTAATCCCTTGATTAATTCAATGGGGAAACTAAGAGCCAGAAAAATGAAGTTGTTTGCTCAAAATCATGGAATTAATAATTAAAAGAGATAAGGTTTGAATTCAGGATTTCAGATTCTAAGTCTAATGTTTAGGAAATAGGGATTAAGTGACTTGCCCAGGGTCACAAGTTATTAAAGATCTGAGGTGGGATTTGAACTCAGTTTCTCCTGACTCCGGGGCTGGTGCTCTATCCGTGCCCCTTCTCATGTTCTTTCCAATATTGTATGTTGCCTTTGGTCCTCTGGTCGATCTCCAATATAAGATATTACAAAGTCTTAATATCAAAAGGCCTTTTCTATTGAAATTATGGCTTTTAACACTTGGACAAGAAGATGCTAGGTGCAATGATAAAATCATGAGAGTGATTGTCTAAGCCATAGGTGAGCATCAATTTCATTATTTTGTATTCATACCTTTAATTACAAAAAAAAGTAATGGGGGTGGCTGACGAGGGAAGAAGAGAAAGATCTAGAATTTAAAGCTCTATAATCAAATGTTAAAAATATATATGTATACACACACACACACACACACACACACACACACACACACATATATATATATATATATATACAATTATTATTACTATTATTATTAACTACATCCAACTGGAACTTCAGATTCACAGGCACTGTGGAAGGGAGATTCATCCTGCCCTATCGGAAAGTTAGAGGAGTGATGGGGGAGGACATAGGAGAGATTACATTGGGGGAGGGATCATACAAGGGGATGGCTGTTTTAAGGGGGGGGTAGGGGAAAGATGGGGAGAAAATTTGTAACTCAAAATCTCATGTAAATGAATGACGTAAACTAAAATAAATAAAATAAAATATTTTTAAAAATAAAAAAGTTTTTAAAAATTTTTAAAAAACAAACAAAAAAAAGTAACAGAATAATGGAGAGTCTCACTAAGGGGTGACTTGGAGCCCCCTTATACCAGCCCATTATTAAATTTTCAGTGTAATCATTTATACTCAGAATCTGACAAAAGCTATAGGAATTCCCAATCCTCCAGTTACTAGCACCCTCCTCCATCTACATTACCCTTGGATTTATATTGTATATACTTATTGAGAAGCCAATAAATGGTGATTTATTAAATATTTACTCTGTCAGACATTGAGCTAAATGATGTTGATACAAAATAGTAAAGTGAAAATAATTCCTGTCTTCATGTACATTGTGTCCCTAATAGAATACAAGCTCCCTGAGGCCAGACCTGCTTTATTTTCGCCTTTGCACACCCACATTCTAACACAAGGCCTGCCACCTAGGAGTCACTTGATAAACGTTTGATGATTGACTGACTCAAGACTCCTTGCCACACCTGTCATAGAGTGCAGGTTCTTACTGCTCCTCGTTATCTCCATCACCCTCCAGAGACACAATCACCCTGTATTATAGTCACACAATTCCGTGGACATTGATGTCCAGTGATTTCCTGTAAGACTCATCCTTGAAACCCCAACCATCCTCAGAAATACAATTTTCTGGACATGGCCATATGATGCATAAGAACAATGGATCTGAAAACATTTGAAAACTGCTTTTCTCATGAACTCTAAATTTCACCAATTTCTAGTAGCTCAATATGATGCCAGATTTTAAATACAAAGTAGCTTAGATAACAAGTTGGATGCCATGACTGGTCTGTAACTTCATAATTTATTTGATTGAAATCACCTTCGTTTTTTAAAAAATCCTACTCTGTATTTATACAAGCCCCATCTTAGTGTTCTGTTAAAATATTCCTTTTTGGATATAAAGAGGTGGATTTCAAAGGAAGAAATTCAGGCTCTCAACAACCATATGAAAAAAGATCCAAATCTCTAATAATTGGAGAAATGTAAATTAAAGAAACTCAAAAATTCCCACCTCACACCCATCAAATTTGGCAAAGATGACGAAAGAGAGAAGTGACAAATGTTGGCATGGCCAAAGGAAAACAGGAACATTAGTACACTGTGGGTAGAGCTATGAATTGGTCTAGTCATTCTGGAAAGCAATTTGGGACTATGCACAAAGTTATTAAATTATGTTTTTCTCTTCACCTAGCTACATATAGGCTTATAACCAAAGAGGTTAAATAAAGAGGAAAACGATCTCTATGCACAAAAATGTTTCAAGAAGTACTTTTCATAGTAGCCAAGATCTGGACACTAAGTGGATTATCTCTTTATTTTACTTTTAGGGAATGGATAGACGAACTATGGTACCTGATTTACTGGAATATTATTGTGCCACAAAGGATGAAATGGATGGTTTCAGCAAAAACTGGGAAGACCTCTATGAACTGATGCAGAGTGAAGTGAGCAGAATTAGATGAATAATTTATATGATGACCACATTATAAAGAAAAATAACTTTGAAAGAATTTAGCACTCTAATCAATGCAATGACAAACCACAAATCCAGAAGACTTAAAGTGAAAACGTTACAACATCTTCAGCCAGAAAGGTAATGGACTGAGAGGTAAATACTGACTGACATATATTTTGGACACGGTCAACATGTGGAGTTGCTTTGCTAGACTCTACATATTTGTTATGTAGGTCTTTTTTTGTTTTTTCCTTTTTTTATTGTTCAGTTTGGGTTGGGGAACAGTAGAAAGGAAAGGAAATAAGGGCTTGTAAAAATAAATATCTTCAAAAGAAAAAAATTAAGCCCATCTTTTAAAAATTCTTTTAAAAAACTAAAAGCAAAGTGAAAATTCTACAAATTCTTCTTTATTTATTCTTAATACTTTAGGGAAGAACAAATTTTCCCAAGAGCTTATCAGATTTCTGCCTTTTGCTTATAAAGCACAGTTATCACATGCTTGAATGTGTCTACCAAACTTACAGAATGACTCATGAGCCTAAAGGCCATGCTACCCAACCAGTGTAGGATATTTGAAATGAAGGGCTTTATAATTTCTTTCCAAGTGAACAGGGTAAGAATATTTTGGAGACATGGCAATTAAATGAGTGATAGATCTATGCTAAAATGGTGAGTGGAGAATATATATTCAGGTGAAAAAATAAAGAAGAAATCTTGTGACTTAAGCATTCAAACCCAATTAATTTTTACTCACAAAAGGTCATTATTGACTGGGAGAAGTACGAGGATGCAGGGCCAGAGAAATCCCCAAACATATTAAAGACTGTAAATATGTACATGCCAATAACTCAGCAACTGTATGACCTTTGACAAGTCACTTGACTACTCTTGATATTGGTTTCTTCACTTATAAAACAGAAGGATTGAATTATATGGCATCTCAGATTTCTTCCAACTTTTATATTCTATGGTTCTATAATTTAGCTCTCCCATGGCCCATCACCAAAGATAGTCCCACGCCATGGTTGTTTCCATATTACCAAAATGTAATAACTATAGATCTAATCACAGAAGAAGCCCAGGATCACAATTTTCTTTACCCAGGGTTCATCAAAAATTTGGGCGCTGGAGTAGTTGTCCCTTCTTAATCCTATGTTAAGGCTAGCTCTGCAAAAGTCAGTCCTGGGAAACAGAAAAGAAAAAAAAGGAAATGAGGGTATAAAATCAATGGATTGAAACAAGTTTCTAAGATTTAATCAGAATTTATTTGATGGTGTTTTGTTAAACATAATATCCCATGGTAGGTTAAAAAAAAAAGGTCATGCTGAAAAAAAATTTTTTAATATTCAGAGCATTTGAGACATATTCTGTGGAAGATCATTGGTCAAGATGAAGGAACATTCTATCTTGAGATAATGCATAAGATAATGTAGCAAAAAGAAACCCCAGATGTTGCTAGCCAGATCGGAAAAGATAAATCAGCCACCTGTATAGTACAAAAGCAAAGCTGTTTGAATTTCACTACTAATTCAAGACCTGAATATACTACTTGTCACAAGCTTTATATAAAATCCTTTGGTAAAAAAAAAAAAAGGATTAATTAGAAGGAAAGTTCAGAACATAATGAAGGAGACTTTTATTGCCTAATTCCTGCTGACCTGACTTTTTACTTAATTTAGGCTCACATTAAGATGCTCCATGCTCAACAGCTTATTTGAGAGGAAAAGATATACACAGTAATGCTCTGCTTATACAGAGGTCAGACTTGTAGCAATAGCAAAAAAGCCAGATGATGTCAAGGAAGCCAGAAATAATGAAATTCAAAAGTCAACTAGATGCACAAAGTGATATAAATATTAATAAGTCATGGTTCCTGCCCACAGTGAGCTTTCAAGAAAGGAACTAATGTGGGCACAGGAATGAATGTAAGACAAAGTTCAATGTGATATGTGCATAAGGAAGTCAAACTGTGCTATGAGTGTTCAGAAGAGCTTGTTTATGCTTAGGAAAAGCACGGGAGGTTTCATGAAGAAGATGGGATTTTATCTGGGAAGATACTTAAAATTTCAATAAATAGAAATGGAGTTGGAAGGGTGGAAGAAAGAGTTTCAGATGTAGAGAATGACAAGGGCAAAAACATGAAGGTAAGAAAACATGGTATATTCCAGGGAATAGCTAATCAAATGTAACTGGATCACTGAGTACGTGAAGGTGAATAGTATTAGTTTTTTTCCTACATTTGGCTTTGTTCTCTCTCTCTGTCTCTCTCTCTCTCTCTTCTCTCTCTCTCTCTTCTCTCTCTCCCTCTCTCTCTCTCTCTCTCTCTCTCTCTCTCTCTCCCCAGCTGAATGTGTTGTCCTTCTAATGATGGAATATAATAATAATGTCCCCATTCCCAAGAGGGATTCCATGTTAGGGGCCTAGAGTCCTTTATCACTGGGCTGGTCCACAACTTGACTGAACAACTATTAAAATTTCTCCCAGATATTTTATTTAGAGTCTTTGAGGGAATGGTTAGCAGTTTTTTTCCCCCATTAGCCAATCATGCTATCTCCTTCTTGACTCAATTAAAGAAGTGTTTGCCTCTGATACAGGGATCATATGCTGTCGATAATCACATTTACATATTTCTTAAATCTATTAGAGGACCTAGAAGAGTACATTGTCATAGAAGGTAAATAGGGTGAGAACGTCAAAGAAAAAGAGGAGAGAATATTCAAATGTGTTAAATGATCATGGGATGGCAAAAACCCAAAAGTACTAAGTAAAGGGTACTGTATCAATAGACGTAAGAGATTAAAAGAGCCACATCAAGATTCACTTACCAAATTTTCATTTCTGCCTTATAATGTGTAATGCATTTGACCAAAACAGGTATAGAACAGCAGATCCCACTGTGTTCATTATTTTTTTAATGTTTTTTGGTAGAACAAAGTGCCATTCTAAAGGGTCTTTTCTAACAAGGTTTCTCCCAAGCATCCATAAAATTTTTCCAAGATTCCTTGAAGGATATAACAGATGTAACCTTGTCAGTGATTTGCTCTCAGATAATTAATATCAGAACAGGCATGAAAGAGAGAGATGAAGGCTTGTGAAAAACATTTACTAAGGCATGGAAAAGATCCAGTACAGATCCCCAGTTGAAGATTGATCTTTTTTCTCTATAGGCTTCTATTCATGGATGACATTGTTCTGGCTGTGTCAAACCCTAGAGCATTGCAGATGAGATCCATGAACGGCCAAAAGAGTTTGGCTTAATCATACATACGGGGGGAAAACAAATGGATGAAGAATACTTATTGTTTAGATTATGACATACAGTTAGGTGGACAATCCATAGAGCCCACCAATCAGTATATAGATCTTAGACATACAAAGAGAATGAAAAATAAATTAGGTCCAGAATTAAGTAGAAGGAGGAGAATGGGCTGACTTGCTTTTTTTTTCCTTTTTAGAGAGGGGAAGGCAGGGAAATTGGGGTTAAGTGACTTGCCCAAGGTCACACAACTAGTAAGAGTTAAGTGTCTGAGGCTGAATTTGAACTCAGGTCCTCCTGACTCCAGAGCCAGTGCCCTATTCACTGCACCAGTTAGCCGCCCCAAATTGCTTTTGGAAAACAGAAAAGCTTCTTAAATGACTCCAAACATTTTTCTGAAACAAAAGCCTATCTTAATATCAGTATTTTTTTGACACTGTTGTATGACTGTGAATGGTGGAATACAGTTGTCAAAGAATTAAAAATGAATATAACCTATTGTGCAACAGAAAAGTATGTGGTGGGTAGAGTGAAATAATAACATGTTAAGAACCACAAAGAAAAATATGAATGCACCCAATCAGTTGCCAAGTCTTGTTAATTTTACAGCAACAACGTATTTCACATCTTTCCTCCCTTCTCACATAGTGACTACCCTAGCTCAGTACTATTACATTAGCCTCTCCAGTCCATCCTCCACAAAGCTGCAAAAATGGGACTCCTAAACTAGAGATCTGACCATGTCATTCTCTTCCTCAGGAAACTCCAGTGGCTCTCTCTAACACGAAATTTAAAAATCTTCTGTGTGGTTGTTAAAGCCCTTTACTGACGCAAGCAGGTGGCACTATGAATAGAGCACTGGCCCCAGAGTTGGGAGGACCTGAGTTCAAATCCGGCCTCAGACACTTAACGTGTACTAGCCATGTGACCTTGGGCAAGTCACTTAATCCCAACTGCCCTGCCTTGTCCCCTCCAAAAAGAGAAAGAAAGAAAATAGCCCTTTACTGTCTGTGAGTGACTCAAGATCAGGGGTTTTCTTTTGACTCTCTTTGTATCTCTAGCACTTACCAATAGTGCTTTATATACATAGTAAGTGCTTTATAAATACATATTGACAGATTGATTTCAGTTGACCTTTCTAAACTGATGGCTCACTGTATTTCTTCAGTTGCTCTGCATTTTATCCATGTCTGGATCTGGCCTTTGTGTTATTCCCTGAATACGACTTCCATCTGCACCTTTTCTCAAGCTGTTCTCCGTGCTCACTTTTCTCCTCCACCTCAAAGAATATCTGGGTTCCTTGAAAGTTCAACTTAGTGTCCACTTCCTACAAACACATTGTGGCTGCATCCCCTACCCCAGCTGACAATCTACCTCCTCTTTCCCGTTTTATTTAATTTTCTACGTATGTGTCATTTCTTCCCAATAGAATGGAATATCCTTAAGAGCAAGAATCATTTTCTTTTTATCTTAGTGTCTCCAGTGACTAGCCCATGACTGGCATGTAGTAGGTTCTTAATAAATGTTTGTTGAATGAATTAATGAAAACATAGGATTGAAAAAAAGATGGGTTACTCACATGGTAAGAGCCAGGGATAACTGATGGACATGGCTAATCCATATACTTCACTGGTATGCTCTCAATGTTGGGGAAAAGGGAAGAATGCCTCACTGTGGTAGCTGGATCTCCTGGGGTTAATTGATAGAAGGAATTGGACAAGATTCCCACAGGATGGTCAAGCAAGTATAGATTCTGAGTTCTATCTTTGGAAGGAACATCCTTGTAGATGAGCTCACAGATCCATTTGGGTGTTGGAGTGTATCAAATATCAGAAAAATAACACTGAGGCAATGTGGTGCCATAACCTGACACTGCCAATGATGCTACACACATGTATGCCATTGGAGAATGTGGTATTCTTCCTAAGGAAACATCCTGACCGGTATCATACATACCTGTTTTTGAAGATTCAGACTACAATAATACACTAAACCCTAAAACAATTGTAACCCTAATTTAATCTTTCCTTAATGGTTTAAAAGGCAAATCAGGGTTCTGCAGGAACTATATATTGTTATTAATATTAGCTATCATTATATTGATTCTTTTTTATTATTAAATTTAATTTTTAATTTATGGAATAAAACAAGCATTTCCATAGCATAGTACAATTTTTTTTAAAAGATGTTAGCACATCAACTGCCAACAACAATTTGCCATTCCTTTCAGTTATACAACAAAATTACTTTCAGTAATACAACAAAATAAAAAAATTATTTCTTTCTTTTCCTTCTCTTTCTTCCACCCTTCCCCCACCCTAGAGATGGCTACCATTTGAGATTCTCTCCATTTGAGTTCCATGGATCTGAGGCACCTTAACAGGGAGCTGGAAAGAACTAGGAACCTGGCTGTGAAGCCCTAAAGTCCTGGAACATATGAGGGAAGAGTCATGCCAAAGCCAGATGGTGGTCAACTAGCTCCCCAGTATAAAGCAGAACAAGTGTCTTCTGGGTCATTCTGGTACCCTTGAGGTAGGAGTGGTTGTAATATTACAGAGATGCTCAAAGTCAACCTTAGAGTAAACCATTTTGTGTAGGACCCGCCCCAGTGTTTTTATACTGATGAAATCTTACAGACTGATGTAGTCAAAAGAGCCGGGCTCTGGAATCAAACTAGAACCCATAGGAGCTGGGTTCTAGTGCTGGTTTTGCCACTTAGAAGCTACGTAAAGTAGGATGGAATATTAATCTGTCCTATGATGGTAACAATATTTGTACTTGCTTCCTCCCCGGATCATTGTGAGAAAAGCTCTTTGAAAATGGGTAATTACTATATAAATGTCAGCTATCATTATACAACAGAGGATATCATTCTGTGACCTATTATTAGGCAAAAGAAGTCAGTGCACAGGCTGCAGCAGATGCAGTGATATTCTCAGGTTGAGTGGTTACTGACATTAAGGGGAATTCACAAGAGCATACCTGGAGATAAGCATTTCCACAGGCCTTGTTCAAATACCAACATTATGAATTCTGTTTCAAATTCTGAGGCAGATGAACTCTGTAAGTGCTTTAATGATAAGATTCTGCCTCTGGAGGCAGCCTATAGAGACAGCAAAACAGTGGACGGAGTACTACATTTAGAATTTAGAGACTTAGCTCAAATCTTGATTTAAGCAATCGGTAATTGTATGATTTAGCACTCATCTTAGCAAGTGCAAATCTGGCCTCAGTTACTCGTTAGCAGTGTGACCCTGGGTAAATCATTTAACCCTGTTTGCCTCAGTTTCCTCATCTGTAAAATGAGCTGGAGGAGGAAAAGGCAAACCACCCCAGTATCTTTGCCAAGAAAACCCCAAACAAGATCACGAAGAATTGAATACAACTGAAAAATGCCTGAACAATTACAAAAAAATTGTGTAATTATAGATAAATCATTTCACCTTTTGGAGTGTCAGTTTTCTTATCTATAATATGGGGGTAACAATACTTTTATAAAAAGGCAGCAAAGCAAAATGGATAAGGGACTAGCTTTGGAGTCAGGCAGTTCTGGGTTCAAGTCTTGCCCATGACACAGTGTGACCTTGGGTAAGCCACAACCTCTTTGAGTCTCATTTTCCTTATCTGTAAAGTGAGGGGTTAGACTAGATTGCCACTGATATCCTTTCCCATTTTACATCTGTGATCCTATGACCCTAAGACACATACTGGTTGTGTGACCCTAGGTAAACCGTTCATGTTCTTAGTCCCCAGGCAACTCCCCTAAATTATAAATTGCTGAACAGGTATCAAATGAGGTAATAGGGGATAAAGCACTTTGCTTTCATTATCATGGGTAGAGGGGATTTCTGTACTGTGGGTTCCTTATACCAATGAAATTACAGGTCTGACCAAAAAAAAAAAATCAAGCTAAATACTTGTACTACTTACCTCATATGGCTGCTATATGATAAAAAACACTTTATAGACATTACCTCAAAGATATATGTGCATATGTAAAAATAGATATTCATATGTATATATGTATATACATATATATTAGTCATTATTATTATTGGCTGTGGCATACCAATTTATTTCCTTTTGCCTTAGCTCCTTGATTCCAGTCGTAGAATATCTCTGCCTTAAATGATATCTGCTTGCCCACACTACCTCTTCCCTATCCAATTCAATAATCTGACATATATATATATATATATAGAGAGAGAGAGAGAGAGAGAGAGAGAGCATTGTGGGTATGCTCTCTAATTATACAAATCACAACTCATTCATGGCTATTCATTCTGTGTTATTCTTATCGATATCTTCTTAAATCTAATACAAGGGGATCCACCAAATATGTTGAGACTTTTCATCTAGGCTTCTGGTAGAGATATCAAGAGAACATGGATAGAGTCCCCCGGCTTCCCTTTGCTCTTGCTCTGGAATATTGAAGTCTCCTAAATTTAATTTGCAAAGGAGTTGAGCCTAACTATCCACACCAGAAAAATCAAGTGGATAAAGACAAGTGACTGTTCTGTCCTACAATATACAAATGGTTGGAAAATCCATAGAATCCATTCAGTTGTATGTAAATCTTGGACAGCCCTTGCAAGCAGATAATGATGGGACCAAAACTGAAGAGCAGGAAAACAAATTTGATTGCCTACGGGAAATTGTGTCGTTCTTTTAATGAGGCAAACTTATTCCTATTCTGCTCAGTCTTCCTTTTCCCCAGACCTATGTCTACCCATTTTATCCCTAGACTATAAATTACATGTCTAATTGCATTCCACTTTGCCCTCTGGATCTCATGCTCTACTCTTTCCAGACTCCCCAAAGTCCTTGGACTTTTCAGCAATCCTTCCATCTCCTAATTTTAACAGACATTGGGTTCTTCTTTTAGGAAAATATATTCCTTATAATTAAGGAAGTTATTACTCCTAGACTCACATGGCCAGGAGGAGTGCTTGAGATTCCCCTTGTTTCCATGTTTGGCCCATTACCTTACCAACATCCTTCAATGGATGACCTTTCATCTTTTGAGATCAACACTATTTATATATATTTACCTATTCCTGTCCTTTCACTGTCATCTTCTGCCTTTCCAGATCACTCTCCTAACTTTCTCAATGATTTTAGTTAACTGATTCATAGTCTTCCTCTCTTTAAAACTTCCTGCCATCATTGTAGGGCACAATATTCATATTAATGATCCCTGAACAACCAAAATTCTCAATTCTATCTCTCTCATATCTCAGTCAATCAGTTATCAAACTTTATTGATTCTATCCTTGCAACATCCCTTGAATCTATAATGTTTCCATTGCTGCCACCTTACTAGATATACTCATTTTCACCTGCTTATACTATTGCAACAACCTCCTAACAGGTGTTCTTACCTGTACTTTCTTGTCCTCCTCCAATCTGCCGTTAATACCTCTGTCAGAATAATCTTTCTTATGCATTAAACTCTTCAGTCTTTTGACCAAAATGAAATGATTCCTTTGACAAGCATAGCAAGGTTAAATTGACCTATAGGGAGTATCCTTTGGAGTATGCTTGGAATTGGCCTTCCAGCTTCTGATCAACCATGTGGAAGATTTGGGGCCTGCTTCTGGCCATATGACTCAGGGAGAAAGGAATTAGAGGCTAAGATGAGCTCTCTTATTAGTTTCAGAGCTAGAACAAATGATGACTTCATGGATGCATAAAGGGTTATGACTGACCCCTTCAGCTCTCTCTTCCTTTGGGCTGCATACCAGAACAGAACCAATTTTAGCTGCCTCCCAAGAGTTGCCTGTCTTGAACATCTCCTCCCAACTCCAGCTTCCACACAACTATGAACATGTGGTATCTAAAGTACATACTGTGCCCAAACAAAGGTTATTTTTTTTTTGTATTTGTTCTTTCCTGATCTTAGATGAACTAGTACCCTCCAGAGGGGCATTCCAAGGCTTATAAGCAACCTTGTGAGTTTGAGAGGTTTGGAGGTCTAGTCAAGCTAGAGTTGAATGGTGGGTAGCAGGCTAGGAGCACCCAGCCTCTATTCTTGGAAAGCATGGCCACCAAGAAGATGAGACCAAGACAGGCCATTTTAGTGTATCAGGAGTTGTTTGTACTGATGCTAAGCCCAAGTGAAATGTAAATTGCCTAATTAGCAGTCTTGCAAACTGTTTTATGTTTTGATGAGGCTTAAGTGTCAGCCTCCCAAAAGACTGTAATAGTAGTTATAATTCAAACTACTAAATCCTGTTTTAAGTTTGTTTTTGTCAAATGCACACTGATTTCTTTTGTGTGTTGGAATAAATTACCTGTCCCATACCTAATTCATATTATATGTTGAGTATATTTTCCCCCTTTTGAAGATATCCCAGACATATTGTCACTGGGGTTCTGAGACAGGGGGTTAATGAGACAAAGAGCGTGAGAACAGAGAGCCTAGCCCTTTTTTATTTGAGTGCAGGCTCCCCAGGACTGATTTCCATCCAAACCAGATTCCTGGGCTTATGAATGTGAGCAGGCAAAGTCCCCAAGTCCCAGTGAGCCCAAAAGAGGCTTTTTAAGCTTAGACATGTTTACAGGACCCCAATTGAGACAATGTGCCTTTCAGAGAAGCCTTGGGATAGGCCTCTAGTGGGGTTAACAGAAGAGAGGGCAGAGCTGGAGCAGCTGGCCACAGGCAGAGGAAGCTGCCTTGCTGGGTGTGGTACAGAGAAGTCAGCTTGGGCACATGCTTCTTCTATGACTGCTGCCCTAAGCAGAAAGTTCTTTTCAAGATCTATTTATGGAGGCTGATTGTGTATATCTGGTTTTCAACACCAACAATTTAATGAAGATCTAAATCAAGCCAATCACTTTTCTGCCTTTTGGCAAAGATCAAATGTAAAGCTGAATGCCAAGTATAAAGAGCCATAGCCTGAATGCAGCATAGATCTTGAATACAGGATTATACAATTTAGCGGCTTCAGATCAAATGAGATCTTTGTAAGGTAATCAGCACATTGCCCAGCAGAGAGTAGGTATTATTTAAATGCTTATTCCCTTTCCCTATCTATGTTCATTGTGAGTTTTGCTTCTATTTCTCAAATTTTAGAAGAGGCATGGGGACTTTTGCAAACATATACACACAGGTATCTTTTTCCACCAGCTTGCTTTTCAGAGTGTCAGGTGCCAAACTGTATTTGACATTCTCAAGGAATGAGAAAGACAGTAATTGTGTCACTGACTGTTCAAACTTAATACCATCTGCTATACCAGTAATATTGTTAGGACTCTCTATATTAGAAGATTCTCTGTTAGCCTCAGTTTCCTCATCCGTAAAATGAGCTGGAGAAGGAAATGACAAACCACTCCAGTGTCTTTGTCAAGAAAACTCCAAATGAGATCATGAAGAGTCAGACATGATCGAACAACAACATTCAGCCACTTTGGTTGGTTTCTACAAATGTAAGCTACTTAGGAAAAAATTCTTTACCTGATAAGAATTGCTGGGGAAACTGAAAATCAAGCTGACAGAAATTAGTTTTAGACCATCATCTTATGCCATATTCCTAATAAAATAAAAATGGGTACATGACATGAACATTAAAGATTTCACCTTTAAAAATATTAAAAGAGAAACAAATTGTACATCTTTCTCTACAATGGGAAGGGAGTTTCTTCTTAAACAAGCAAGGTATAGAGGAAATTCCAAAGATCAAATAGATAATTTTGATTACTGAAATTGAAAGTTTACTCAAACAAAATTAGCATATATATAGACTAAGAAGGATAGGAGGAATCTTTATATCAAATATTTATAAAACTTTGGTATTCAATATACATAAACAATTATGAGAAGAGCAAAAGTCCAAAAACAACTCCCCAAGAGACAAACAATAAGAACGAACACTTCTCAGAAGAATTGTAAACTTGACAATGCTGTATCTCTCTAATAATAAGAGAAATGCAAATCAAAATAGTCTGAGCTTTTACCTCATAACCAGGAAACTGGCAAAAATGACAAAAGATCATAATAGTTAATGACAAAGGATTGTAGAAAGATGGGTAGTCTAATTCATTTTGGGTGGAGCCATGATTTGATACAAAAGAAATTTGAATCTTTCCAAGTAAAGTGACTCAAATGTCCATACCCTTTAACGAAGAGACTCCACTTCCAAGCATATACCCCAAGGAGCTCATTAACAAAAAGAAAGCTTCCATATACATCAAAATATTTATAGCAGCACTTTTTGTCATAGCAAAGAACTGGAAATAAAGTATATGTCCTTTGATGAGGGAACAAATAAACTAAGTGTGCTATATGAATGTAATAGAATATTAAAGTGATGAATATTTAAAAAAAACATAGACTTACATCAACTATGGCTGAGTAAAATAAAATAAAAAATTGTGAGAAAAATATATGTGACTGTGACAATGTAAATGGAAAGAACAAAAACCAGAAAATAATCAAAACAGAAAGTTTCAGAAGCACAAATAACAAATTGCCCCTCCGAAAAAGAGAAACCTCCTCTCAGGCCCTGGCAGAGGTGGGGCGGGGGTGAAAGAGTCACAAATATAGAACAAGGAACACTTCAGATTTTTTTCTAGATGTTAATTGGTTTTTCTGAATTTTTCTATCTTCTTTCTCTTAAAAAAAGTCTTTGTTATAAGGAATGGCTGTCTTGGAGGGGAAAGGGGAAATATAGAGGAAAATTTAGAAGATTTAAAAGCAAAAGATTTCCATAAGTTGTATTATTTTAAAATATGATCCATAGTCAAGCATATATGCTACTTACCTTAATGTTGCGAATAGCTGAAGACCTTGAGAAGAAAACTAATCACTTGCCCCTTTTTTTTCTGGCCAGGTAGTGAGTTTTGCCACTGGGAATGACGACATTGGAAGTTTCTAGGACAAGTGAACAGACTTTGAGTCACAGTAAAAGGGAGAAGTCACAGAAGCTGAGGGGCATTTTGAACTTGGCCTAAAAAATACTGGGAGAGACAGAAGCACAGAAAATCTGTCTTTCCAAACCACGTGGAAGCTGAGGTACTAGCTGGGTGTGCCCTGACACTGGACTTGTCTCTACCACTAAATATCAAGATCAGGGGTGGGCAACCTGTGACCTCAAGGTCACATGTGGCCCTCCAGGTCCTCAAGTGAGGTTATTATTTTGTCAAAATTTTTAGTCTCATGATTTGCTATTTTTGCCAAATTTATTGTTATATATACCTTATATTGAACGATCTTTTTGATGATATATCATTAGTCAAGTAATGATTAAAAGTACCCCCCAAAAATTGCTTTTTCAGTGAGCTTTGATATGAAATTGGGGCTTCCACTAAAGCAGGGGTGGGGAACCTCTGGCCTCAAGGTCACATGTGACCCTCTAGGTCCTCAAGTGAGGCCTTTATTCTATCAAAGGGCTGCACTTGAGGACCTAGAGGGCCACATGTGGCTTTAAGGCCACAGGTTCCCCACCCCGACCTAGGTCCAAATTTCTCTACCTGTAAAATGGGGGGACGGTTAGGAGGGAAGTCCAGATCCTTTCCAACTCCTAAACTGTGATTCTATTATTTTACTCATTTATAAGTGAAACAGTTAATAGTAATGAGTTAAATGAAAGTACACTAACAAGAGAAAGAATGCTATTAATCTTGTAGAATTTTAGTTTTCTAAGCATGTCTCTTTCTTAGACGATATATATTCCAAGGAGAATGTGAAAGAGTATCTTGGAACCCTGAGTTAGGACCTCAGAAGCCAATTCAAAATTTACCTGAACAATTTTATCTTCTCTATAAAAGCTCTTACAAGTGGATTTCCAGTTTGTTCTTGAAGATCTCCATCCATGGGAAATTCCCTACCTCATAAAACAGTCCATTTTATTTATGGATAGTTCTAATTAATTAATTAATTAGTTGGACTAGGCACTAGGGGTATGGAGGGAAAGTTAAAATATGGCCTACCTTCACCTCAGGGGTAACAACATGTTCATGATTAAGTATACAAATAACTTTGGAAGGGGAAGCTGTTGTTGTTGGTGTCTGTGCTTTATTCTTGAAGAGGATCAAGATGTCAGGGAGGTGATGCCATGACATACAAGTGAATCGGATTTAAGTGAGGGAGGACTGTGCAAAGTCACCAGCCTCATTCTCTCCTCCAGGGCCATCTGGGTTCAGTGGCAAGATACAGATCAAGAAATATGGAGATGACCCAGGATGCAGTGGGGGACGTTGACCTTTTCAAGCTTAAGGTCTTTAACGGGTCTCAATTTGACTGAGGCAGTACCCATTCAGTGATTAAGTGTAGTGGCAACCACACTAGCACGGGTTCTTAGATCTGCTTTCCTAGGAAAGATAGCTATTTAAAGGGTCAGCAACCTTGTTTAATTACATTCACTAGTTCAAGGAAAAGTCAGCACGCTGAACTTCGGAGAAAATAAAAACAGAGAAAATACAAGCAGAGAAATAAAGACCAACAGATAGGACTCTGACGGCCTGAATCAACCATATGCTTTACATATATTCCTGGATGGAGACAGTTTTTATATCTGAGCAGTCAGGGAGCTCTAAATATAGGGCCACTCAGAATTTTTGACCAGGGAATCACAAGATCCTTCTCATAAGTGAGCCCCTCAAGCAAAATGCCAACTGAGAGTATATATACACTTCTCAGAGCCAGAAGGCGTCACAACCCTCCTGACTCAGTGCCTAATTAGAAATTAGCAAAAGGTGTGAAAGCCTTCCTACAAGCAGGACTCTGCTAAGCAAGCTTCCCTAAATGGGCTCCATGTGAGGCCTATTAATGGGTGGGGAAGATCTAAATTTTATTAACATTACATTAAGGCTTGATAAAAAATGAGGCAAAAATGGCCTCTTTAAAAAAAAAAAACAGTTGATCTGGACGAGGAAAACCCTCAGAGTTTCTGGCCAAAATAGAAACAATTGCTGTTTACATTTATTCTGAGCCAATAGGGCCCAAACAGTGACCTGGTAGGACTTAGTCAGAGACCAGAGTGACTTGGGGTTAAGGCTGGTCTTTAAGAGAAAAAAACAAAAAAAAGTATCAGAGACTAAAATTTACATTCCCTTTGGGCAGAACACAGGCAGGTAAGGGACGATGTGCTATGTGGAGAGAAAAAAAAAAAGCCCACCTGGAAGTTTGGTCCCTAGTGGGCAGTTCCTTCTCTACTCACAGAGGTTGGTGTTCGTCCTTCATTCTAGAAGAGGACAGTGACATCAGGGAGGTGATGCCATGACATGGAAGGGAAAGTATTAACAACTTGGGTGATCAGGAAGACCCTTCTTAGTAAGATTTTTTTTAAAAAACTTGAGGTGAAATCTGTCTCTCTGTGACTTCCACGGGTTACTTCTAATTCTGCTCCCCTGAGTCAGGCAGAACAAGACTAATCCGTCTTCCATATGACAGTCCTTCAAATAGCTAAAACTATAATTTCCCCCGTATTTTCTTTTTTAGGCTAAAAAAAACAACAACAAAACTTGGTTTCTTCATCTGATTCATCTCTAGGGCATGATTTTTAATTCTATCACAATCCTGAATATCTTTCTCTGGACATAGACTATTAGAATAGTTTTCATATTCTAACCTCCACACTCTAAGAAAAATTTGTTCATTCAAAATGGTCACTAAATAAATTTTGTTAATTATGCACTATCCCTACTGATCTGTGTGCATGCTTAAAAATGCCAGATGATGAAAAGTTGTTTTTTTTTAAAAGGCTTTGAGAGTGGCTATCATTTACAAAAACCTGAGTGCATTGAATTATTTTGCATACAAGAATACAAAGTCATTATTATTATTACTACTGAATTCTAGACAAGACAGATGAAACACGGAAAACTTAAGGGCTAATCCTGCCATAGTCAGTAAGCCTGGTTACTCTTAAGTATTAAAAGCTCTCTAAGTCCTGGTTCATATTTAACTTACTGAGTTAGCACTCAGCCTCTTACCACCATTACACGCATTATAAAAACTTCTTGGCTCCACATATGACTGAGGTCATGTCTCTACAATCCCCAAATAATCTGCACATTCAGGGAGAAAACTGGTCAATTCAATTGTTAGTGGAGACAGAAAAGTGAGAAGTGCTTTACCCAAGAGACAGGTTCTAGATATCTAGAGACAAATTCTAGGTCAAGCTGTACAAATTTTCATCTCTTTGATCCTTAGTATCTACATTTACAAAATAAGAGAATCTACCTAGAAGAGCTCCAAGTAATTTTTCCAAATAAAAAATTTCATGATTTCTTGAAAAGATGCTTGATTGGCTAACTGAATGTTTCACTTTTTAACCAATTGTAATAGTGAGAAAATCAGTCTAACTTGGCTCTTAATCTTTCAGTATCTTTTTTTTCAATGTCTATTATTTAGAAAGGGTTGTGCTATATGTACTGAAATGACCATATGCTTTTCTTCTTTATTCAAATATATTTGATCTGTCGGTGTCTGTGTGTGTGTGTGTGTGTGTGTGTGTGTGTGTGTGTGTGTGTGTGTGTGTGTGTGTAATGGAGGGAGGAAATGGAAGATATCAGATTGCTATGTTCCAGATAGAAATCGATTTTTTTTTCTTGAGAAAGTTCAAAGAAAATATATATACACATGTAAACTCTTTTAGGAAGCTTATATCAATCTCACTCCAGTGAAAACTCCGAAAGTCAAGTATTATGAGCTTGATCAGCTCTGACAGGGTAAGAGCTATGTTTCAGTCATTCTTTATGTGAGTACAGAGACACTTAATTAATTTTTTTAATGATGATAGTGAAATATTCGCTTCCTGTCATTATAGTAAAGTAGTATCAACCTTGGAATTCACTACCAAATTTTCTTATCTACCTGGACATTTATTATATAATTTATAATAATAATCAATATTATTGTTAATTATTAATGCTATGCAATATAGTATTATTATAGTTTTTAAAATATTATTATATTTATAATAATGTTATAATATATAATAATAATAATAGAGCTTTCCCCATAATAGGTCTGTGAGATTGATCACTTGGTGAGGAAATGTGGTCTTGGCCTGTCGTAAGTATATCAAGAACCTACTGTGTGATTCAGTGTTCTTACGTGTGTAATTAAGAGGTGTCCAATTAATTCATAATATTCCATACACATTATTGGAAACTTAAAAATGAGAAAATATTTATGGGAGGCAATGTTTATCAAAATTATATTTGCAGGTATATATGGTCCACACAGCTCTTACTTGCTTATTGTGATATTCTTAAAATATAACAGTGGGGGAAATTAACCCACTTCAGAACATCACAGGATTTAAAATTGGGAGGGATTTCAAAGGTCATCTGACCGAGCACCTCATTTTTCAGATGGGGAAACTGAGGATCAGAAAAGTAACATGGGCACAGTGGTAGTAAGTAGCAGAGCTTAGATTTGAACCTAGAGCTTCTGATTCCAAATACATTGTTCCTCAGATATTGCTTTGGAAAAACTTGCAAGTTACCTACACTTGCTCCATGTCATAAATGAGTATCTCACTGTATCACACTGCAAAGTGCTCTCAAACATCTGCCCCTGTGTTCTTTAGGAGGTGTGGAATTCAGAAACTGACTAGGTCCCCCAAGAAAGAATTTATGACTGACTTACATGATCTTCCATAAAGGCTGGAGATGAGTATTAGGAAACCCTACTCTGCTATTACATTAAGTTCACTGAAGGCACTCTTCCCTGTCCTGAAGTCTACAAGGTAAAGGTATTGGCCAGATGTCCAGGACCGAGTGGAGTACTCTTAGGGGATGAGGAGGTATGAGGCTGTGTGGTGTGGTGGAATCAGGAATTCTCTAGCTTCAGTTCTCAACTTTGACACTTACTGCCATGTGAACTTGGGCATTTTCTATAGCCTTTGTGGGTCTCAATTTCCTTATCTATCACATGAGGAACTAGATTCTGTTCCAGGAACTGTGATTTTATGATCCTGGAGGAACTCATAGCCAGGGAAAAGATCTAAAGAAAACCTCAAATACAAGTATTATTGAATGAATGAATATCCCCTAGCTATACTTCTTTCCTCGCTCTCTTTCCTCACCTACCCTTGACTCATCATCATTCCATTTGGGGCCCAATAAATTTGTCATAGTGTTATACCTCCTGCCTCCAAAGGTCAATCTCTCTTCACAATGTTTTTCTGTCTCCTTTTTACATACCATCTTTAGACCTATATTCAAAGCTAGTCCAATTTGACAGAAGCAAGCAGGGATTATTTTCTGCAGGCACAGTCATTGACAACTGTATAGCCATGATAAAAAGGCTTAAAAGGACTTTAGTAGAGGGGTGATATGGTACACCTGTACTTCAGGAAAATCACTTTTGCAACTGAATGGAGGATGGGGAGAGGAGAGAGACTTGTATCACTCAGACAAACCAGAAAGCTTTTGCAATAGTCCAGGCATGAAATGATGAAGGACTGAACAAGGGGAGTAGAAATGACAGAGGAGAGGAGAGGACATATGTGAGAGATGTTACAAAGGTAAAATCGACAGGCTTTGTCAATAGGTTGGATATGGGCTCGGTGGTATGAGAAAGAGTGAAAGCTTGAGGACATCTAGTTTATGATGAGCCTGAGTGACTAGAAGGATGGTAATAGTAATGGAGACAGTGATACTATCCCTCAATAATACTGGGGAAATTAGCTGGCAGGGAGGAAAGATAATGAATTTGGTTTTGAACAGATTGAGTATATGTTGTCTATGGGCCATTCAATTCAAAATGTTCAATTTTGAGAATTGGAGATATGAGTCTCAAGAAGTCTCAAAGAGTGACGAAGAAGTTGGAGCTTCACAAGCAGATCTGAGAATCATCATAGAGATGATAATTAAATCCATGGGAGCTGATGAGATCACCAAGTGAAATAGAATAGAGGGAGAAGAGGGCACAAGACAAACATGGTTAACAGACATGACCTGGATGAAGATGTAGCAAATGAGTCTGAGAACAAGGGATCACATAGGTAGAAAGAAAATCGGGAGAGAGTAGTGTCACAAAAATCTAGAGGAAAGAGAATATCAAGGGGAAGAGGATGGTCAACAGGTTCAAAAGCTTGCAGAATGGTCAAGAGCAATTTAGCAATGTGATCATAAGTAACTTTGGAAAGAGTAGTTTGATTGAATGATGAGGTCAGAAGCAAGACTGTAGAGGGTTAAGAAGAGAGTGAGAGGAAAGAAGATGGAGGTACCCATTGTAGATAGCCTTCTCAAGGAATTTAGCTACAAAAGGATACAGCAGTGGTTCTCAACCTTCCTAATGCTGCAACCCTTTAATACTCGTATGTGGGCATATCCGCATGTGGGTGGACCCACCTGGAGACAGATAGAGGAGCAGTGTCTCGATTCCTAAAATATGTGTTTTCCAATGGTCTTAGGCGACTCCTGTGAAAGGGTCATTCAACCCCCAAAGGGGTCGCAACCCACAGGTTGAGAACCACTGGGATATAGGATGATAATTTAGCAGGGTTGGATGGACGACTAAGGGTTTTGTGAGGATTAGGAAGACATGGTCATCTTTTTCAGGCAATAGGGAAGCAACCAGTGGACAGAGAGAGATTTAAGGGAAATTACAGAGTGGGAATGTTAAAGAGGGTAATTTGTTGGAGAAGATAGTATGGAATGGGATCACGTATGCATGGAGAAGGGTTGGCCTTGGCAACAAGAAGGGCTGCCTCTTCATGTGAGATGTAGTGACAGAAGGCATCTATGTGATCTGAGATAAGGAGAAGAGGAGAAAAGGAGACTCTTAGTAAATAACCTCAACTTTTTCAGTAAAATACGGGGCAAAGTTCTCAGCTAAAAGGGTGGGGAAAGGAAGAGTCATGGGAAATTTAGGAAAGGATAAAGTGTGAAAGAGTTGCTGTGGAGAGTGGGATAGTGAGTTAATTAGGGAGGAGTAATAGGCTTGCCTTGCAGCAGTAAGGGCCCAATTGAGATTACGTGACATAAATTTGTAGTGGACCTAATTAGCAAAATTTCACTAGTTTCTCCACATTTTTTCAGCAGCATGTGTGTAAGAGCAAAGGCAGTGGATAGTGGGAGGCATTCAAGGCTAAGGTTTGGTAAGGCAAGGTTTTCAATATGATCAGGAGCACAGGACTCAAGAGAACAGTGTAGAGGTGCAACTCAAAATCTTACAGAAATAAATACTGAAAGCTAAAAAGGAAGATAATAGCAACAAAAGATAATTCTATTCAAGAATCCTGGATCAAGAGCATCAAAAGAGGCACAGAATGGAGGACATACACTCACCAAAGGTGCACATCTTAGTTCATAAAATATTACGCATTTCAAAATTTAAAAACTAGCTAGTTTTCCAGTTGCTTTTTTTT
>CM053580.1:97569505-97585512 GCA_028627135.1 Pseudochirops cupreus | reverse complement strand
GGGCAATTTTCCTTGAGAATTTCTTGAAGGATATTTTCTAGGTTCTTTTTTCAATCATGGCTTTCAGGTAGTCCAATAGTATTTAAATTGTCTCTCCTGGATCTATTTTCCAGGTCAGTGGTTTTTTCAAGGAGGTATTTCACATTGCCTTCTCTTGTTTCATTTGTTTGGATCTGTTTAATAGTATCTTGGTTTCTCATAGAATCATTTGCTTCCATTTGCTCCACTCTAATTCTGAAGAAATTATTCTTTACAGAAAGGTTTTGAGATTCTTTTTCTATCTGGGAAATTTGACTTTTTAAGGCATTCTTCTCCCCATTGGCTTTTTGGGCCTCTTTTGTCATTTGAGTTAATCTGTTTTTTAAGGTGTTATTTTCTTCAGTCAGGTTGTTGACTCTCTTTTCGTGATTTTCTTGCATCATTCTCATTTCTCTTCCCAATTTTTCCTCCATTTCTCTTATTTGGTTTTCAAAATCCTTCTTAAGCTGATCTATGGCTTGTAAGAAGTCTACATTTTTCTTGGAAGGTTTTGGTGTGAGAGTTCTGACTGTGTTGTCTTCCTCCTGTTCCATGCTTTCGTCCTTTTTGTCCCCAAAAAAGGAATCTAAAGTTGGATTGCAGTTCTTACTTTGCTTCCTTTGCCTGCTCATGTTGCCAGTCAATTGCTTGACTTTTTGGCTCTGTGGAACTCTGCTTCCAGAGGGGAGAACTTTGTCCCAAATCACTAGGGTTTTCACACCTTCTGGAAATATTAGGAGGCCACTGCAGCCCTCTCCAGCTTTGGCAAACTTAAAACGCACCCCAGGACCACCAGCCAAGACTGTGATCTTGATCCAGGCAGCTCAAGGCAAGAGTACTTAGCCTCTGAATGATTGCTTGGCCCCCCTGCAATCTGCAGGCCAGAAGCTTCTGAAGCAGCCACATGGAGGCAGCTGCAGGGCTGCTGCTTTTGCTGCTTCCTTGCTTTGGAGACTATTTGGCTGGACCCTCTCCCCCAAATTTAGCTGAGTTCCACTAACCTTTCACTTGGTCCTTATTTCTTAGGCAAAATATTTATGTGATCTGACGAGAAACCAGAGTATTGAATTGTTCATTTCTTTAAAAATTATATAAATTTTGTATGTCCAATGTATGACCAATGTAGGGCTAAAAATTTTGCTGTCCTTTAGGTTCTAGACAGGAACCTACATATTTGTGTTCTTTTAAGCACTATTCTTTAAGGGACAATTTACATTTCTTTTTTCTGCAAGAAGTGATTTTGTGTGTGTATTTTCATTTTCATTTTGTGTTGCTTTGCCAAATGTAAGCCCCCTTCCAGTGAGAATAGATAGGCTATTTAATCTCCTTGAGAAAATAGCCCTTAATATCTATGGTGAACTTTCATTGAAAACTTAGGTTTGTCTGAGAGAGAAGTCTCTCTTTCCTAAACAATCTGGTTATTTTCTTTCTAAGAAGAAAGAAATTTGAAACATTGCTCTCTCTGTTTCATGGATTTTACATAAGTCTTTTTATTTGCACTGCCGTATGCTAAGCGGTAGTCACTACTCTTAGTGAGAGATTCACAGACTCACAGATTTGGAAAGGATCTTAGAAATCATCCATTCAAACCTGTATGTGTGCAAGTATCCTCTACAAAATACTAATGTGGTCATCCAGCCTCTGCTCAAAGACCTCTATTGAAGAGGAATCTATTATCTTTCAAGGCATACCATTCTGTTTTTGGATAGCCCTTATTTTTAGAAAGTTTTCTTACCATTGAACCTAAATCTGTACCTTGGCAAGCTCCAATGATTGCTCCTAGTACATCCCTCTGGGACCAAGATGACAAAGGATAATCTCTCTTCAAATATGTGAAGATATTTATATTCTTTCCTTCTCTCCCAGCTTCCCCCCACCCACAACCCCAGCTTTAGGGTAAACATTCCAAGTTCTCCAAGTTATCCTCATATGACACTGTCTCAAGTCCATTTACTATTCTGGTCTCCCTCCTGTAGACATTCTCCAAGTTATTAGTTTTGTTCCTAAAATATGGTTCCTGAAATGAAAACAAAACAACAAATAACTCCAGTTCTACTTTTTTTTGTTGTTTAACTAGTCATTTTCCTTTTTTTTGCCATATTAGCTAATCTGATAGGTATAGGATGTTACATTAGAATTGTTTTAATTTGAATTCCTCTAATCAATGGTAATTTGGACCATTTTTTCATATGACTATAGATAACTTTGTTTACTTTGTCTGAAAACTATTTGTTCATACCCTTTGACCATTTATCAATTGGGGAATGGCTTATATTCTTATAAATTTGGCTCAGTTTTCTATATATTTGAGAAATGAGACCTTTATCAAAGAAACCTCCTATAAAATTTTTTTATGATAATTGTATATTTTCCTCCATCCTATTTTTCCTCATGTTTATCCTATTCTCTCCTTTCACCCTGTCCATCCACACAAATGTTTTCCTTTTGACTACCACTTCCCTCAATCTGCTTTCCCTTCTATCAGCCCCTTCCTTCTCTTATCCATTTCTCTTCCTACTTTCCTCTAGAGTAAGATAGATTTCTATATCTGAGTGTGTATGTTACTTCCTCTTTGAGCCAGTTCTGATGAGTTGTAAAAGCTCTTTCACACCTCTTTTATGTGAGATAATTTATACCATCCTACTTCTCCCTCTCCTTCTTCCCTGACTCCCAGTGCAGTTCTTTTTCACCTTTTAAATTAATTTAATTTTTTAATTTCATTCCACTATAGTCAACTCACACCCATGCTCTCTGTCCATGTATACTCCTAACAGGTCTAATAATAATGAAATTCTTAGGAATACAGGTATCATCTTATTGTATAGGAATATAAACAGTTTTGTTTTTTGTTTTTGCTTTTTGGAGGGGGGAGGGCAGGGCAATTGGGGTTAAGTGACTTGCCCAAAGTCACAGGGCTAGTAAGTGTTAAGTGTCTGAGGCTAGATTTGAACTCCGGTCCTCCTGACTCCAGGGCTGGTGCTCTATTCACTGCACCACCTAGCCACCCCAGGAATGTAAACAGTTTAACCTTATTGAGTCCCTTATGCTTTCTTTTTTCCTGTTTACCTTTTTATGCTTCTCTTGAGTCTTCTATTTAAAAGTCAGATTTTCTATTCAGCTCTGATCTTTTCATCAGGAATGCTCGAAAGTCATCTGTTTCATTGAATATCCATTTTTTTCCTCTTCAGGATTATACTCAGTTTTGCTGCTCAGTTTTGATTCTTAGTTATAATCCTAACTCCTTTGCCCTCTTGAATATCATATTACAAACCCCTCTGCTCCTTTAACATGGAAGTTGCAAATCTTGTTTCATCCTGACTGTTTCTCAATTATATTTGAATTGTTTCTTTCTGGCTGTTGCAATATTTTCTCTTTGTCCTGTGAGCTTTAGAATTTGGCTATAATATTTCTGGGAATTTTCATTTGGTGATGTCTTTCAGAAGGTGATTAGTGGATTCTTTCCATTTCTACATCACTCTTTGGTTCCAGGATATAAGGGCAATTTTCGTTAGCAATTTCTTGAAAGATGATGTCTAGGCTTTTTTTTTTTAATCACAGCTTTCAGATAGTCTGATAATTCCTAAATTATCTCTCTTTGATCTATTTTCCAGATCAGTTGTTTTCCCAATGAAACATTTCACATTTTTTCCTATTTTTTATTCTTTTAATTTTGTTTTATTGTGTCTTGATGTCTCATGGAGTCATTAGTTTCCACTTGTCCAATTCTAATTTTTAAGGAATTATTTTCTTCAGTGAGTTTTTATATTTTTCTGTTTGGCCAATTCTACTTATTGAGGAATTCTTTTCTTCAGTGAATCTTTTTCTGCTTGGCAATTCTGCTTTTTAAGGAGTTCTTTTCAGTGAGTTTTTGTACCTCTTTTACCATTGGGCTTATTCTGTTTTTTAAGGTGTTGTTTTCTTCAGTATTTCTTTCTACCTCCTTTACCAAGCTCTTCATTCTTTTTTCATGATTTTCTTGTTATCAGTGTCATTTCTTTTCACTTTTTCCCCTCTACTTCTCTCATTTAATTTTTAAAACCCTTTTTCTTTTTTTAGCTCTTACAGGAATTATTTTTGGGCCTGAGATGAATTCACATTTTTTTCTTTAAGGCTTTGGATGTAGCAGTTTCAACTTTGTTGTTGTCGTCTGAGTTTGTGTTTTGATTTTCCTTGTTACCATAGTAACTTTCTATGGTCAGTTGTTCTCATTGTTTGCTCATTTTCCCAATGCATTTCTTTTTTTTTTAAACATTTGATTTTAAAACTTTGAATTCCAGATTCTTTCCTTTCTTCCCTCATCACCCATGTTTACTGGGAAGATAAGCAATTCAATACAGGTTGTACAAGTGTAGTTATGCAAAACATTTGCATAGTGGATATATTGTGAAAGACTGACTATATTTCCCTCCATCCTATCCCATCTCCCACTTCTTCTATTCTCCACTTTGACCCTGCCCCTTTTCAAAAGTGTGTGCTTACTACCCTCCCCCCCCAATCTGCCCTCCCTTCTATCATCCTCCCTCTTATTTCCTTCCCCCCTACTTTCCTATAGGGCAAGATACCCACTTTACTGTGTATGTTATTCCCTCCTTAAGCCAAGTTCAATGACAGTAAGGTTGACCCATTCCTTTTTGCCTTCCTGTTCTTCCCCTCCATTGTTACAGGTTTCCTTTGCCTCTTATATATGAGATAATTTACCCTATTCTGTATAACATCATGCACAAGCAGCTTCCCAAAAGAATGCTACTGTGAACAGCTTTTAAGGTTCAGATTACACAGTATAGTGAACACTCCATTTATTCCATAACAAATCAAGGCAAAAATTCACAACAAATCACAATATAATATTCACAACATTACATCTTATCACAGAAAATCACAATATAGTGTTCACAACAGCTCAGCATTAGAATGGCCACATAGCTTTCACTACAGTGGCCGCAGTATTTAGAACAAAGAACAAAAGAATAATCATCTGCTTTCACTAAGGAGGTTTGCCTCCTCACTCAGTCATTTAGTCATCTCACAATACAGTAATCAATCTTCCACTCATGGGGCAATCATAGATTAACTTAATCAGTCATTTATCTAGCAATCAGTCACTAAATACAATCATTAGAAAATTACACAAACCTTCTACCCTTTCATCACTCTTTCAATATCCAAGAAGAAACCTTTTCTTCATCTTGACTTGGGATGATCTCTCAGATTTCCTGGATCGCCTTCCATGGTCCCAGCTCCTACCTGAATCCACTAAACAGTCACCTACATTCAGAAGCAGACAGCTCCCAGGTCCTCGTTCAGTCCTCTGGACAGTTCCTGGTACATACTGAAGTTCACAGGGTCCAACACATCTCAAAACCGTTACCACTTCTGTTGCCGGGAACTCAAGGATCACCCAAGCCACAAACAAAGGCTTATCCAGTCATGCTTCTTCAGTCCTCCAGCAGTTTGGCTGGCCCTAGGACCCAGAAGGAATCTCAGCCTTCCAAAAGACAGCAACTTGAGCCTTTACCAGATTCTGATCTCAAGAAAACTCCAACTCAGTTCTCAGTCAGCTTCCAGATGCTGGGAGAGAAGTGCTCTCTCTCTCTCTCTCTCTCTCTCTCTCTCTCTCTCTCTCTCTCTTTCTCTGTCCCTCTTTCTCTCTCTATCTCCTGGCTTCAGTCTCCATGATTCTTCCTCTACCAGGAGCTCGCCAGGAAGAAAATTCTTGATTCTGATTCTCTGTCCCTGGAACTCTTCTTATACACACACACACACACACACACACACACACACACACACATTGGCTTCCTGTCTCAGCCAACCCCCTCCTGCCAAGTCAACAACAGGAGACAGAGTTCACACTCTCTGTCTCTTTCACACAGGAGACAGTTCACACCTTCTGTTTCTTTCACAGAAGTACTTAGCTCTTAGTTACTAAAGACTAAGTACCTGCTAAATTAATTACTTTACATTCTGTCTCTCCCTGTTTCCTCTCATTATATTCCTCTCTTACCTCTTAATTTTATTTTTAAAATATCATCCCTTTCTAGTCAATTGATCCTGTGCTTTCTGTCTATGTATACTTGTACACATATATACATACACTCACATATGTATTCATACTCACATATATCCTCCTATATAGACATATCCATATATGTATACATATATATACATGTATATTCCCTTCAGCAATCCTCATACTGAGAAAAGCCTTATGAGTTACAATTATTGTTTTTTTCATGTAGGAATCTAAACAGTTTAACTTTAATAAGTTCCTTATGATTTCTTTTTCTGTTTACCACCTCATGCTTCTCTTGCTTCTTGTATTTGAGAGTCAAATTTTCTGTTCAGTTCAGGTTTTTTCATCAAGAATGCTTGAAAGTCCTCTATTTCATTGAATGACTATATTTTCTTCTGTAGCATTGTACTCAGCTTTGCTCGGTAGGTGATTCTTGGTTTTAGTCCTAGCTCCTTTTACCTCTGGAATATTATATTCCAAATCCTTTGATCCATTAATGTAGAAGCCGCTAGGTCTTGTGCTATCCTAATTGTGTTTCTACAATACTCGGATTGTTTCTTCCTGACTGCTTGCAGTATTTTCTCCTTGACCTGGGAACTCTGGAATTTGGCTATAATATTCCTAGGAGTTTTCTCTTTGGGATCTTTTTTCAAGAGGTGATCAGTGAATTCTTTCAATTTCTATTTTTCCCTTTGGTTCTAGAATATCAGGGCAATTTTGCATGATAATTTCTGGAAAGATGGTGTCTAGGCTCGTTTTTTGATCATGACTTTCAGGTAGTCCAATAATTTTTATATTATCTCTCCTGGATCTATTTTCCAGGTCAGTGGTTTTTCCAATGAGATATTTCACATTGCTGTCTAGGTTTTCATTTGTTTGGATCTATTTTATAGTAACTTGATTTCTCATAAAGTCATTAGTTTCCTATTGCTCCAACCTAATTCTGAAGGAATTATTCTCTTCATTGGGCTTTTGAAATTCTTTTTCCATCTGGCAAATTCATTTTTTTAAGTCATTCTTCTCCTCATTGGCTTTTTGGGCCTCTTTTGCCATTTGAGTTAGTCTACTTTTTAAGGTGTCATTTTCTTCAGTCAGGTTGTTGACTTTCTTTTCATGATTTTCTTGCATCATTCTCATTTCTCTTCCCAATTTTTCCTCCGCTTCTCTTACTTGATTTTCTTTCTTTCTTTCTTTTTTGCTTTTTGGAGAGGAGGAAGTAGGGCAATTGGGATTAAATGACCTGCCCAAGGTCATACAGCTAGTTTTTGTGTTAAGTGTCTGAGGACAGATTTGAACTCAGGTTCTCCTGATTCCAGGGCCGGTGCTGTACTTACTATGCCATCTAGCCACCCCTCTTACTTGATTTTCAAAATCCTTTTTGAGCTCCTCTATGAATTGTAAGCAGTTCATATTTTTCTTGGAAGCCTTTGGTGCTACAGTTCTGATTTCATTGTCTTTCTCCCGTTCTATGCTTTGATCCTTTTTGTCCCCAAAAAGGAATCTAGGTTTGATTGCTGTGTTTGCTTTGATTCCCTTGCTTCCTCATATTGCCACTCAATTGCTTGACTTTTGAGCTCTTTGCCACAGTAGAATTCTGCTTCCAGAGAGGAGAGCTTTGTCCCAAATTGCCAGGGTTTTTGTAGCTGCTGGAGCTATTAGTTGGTTGCGCTCTCTGCCACCCCCACAATCTCTGGGCCACTGGCCCCATACCCCAGGACCTCCACCCAAGACAGCAATCCAGATCCAAACAAGTTAAAGAAAAGCAATTACCATTTGAATGGTCATTTGGTCCTCCTACAATCTGGAGTCCAGGAGCTCTAAAGCAGCCATGTCATGACAGCTGCATGGCCACTGTGCCTCTGCTACTTCTTGCCCCAGGGGCAGGGCCTGGACCACGCTCCATCCCACCCTCCCCACTGTTCCAATAGAGTTCCACACTGACCTTTTATTTTGTCTTTGGCATTTATGGGTTGATAATTCTAGAAACCAACACTGCTGCTGGTAATCCACTCTCCCAAAGTCTGCTCCAGCTGCTGCTAGTTGGGGCCTGCTTTGCTGTGCTAGTGCTTCTCCTTGCCCCGAGACTGGAATCCAGGACTGCAACTCAGAGCTGCCTGTGGGCAATGCAAAAGAGTTCTGCATCCAGTGCAACCAAAGGGACCCAATATTTCTTTTTGTCTGTGGGCTTAGAGCTCTGGAAGCTGCTGCTACTGATTCAGTTGCCCCAAAGGCCAGCTTCTGTCTTCTACCCAATCCTTCTCCAAACTACTGGCTCCTATCTGATTTTTTGTGTGTGTGACACTGTTCTTCCTTGGTTCTCCTTCTTTTTCTCTGATTACTCCTTGTTTTCTATACTAGATCATCCTCCACATCCCACTTCTTAACTATTGGTGTGCCCCATGGCTCTGTTCTGGGACTTATGTTCTTTCTCTGTACTTTCTTTTTGGATAATCTCATCATCTCTCATGTGTTCAGTTATTTCAGTTATCATTACTGTGCAGATGACTTCCAGATTTTCTTGTCCAATTCTATTTTTTTAATTATTATTTTTGCTTTTTTTTGGGAGGGCAATTGGGGTTAATTGACTTGCCCAAGGTCACACGGCTAGTTTTTGTGTTAAGTGTCTGAGGCTGGATTTGAACTCAGATCCTCCTGACTCCCTATGTGTCCAATTCTAATATCTCTCCTGAGCTCCAGTCTTGCATCAACATCTGCCTATTAGACATCTCCAACTGGATGTTCTACAGTCATCACAAACTTCATATGTCCAGACAAAGCTTGTTAAATTTCCTTAAAACTTTTCTTTTTTTCTCAGTTCTCTACTTCTGTTTGAGGATGTCTCCATTCTTTCATTACCCAGATTTGTACTCTAGAGTTATCCTCAGCTCTTCATTTTCTCTAACTCCCTACATCCAATCAGTTACCAAGTCTTATCACTTCTGTCTCCACAACGTTTCTCACATACATCTCCTCACTAATCACGTGGTAAGTGGCCTCATTCAGACCCTTGTTACCTCTTGCCTAGGTTATAGGAAGTCTCCTAATTAGGCTCCCTGCCTTTAATGGTTTCTCTTTCTAGTCTATCCTCCACATAACTGATAGATCAGTTTTCCTAAAGCACAAATCTGATCACATCATTTCACTGTATAAGAAGCTTCAGTAGCTACCAATTCCCTGCAGAATAAAATACAAACTCCTCTGTTTGGCATTTAGAGCCCTTAAATGTTTGGTTCTGGACAATCTTATCAAATTGATTTCATGTAATTTCTCCTCATGTTGTCTATTCCAGCCATCCTGGCCTGCTTACTATTCCTTTTATTCTATATCCAATCTCCATGCCTTACATAAGCTGACCCTTACTTATCTAGAATGACTTCTTTCCTCACCCCTGTCTCATAAAATATTTAATTTCCTTCAAAGCTGAGCTCAAGTGCCACCTTTCCTTATTTTCCCCTTCACCTCCACCCTGGTTTTAGTGTCTGTCATCTGAAATTACCTTTTTTTTATCTTACATAAAATTTAAATTTATTTTAATGTAGTCATCTAGTTCCACCCCTTATTCCCAAATAAAATGTTAGTTCCTTGGAGGCAGGAAGTATTGCATTTCTGCTTTGATTCCCCGGTGCCTAGCAGAGTGCTATACAATAGTCACTTTATTAAATGACTTAATCGATGGATGGATGAGTGGATGAAGAAAAGAGGACATATCCTTCAGTTTTGATAGTATGACATTAACATTAACCACTGTATTTGACCAATGTTTTGTTGCCTTTCCATGTTGATATTATTTTTATTTCTTCAGTCATTATAGTTGTGTACAAATTATTTGTTTGGTCTTACTTTCTTCATGCTGCATCACTTCATAAAGTCATCCCATGTCCTGTTTAAATCTTTTAAATCAGAACATGATTCTGCCACCCAGTGCATTAGCTATGCCCCTTAGCTTTGTGTCATCTGCAAATTTGATAAGCATCCCAGCTATGTCTTTATCCAAGTCATGGATAAGAATGTTAAACAGCACTGAGCCAAGCATAGATGCTGGGAGCTGTCCAAGGACTTTTTTTTCAAGTTGCCATCAAATTTTATTGACTACTCTTTAAGTTCAGCTATTCAACCAGCTTCAAATACTCTTAATATGTATGTATGTGTACATAATGTGCATACATATATGTATGTGTATATATGTATATATTAGATATATACATATGGTATGTGTGTATATATGTATATATACAATATACAGATACACACATAATATGTATATATTTGGGTACCATAAAGGACTGTCAAATGCTTCATTTTAAAATCCAGGTAAATTTATATAGCATTTCCTCATTTTACAAATTTAGTAATGCTACCAAGAAAAATGAAATAAGGTTAGTCAATCATGAGCTCTTTTTGGTGAAGCCATGATGGTTCTTTGTGATTACTACTTCCTTTTCTAGAAGTTCACCACCATTTTAAACAATTTTTAGGATTTTGTCAGGAATTAAAGTTAAATTCAGTATCCTATACTCTGTTAACTCTGTTCTCTTACCTTTTTTTTTAAATGGTCCATTTGCTCTTTTTCAATCTTGTGATACCTATCTCATGCTTTATGATCTTTCACAACTCACTGACAGAGGCTCACAGTAATACTGACTAGTTCTTTCATTACCTTGGGAAAGCACAGTTTCTCTCTACTATTGACATATAGTCATGAAAGATTAGTTGAGGGTAGGAATGGGTTGCTTCACGATAATGAGTTCCCCATTGAGTTCTTTAAACAGAAGTTGAATAGCTACTTGTTGGTGAAGTTGTAGAGGCAATTCATTCTAAGGGTAGAGGTTGGACTAAATGACCTCCATCTTTAAAAATTCTGTGAGTCTATACTTCATATGTCTTCTGATATATTTAGGTTATAATCTCTTCTAGAGAAATGGTAAGTAACCTTCCTCTTTAATTTTGGTTATTTATGGAGTCTTAACCTTGCTCTGCTATTGTATATGAAGATTATATATGATTAAATAACCAAGAGATGTCTAGAATATAAATAAAGTAAGCTGGTCTTCAGTTTATATCAATCAGTCTTCAAACATTTATTAAGCACCTATCATGTGCCAAGTATTGTGCTAGGAGACACAAAGACACAAATGAAACATCAGGTAAGCTGCTTTCAAGAAGCTTACATACTAATGGAGAAGACAATATATGAATTTATTAGTAAATATAGAATAAAACAAAATTAATGCTAGGTAGTTTAGAGGAGCAATTGCTGTAAGAATTTCGTTACCTGGGAACAGGAAGTTTATATTTTATAGCAAAGGCAAAAGACAAGGAAAAGGACATTTAATAGATCACTTGAATGCTTCCTATGAGGGACCATGTGTACATAAATTTTGTGGTTGTCATAAGAGTGTTGATTAACTGCATTATTCTTATCCCACAGCATAAGGCTTTCTTTGTAGAAAATAATGCCAACCTACAAATAAAAAACAATCACTTTTTGTTTTATCTTCTTGATTGGAAAAAAAAAACTTAACAGATTGCATATTTCATGTCAAAGACAGATTGTATCCATTTGTTGAATTTAGAGGAAATGTTAACATTGATAGTCAATTTAAATCTCTACGATTCAAAGATTGTGTTACTAATTCCCTGTACAATTTCCTGTTCTCTTTCTTTTGACTTCTAAATTAAAACTCAGAAATGACTAATTTTTTTTGTCAAGAAAGTTACCAGATTGCCCTATTTTTGAAATAGATAGTGCTAAACTGCAAATTCAGGGATAAGACCAATTTTTATTTCCTGTTGCAACCCCAGTCCCAAAGTCCATTGGTAGGGAATGTCATCATTATTGGTAGCAACCAATGTTTCATGCTTCTGTCAAGGGCAATGCAGACTTGGCAGGAGTGGGAAAGCTCCAATCTATTCAGTGTCTTCAGTCTTCTTCAAGTTTGAATTGCTTGAGAGTCTTCAAGCTCTGCAATTGCTTCAGGTACTTCTGGCTTCCAGCTTCAAGAAAGAAGATGGAAGATACCAACCCCACTTCATGTTGCTAAAGGAAAAGATTGGGAAGAAGCCAGTATCAGAGGAGCTGGTAGTTTTCATCATGTCCCTATCCCCAGCTAACTAAACAAGAGACTTCAGAAAATTTTCCCTTGGGTAAGACATAGGATTCTCTCTCTCTTGGTTGAGCTGAATAACCTTGTTCCCAGTGAGAAAGCTTTTTTGCTCTTTATTGTCCAGTATATATTCTCTTACACATACTTTTTCTGATTTCAATTCTGCTTTGAAATTGCATAAATGAGTTTGTTATTATTTGCCACATGTGTATTCATTGTGGAACTGGTACTTGGTGGAAAGGAGTCAAGCCTTGGATATAAAGCTTGGGGTCCTACTTCCCCCATTAAAGGATCAACAATCAGAAGTTAAGCTGAATCTGGAAAAAAAATCCCATACCCTCTAGACTAACAGTACTTAAGGAAACAGAGAGATACAATCATAGACTGGTATCCCCTCTCTGTGGAGAGCAGAATGGCCAAAGCTCTGGCTACAACCTCCTTTTCCCTTCCTAGCAGGAATTAAAGACTCCTTTGGAGAAGGGTAGAGAGAGAAGAGGGTAGAGAAGTCTATTCTACATCTTTTCAGGCTTCATGATGATACTCCATGCTGCATTTGGGGGGCAGCCCTCATAGCACCATAAATTATCACTAAGTATTACTTATTACACACCAATTAAAAACAGGACATTTATCTGGCTACTTACAGTACCACCATGTGAGACCTGGATCACCAAAATCATGGTCAGAGAAACTTATCAACTTCCATATCACATGTCTGACAAAAGGGAGGATCCACATTCCCTCAGACCTGTCAGGGCAAATATCATGAGGAGGAATGCACCCATTAGCCCAAACTTAGAATTTCTTTTACTGTCTGATTAGAGTTTAACCTGGGTACATCTTTTGAGATAGATTTCCCACACTGGTTGGTTTCTGGATGAGGGAGTAGAGAAAGGAAAAACCTTGGTTCTGATTCAATAATTAGTTATTAATATGAGAAATAATCATTACTCACAACAGCCTACAATGGGAAATTTGTTATTCAGTCATTTTTCAGTCATGTCTGACTCTTCACGACTCCATTTTGGGTTTTCTTGGCAAGGATATGAGGAGTGGTTTGCCATTTCCTTCTCAAGTTCATTTTACTGATGAGGAAACTGAGGTAAACAGGGTTAAGTGACTGAAGTCAAGTGACTTATCACACAGCTAGTAAGCAGTGAGAAAATTAAAAAGTAAGCACAGAATTAACAAAGCACAACAGTCTGTTATCTTGAGTAGGACAAAGCAGCCCTTTGCAGCACAGAGGTCCTTAATAGTATTTTAAATAAAAATTCATCAATGCTGAGGAATTAATCAATTGAATCACCTCTGTTAAGTGCCTACTGTGCTTCTGGCACTTTGGGGCACTGAGGGTAGGGTAGAGACTGGGCTTGTGATTTTATTGACATAGAGGACTCCTTGAGGAGGAAACTCTCCACCAATGCACGTCGGTGTTACGGGAATCTGAAGATCTTCCCTGCCCCTAGGCCCTTTGCTTCAGTGGCTTAAGTGACTCTTAGAACCTTCCCTGATTTGAAAAGATAGTCTGACCCCTAATAGACTGAATGTGGTCACATGGAGCCTGTGGCAGGAGGCTTGTTCTTCAGGAATGCCCAGGCCTTATTACTTTGTGATTGGGCAGTGGGTCAAGAGGGCTGTGACATTCTCTGATCCAGGAGAAAGCTATATATACCCTGATGTGAGGTTTTGCTTTGGGCCTCACTTTGAGAAGAGTTGTGTGATTTGGCCAGATGAGACTCTGGAAAGCTGTTGAACCCCCTGGCTTTGAAAAACCCAGATGTTGGTGCTTCCCTCTCTGGTAACTGACTAGGTATGGATGTAATAATGGTCAGACGGTTGCAAGCCCGTCTGCTGATCTGTTTCTTTGTCTGCTTGTAACTTCTGTTTGTATTCTGTTTGCATTTTCCCCTGAACTAGGCAAATGATAATACTTTTGATGGATTAAAGTAAGATTGTTAACCCTTTTTGAGTTGCTTTCCTTTAGAAAAGCAGATCTAAGAACCTGTGCTAGCAGCCATCCTGGGTATGCTAGGGTGCTTGCTGATATAGTTGGTGCCTTCTCTTCCACTGTACTGTAATTGGACCTGGTTTTTGCCTCATTTCTTACCTAGCCTTAATCATTGAATGGGCATTGCCTCAGACAAACTGAGACAAGAGAAATACCTTAACTTAAAAAGACCAAGGTCTCCCACTGCATCTGGGACCATCTCTAATCATCCTGATCTATATCTTGCCATTGGACCCAGATGGCTCTGGAGGAGGCTGGTGATTTTGCACAGCTCTCCCTCACTTAAATTGAATTAATTTGTAAGTCAAGACATCACCTTCCTCATGTCATTGGTCCTCTTTGAGAAGGAAGGATAAAACAACAACCATAATGACAGCAACAGTACCACTAAGACAATGTAGAGACATAGTCTCTTCACACTAAGCCCTAAATTTTAAATTCAAAATTAATAAAGGTAAGTTAATGTCAAAATTAAAACAACTTCTAACTGTGTTAAGGTTTTATTCAACTAAATTTAGGTACTGAGGGGCCAAATGATATAGAAAATATACTAACCTTGGAAATTAAAAGATCTAATTCTAGTTTCAACAATCACTAGTTTCTGACCTAGCAAGCATTATTTAATTTCTTTGGACCTCAGTTTCCTCATTTGTAAAATTCACATACTGAATTAGATTATTTTTACTCCTTCCAGCGCTGATTCCTCTGTATCAACTCTTTTTTTCAAAAATTAATATCTTTTGTTTTTATGCAGATTACATATCCAAATGTATCCTTCTCCTTCCCTTCTCTTTTACTAAAAATGAAAAGAAAGAAAAACTCAGTTCAGAAAAACTAATCAACACATAAAAAGCCCCAAATTACATGCGCTGGACCTTATCCCATCTCTGCAAAGAAAGGGATGAGTGTGGGGCCTTCTCATATATCTTCTTTGGGAGAAAGCCTGGTCATTATATTTACCCAACATTCAACTAAAATGCAACAACATTTTAAATATAGTTCTCAGGTGAAAAATTCTTTAGATTATGATAGAGATGCATGAGCTCAGGTACCCTACATCTAAATTTAGACATAAGAAATTCCATACCCTATTCTCTGTTAGAATAAAGTTTTTAAAAATACATATTTAGACTATGTTCCTTGAGGTCATTATCTGCACATTTTTTCTGGATAAAATCTAAGAGAATATATTTTCTCTTCTAGCCCAAGAAGGAAAACATGTGAGACCTTCAGCGGTTGTAAGCACTATACTTTTTATATCTTAGTCTTTTATACAAAATTGTAAAGATTGGACCCACCTGGCTAATTATTCATTTTTTTTTATTAGATACTTCAGTTTTATAACAATAAGTCCCAATGGCTGTCTTGTTTCTTAATAAACATCAGCAGCACGTGCGTAAGAGCAAAGGCAGCGGATAGTGGGAGGCATTCAAGGCTAAGTTTTGGTAAGGCAAGGTTTTCAATATGATCAGGAGCACAGGACTCAAGAGAACAGTGTAGAGGTGCAACTCAAAATCTTACAGAAATAAATACTGAAAGCTAAAAAGGAAGATAATAGCAACAAAAGATAATTCTATTCAAGAATCCTGGATCAAGAGCATCAAAAGAGGCACAGAATGGAGGACATACACTCACCAAAGGTGCACATCTTAGTTCATAAAATATTATGCATTTCAAAATTTAAAAACTAGCTAGTTTTCCAGTTGCTTTTTTTTCCCATTAGCACATAGGCAAATCTTTCAGAAATAAAGTACAGGTTTTTTTTTTAAATTTAATTGATTTGTTTATTTACTTTTAGTTTACAAGATTCAGTCCCACAATCCCTTGAGTTTCAAATTTTCTCTCCTCTCTTTCCCTTTCTCCCCAC
>CM053580.1:97502965-97569005 GCA_028627135.1 Pseudochirops cupreus | reverse complement strand
AGAGGGCACAGGATCAATTGAATAGGAAGGGATAATACTTTAAAAGGTGAAATTGTGAGGTGGGAGAGGAATAGAATGAGAGGAGACAGGGAGAGACAGAATGGGGTTAATCATCTCATACAGAAGAGGCAAGGGATAACTGTTAAAAGGGAGGGAAAGAACAGGAAGGCAAAAGGGAAAGGGTCAACTTTACTCTCATTGAATTTGGCTTCAGGAAGGAATGACATAAACTCTAAACTGGGTATCTTGCCACACAGAAGAGTAGGGGGGATGGGGATGAGAGGGGGCATGATGGAGGGGAGGGCAAGGTAGGGTGGAGGGTTGCTGGAAGTACACACTTCTGTAAAGGGACAGGGACAGGGTAGAGAATAGAACGGGGGGGGCAGGATAGCAAGGAGGGACATATAATCAGTCTCTCACAATATGTCCATTGTGAAAACGTTCTGCTTAACTACACATGTACAGCCTGTATTGAATTGCTTGTCTTTCCAGTGGGGGTGGGTGGCAAGGGATGAGAAAATATAAATGTAAATTGTAAAACTCTATAAATCTGAGTTATTCTCATTGTGATTGCTTTATCCAAAATGAAGGAGGTATTAGTATTGCTGAACTTTGCCCTTGTTAGACTACATGTGAAATATTTTGGTCAGTCCTAGAAGCCCACATTTTAGAAATAACATTAAGAAGACAAGTTGTGTCCAGAGGATGATGTCTAAGAAAGTGAGATGACTGGAAAACATGCCAATTAGGAATCAGTTGAATGAATGGGAGATATTTAACCTACAAAGAGAAGACTTAATGTGAATATGTCCATTGCTTTATACTGTTTGAAGGGATGTTATTTGGAAGAGGCATTAGACTTGTTCTGCTAGCTGTGGAAGTTATTACTTTACAAAATGATTTAAAGTTTAGAAAGGCTGATTTTGGCAAAATATAAAGAGAAACAGCAATTGCAGTGTTATAAAAGTAAACAACTTGGAAGGTATTGGGTTCCCCTCACTGAAGGTCTTTGAATGTAAGGGGAGCAATCAAGGAAAACTCATTGTCTCCTCATCAACCCAATATGTTCTTACCAGGGCACTTCTCATGGAGCTTTAACATGTCCAGTTGTAAATCTACTCTGACTGGAGTACTTCCCATGCATCTGAACAGATGTCCTGGCTCCTTGTGATGGCCACATGATTAGGCCACTTCAAATAACATATATACCCTTGCCTCTAGCTGAAAGGCTGGCATGAACAAAGATTTTTGATTGGTCCTCATGCCTAATGACAAGGGAGACATCCTGAAGAAGACTGGCCAAAGGACAGGAATATAGGTCCACTTGGCAGACTTTAAAGACAGCTTCTGCTATTGCTGTTTCTTCCTGCTATCAAGCATGTCAGGACACTTCAAACTTAAACTCAGATTTCCAGCAAATTGGGTGTATATGCTATATATATATGCTATTCAAGTAGCTATGACAGCACATAGTGCTGGCCTAGACTAGACTGCGACTGGACTCAAAGTTCTGGCTGCCTCTTCTGTTTTGTTTCTCTTCCAGATCACAGGTAGCCAATGATCCTGAGATGGCTGATTCAGCTTTGGTAGTCATCTCATGAACTCAAGAGTCTGGGAGGTCTTATTGCTGGGTAATGACTACACAGGAGGAGATGATCTTTGAAAGAATTTCTCAGAGGAGATCACCATTACCAAAAGGAGCACACCAATCATACCTTAACTTTCCAGAAAATATGGACCTTGAATTAATTTTTCAGGCAATACAGATCTGAGGCAAAACTTATAATGCTTGTACAATAGTCCTATGAAGTATTTTATATTTCCATGATGCACACTTTCTAGTCTTTTGTGAATAGTAAAGATTTTAGACTTGGAGTCTTTTGTTGTAGAGAAATAAAGTTGTCCCATACATGATCTGCTTTGTACACTAAATACTTTGCCAGAAAGAATTTCTACTCTTTTAATTCTTTTTAGTGAGACTTAGCCATGAGCTAAACTTAAAGTTTATGATATATTTTGCAGAGCAATGGGATGTGGACATAATGATATAGATCAGAAATTCCCATTTAGTGGTTCATAAATTCCTTGAGAGTTTGTGACAATGGTCCAAGGGATTTGTGCTAAAAAATTATTTAATGGTGACTTAAACAATAAATAACTAACAAATCATGTTACAAACATACTTTTTTGCTGTGACAACAAGCATATGCATGTTTGATGCATTATAGACTTATTTCTGCAGAGATTCAAAATTGTCACAATCATACAATGTTCTTTTGGCAATTACTTAAAACTCTGATCACATCTGATTCACTGTAACATGTTCTTGTAGTTTTTCAAACTGTTCTCAAATTGTTTTCAAACTACCACAAAGGTTCAACATTTGAGTTCAAATAGATGCTCAATGGATGGTGAAATGCTCATTTGAATTCTGTACTCTGTACAGAATAGTAGATTCCTCATTCCCCTGTTACCTGCATCAGCAGTGTAATCACATGATCAAGATGTTAGAATGTAGTGCAAATGCCAGGCTATTCAAAAATCATGATTGTTGGACATGGGAATTACAAATCATCTGGAGACCCTCACAGACCATCACACATGTTCTGCAGAAAAAAAAGCCCATGTATAACATATATACATACATACATACATACATACATATATATGTATATAACTGTTTTCCAATTTTAACTGATCCTCCACTTATGTTAACATTCTTATATCTGGCAGATTTTCAAATAAACAACACAGGTCAGTCATTCAATAGAGTTTCTGTAAGAGTATAGTTGGAATATCAGTGCTAAAATAAAATAAAGTTACATCTGAAGAAATTCTTTGGATACAAAGGTTAGTTAAATGTGCTTTTAAAAAATGAAGCAATATTTGCAAATGAAGTTTGTATCATAACTAGCTATTCATTTTGTCAGGTGGCTAAAAATAAAATATAAATTTCCATCTCCCCAAATGAGCTTATAAAATTCTCCTACTATTTTCCACCATGTATTTGTGTGAGCAAGTATATTCACTTTATTCTTGTTTTAAATCAAAATGCAGAAATAAACTCAACATAGAACCAAATTTAAAACTGTCAGGTGTAGAGTCAAATAACTGCAAACTTTCGTTTAAATAATAAAGTCAACATAAAAATGAAGTTTACATGTGATTATTATATTATGCTAAACATCTTCCAAGTTGCAATATTTCATTAAAATATTCATTGTTAAAAATTTGAAAAATAAAGAAATTTAATATTATATGAGATCATGACAGAATAATTTTTAAAATTATTGGAGGATATCCCACAAAGTGTTTATAATAATTTTATAATTAGTTTAGAATTTTAAATGTAGAGTTTTTGTCATAAGTAGGATAACATTTTATATTTTATAATTATAAAATGAGTATTAGTTTAGAATTTTCTTGAACAAAAGTTGTGATTATAGTTATTGTAACTACTTAATGAATAAATCTAAAAGAATATTATGAGTAACATATTCTATTACCCTAGGGATTCAAAACTTTTTTTTTTATTGAAAGGGCTTTGCAGGAAAAAAAATGTTGGGAAACAATGATCCAAAGAGTATAAGAAAAGCTTGATTCCTTTTCTTTTTCACCAAGCCCCTCAAAAACTGAACATGGTCTTTGTGAGTCTAGAACTGGGGATATTTGATGGTAAGAGGGCACAGAACCCTGGGCTATAGATCCTTACATAAGCAAAGGCTGAATGACTACTTTTTGGTGTTATATAAAGGATTCTGGTTCAGGGATTCTGAGGTTTCTTCTAACTCAGAGGTTCTGTGGTTTTTAACCTAATTAGTAAGTCATATTCTTTTGTCTTTTTGCCCATTGAGTTGATTGATTTACATAGATTCAACTGCATTTTTTCACAGGGTCCCCCAAAGTATACACTTGGAAGACAAGTTAGATAAGCTGTATCACTGGCCATGAAACAGTGTTAAATTATTTAGCTATTACAAGGATGGGGTTGATAACCTTAGCCCCATTAGCACGGTCTACTGACCAGCTATAGTTCCATTGACTAGGAATATGACCTTCTTCAGCAGAGTTGATTAGATTTGAGACTTTTCTTTCATATTCTAGGATAGTTATTATGTAGATTTACAGAAATGAATGGCAGAATGAAACACTGATGGGAAGATGTTAGAAGACTTTTGTAGAACTTTCAAATCTGCTCCCCCCTTTTCTCTCTCTGTCTCTCTCTCCTCCTCCCCCACTTTGGTTTTTCACCTAAACATTTCTTTTGATATTTTTTAAGGCATTGAAAAAAATTTTTTTCTAGCTTTCTTGTTTCATACTGTAACTCCAATTTTTGTGACTACATATTGATGAAAATAATTGTTATAAATAATGCATTAATTTGTTATTAATTCAACAAAGAGAAAAATTTATGTTGAGCTGCGGGGAGAAGACTGGCATCTGGGTGGCATCTGCTATACTGCCTGAACTAGGAAAAGACTGTGGACTTTGGAGAATCAACCATTTTCCTTTCTTTTGGGGACAAGATAGGAGTGAATGTGTGCTCCTATTAGAGTTGACTGAATAGCAGATTCAACTGGTGTATAGTACTGTTGGGGGCTATGAAGCTAGTCACTGCCTTATGTGACTCATCAGGCCAACTATGGAGGCAGAGAATGTTTTTCATTTGTTCTTTCTTAGTTCAAGTATAAGCAAGAAAGGAAAGAGTGGCAACAATCTGAGCCCTGGATTTCCACAAGGGTTTTTTTTTTAATTGCTCAATTTTGTTTCTAGTATTCTAATCACAGAAAATATATCTATACTAACTACACAAGAAAAAGTCTACTTGGATTATTTATTTTTAATTTATCGATATGTTTTATTTTGATTTAACAGATATTCTCCCCAAATCACCCAAATTACACTTATTTAAGTGTGTCCGTTAAGTCTGACAGTGTTACTGGCACAGACCATTGCAACCACCCAGATTTGTTGCTACTGTTTTGCCTTTCCATGTTGATAATTTTCATTATGGTCATTGCGTATGATGTTCTTTGGTTCTGCTTTCTTTACTCTGTTACACTCTCCATAAGTCTTCCTATATTTCCCAGAATTCTTTTAAGTCATCATCTATTATTTCAATTACAACATTCCATCCCATTCTTATATCATAATCTATTGAGCAATTACTGGACATGTATTTTTTCCCCAGGTTTTATTGTCACAAATAATGCTCCTGTGAATATTTCTGTACATTATAAGACTTTCCTTGCTGTTAATAACCTCCTTGATATATTGTACTAGAATGATTTCAAGATATTTGTTGCTATGTAGAGCACACAAAGGAGGAAATTTGGCTAATTAGGCATTGCCTAATTAGGCATTGTTATTTGTATCTAGGTAGAGTGTTAAGAGAGAATTAGAAAGAGATAAAGACTTCTGAAAGTTATATGGATGGAAATTAGACCAGCTCTTCTCCTAATGAATTCTAACTGGGTATATATAGCAGATATTCATAAGACATTAACATAAAGGCTGTACAGAATCGTTTGGTACTACCTTCTATAAGAGAGTCTTATAGAAGGTAGTTCAGTTTTCTGAAATTTAAACCTCTAAGTGTTGGGATGATTATTCTAACATCTGGATAGAAATCTTTCCAATAAAAAAAACACCCAAGGTGGCATGCCATAATGTAGTGATGTAGAAAACAACCAACTTGGAGTCCAAAGATATGAGTTCTGCTCCTTTATCTTTCACTAGCTTCAGGTTTCCTCATCTGAAAACAATATTATCTACTTCACAGGGATATTGTATGTTAGGTATTTTTAAATTTCAAATTGATACTAAAAAATGCTATATTATTAAGATGTATACTTTTCTGGCTTCTGAAACTGTATTTTAAGCTTCTTCTTCTTGGTTCACAGTCATTATAAACATCAGTTATTTTGATATGCTACAGTTATGCTTAGGGTCTGCTAGGAGGCTAAGTATATAAAGTGTCAGGCCTGGAGTTAGGAAGACTCATTTTCATGAGTTCAAAACTGGCCTGTTTTAAAGCTGTGTAACCCTGGACAAGTCATTTAACTCTGTTTGCCTTAGCTCCTCATCTGTAAAATGAGCTTGAGAAGGAAACAGCCGATCACTCCAGTATCTCTGCCAAGAAAACTCCAAATGGGGCTACAAGGTTGGACAAGACTGAAGTGACTGAACAAGAAGAAGTTATAGCTTCAATCAGAATGTCACAAAATCATAAAACTGGAGGGGAACTTAGGGATCATTTAGTCTCACTCTAATCCTTCATTTTACAAATGACAAAACTGAGGAATGTTACTTGAAATCTATGAGATCACAGCTAGTTAGTGGCAGAGCTGTGGCTACACCCAAAGTCAAGTGCTCTTGAGTCAGAGAGTTGAAGACACAGGGGTAAAAGGACTGAACCCTACTGGTATTGAAATGATGTTATTCTGAAAATTTCTTTGATGTGAATTTGGGCTTTATTACAGAATTCTTTCTCAAAAAGGTAGAGTGAAAATTATGTTGCACCAGCATAGAATTCCAAGCAATGTGATACAACTATCTTGTCTTTAAATTTTACTAGAAAATCACAGGCTGAAGTAACTTTCTCTCAAGAGATTTTCTCACTTTTCAGAAAAATCACCTTTATAAGGCTTACAGGATTTTGACAAATTACCACCATTCAAGGTATTATCTGTGTTTCTTCCATCACTAACATAATTGACCATTAGCAGTCAGTTAATAAGCATTTGCTAAGCATGCACTCAGTATATGCTAGGCACTATGCTAGGGAAAAGTAAAAGACAGTCCCTGCCCTCAAGAAGCTTACAGTCTGTGAAGCAATATACATGCTATCATTCTTTTTCATGTTTGGTTCTCTTTCTTTTTTCCCATTGTTCACTCCATTGGTTACAACCCTTCTATACAACAAGACTAATGTCCAATTTGGTAATTGAAGTATTGAATATTGAAAACATTTGCAGATCCAATACTTGATTGCATGCCGCCATGGGTGGGGGGGAGAAGGAAGGGAGAAAATTTGAAGAGATTATAGAACTGAATCTTGTAAACTAAAAGTAAATAAATCAAATTAAAAAAATAAGCTTACAGCCTGATGAAGAAGATGACATGCAAATACTGAAGAATTCTTGATGTCTTGGGAGAGGTATATATGTATACCCATCATGGAGGGGTCCAATGACTGTTAGTCAAAGACAGAAGTACAAATTGAAAACAAAGAAATTTACTAGTATACTAAGGAAGGCTACTCTTTTCTTTTCTTTTCTTTTTGGAGGGGGGAAGGCAGGGAAGTTGGAGTTAAGTGACTTGCCGAAGGTCACACAGCTAGTTTTGTGTTAAGTGTCTGACGTCACATTTGAACTCAGGTCCTCCTGACTCCAGGGCCAGTGCTCTATTCATTATGGCACCTAGCTGCCCCAATTTTTTGGCCTCCCTTTGTCTTTTTTTTTTGGAGGGGGGAAAGCAGGCCAATTGAGGGTTAAGTGACTTGACCAAGGTCACACAGTTAGTAATTGTTAAGTGTCTCTGGGATAGGGAGATCCATCTTGCCCTACCAGAAAGTCAGAGGGGTGATGGGGAAGGATATAGGAGAGAACAGATTGAGGGAGGGGATATACAGTGGGATCTCTATTTTTGGCTGGTGGGTAGGAGAAAGATGGAGAGAAAATTTGTAACTCAAAATCTTGTGGAAATGAATGATGTAAACTAAAAATAAACAAAAATTAATTTTTTTAATGGAAAAAAAAGTGTTAAGTGTCTGAGGCTGGATTTGAACTCAGGTTCTCCTGATTCCAGGGTAAGTGCTCTATTCAAGGAAGGCTCCTCTTGCTGAATAATAGGGTACATATTTGGATTTTATAAGTTTTCAAGCTTGCTTAGAGTACACAGCCAATCAGTAGCATCTGTGTCAACTTAGGATCATAAAGGAAAAATATTTCATGGGAAAGGGAGGGGTAGAGAAAATGGGAATTAGCCACAGGAGAAAAGGAGTGTATCTGAAATGCAAGTGGCAGAATTTATTATCAGAGTAAGAAAGCATTCCCTATTCAAGGGCAGGAGACAAAGGCACCAAATACTTTTAAAATTGAGAAAGAAGTCCTTTTAGACAAAACTATGTGGACTCTTCTCTAAGGACAGCAAGGCATTGTTACGATAGTGGATGACATGATTCAATTCACTGTGCCCTTGCTTAGATGTTGAGGATTTTCTAATATCAGGCCAACAGGTGGTTTGGGAATTAGTGCATCAAGATTTTGCAAAATAAATGTGGTTCCTACTTTTTTTTTCTTTTGCACAAATTTCTATGTACAACAAAATATATACAGGGTAAATTGGAGATAATCAACAGAGGGAAGATACTAACATTAGGAGAACCAGGAAAGGCTTCCTGGAGAAGGTAGAATTTCAGATGACACTTGAAGGAAACCAGGGAAGTTAGGGCGGAAGGAGAGAAGGAGGAGAGGGAGAGAAATCCAGGCATGGGGGACAGCAGGTGAAAATGCCAGAGTTGGGAGATGGACTATTGCTAGTCAAGGAATAGCAATGAGGTCGGTGTCACTGTATTGCAGTATGTATGCATGTATGTAGTAAGAAAAATGGAAAGGTAAGAAGCGGGTAGGTTATGGAAAGCTTTAGCAGTCAAACAGAGGTCCTTCTATCATGTTTACATTGTTTAGTAAGAAGACATAAAAGCAGAGTACCCTTCATCATTTCAAGAATTTGTGATAAGATATTGGACAGGGGCTTTACCTTAATTTACAAATTTTTCATCATTACCAGAAAATGACATTTTTTTAGAAATAGCATCAGTCTAGTTTTCTTTGAACACTCCTTGTTCAACTCTTGACAGAATTATAGGCAGAAGCAACATAAAATTATAAATTTAATGCTATAGAAAGACTGAATGTCCTATATACTGCTTACATGATGGAAAGACATATTTCATATTTGGGATAATAATCCTAGTTCATTATTTGAACCAATGAGATAGCATTAGGTGGAGGGCTAAGATAGCAGAAACCTTAACCCTGCTCCCAAGGATGAGATCTGTAATTGACTTTCAACAGAGAAGCTTTGCTATCTTCAAGATAAGGCAAGCATTTAAAAATAATCTTTCACTGAAACTACAAAAAGATGAGAATAACAGTAAAAAAAAGTTTTTGTTTATCAAGGCATTGGCTTACAATCTGAAAGCAAAAAATAAGTGATATATTTGAAAGCTCTAGGATGGAATTTTCCAATCATAAGGGATTTATTTTATGAGTCACCAAAGTATTAATCCGTTTAAAAAACTAACCAATTATATTAAAGTACAGAGAAACTTGGTTCCCTAGAATTTATCAAGATAAAAGTAGTAGTTAGGCATTACCAAGATAAAATCTTTTTAATATGCATTGCAAAACTGTTCAGAAGATAGATTATGATCAGGAATGACTACAAAAAGTTTTTAGTCTCATGATTTGCTATTTTCAGCAAATGTATTGTTATATGCCATACATTCAAAGATCATTTTGATAATATATACAGTTAGTTAAGTATTGATTAAAAGTACAAAAATAATTGCCTTTTCAGTGAGGTTTGATATGAAATTGAGGCTTCCACTAAAGCAGGGGAGGCGGGAACCTGTGGCCTCCAGGCTTCCTGTGGCCCTGTAGGTCCTCAAGTGCAGCCCTTTGACTGAATTCCAACTTCACGGAACAGACCCTCTAAATAAAAGGATTTGTTCTGTAAAACTTGAACTCAGTCAAAAAGTCACACCCAAGGACCTAGGGGGGCACATGTGATTCCCCATCCCTGCACTAAAATCATATGATCACAGAATCAGTGATTTAGGGCTGGAAGACTCCTCAGAGGTCATTTTAGTTCAACCCAGATGAAGAAAGTGAGATTGAGAGAGATAATGTGATTTATCCACAGGTAGTAACATAGGAAATGTTTGAGCCAAGGTTCTCTGATCTTTCTACTACAACACTGCTTCCTACTTCCATAACTGACTGTGACTTTAAAGAGATCCTTCAATTCATTCAAGCCTGTATTAAGCATTTATTCTGTATGGAAGTACCCTGTCACAGTGGATAAAGTGCTGGGCTAGGAGTCAGGAAGACAGAGCTTCAAACACTACATTTGATATTTACGAGCTACATCCTTAGGATTTATCACTAAGTAATAGAGATCTGAGTTTGTAGAGGGAACTCCCACTTGGAACATTGTACCAATGAATCAAGATGAAGAAATCATATTCAGAGCACTTTCTTAGATAGAAAAATGTAGATATGACAGCCCCTGACTTCATCAAGTTTCCCAATTAGTGGGGAAAAGATAAGACACAACCATAGATAACTATTCTATCTATCTACACACACACACACACACACACACACACACACACACACACACACACACACCCCACACACACACTCTAGCACCTGGCATACAGTAGGTGCTTAATAAATGTTTATTGACTATTATCAACACACATGTAAAGCATTAAAGAGTTGGAAAAAAATTCTCCAACAATGTGAACAGAATGAATGAAAACTCTGGAAAGTTTGAGCAATGTAAAGGCTCCAAGTATGGACAGAGTTTTTTTCACTGTCTAGAAGGCACAGGAAGACTTGTTTCTGAAAGGCTGACTTGAATACAATTCTGGCCAAAGCAACACAAGAAATAGGGAGAAGTTTCTGTACCAATGAAATTATTAAACTTTCAAAGTAAAATTTTATAGTTAAGAAAACTGAGCCAAAGAAAGGTCATCGTACAATTTTCAATTAGTCATGCAATTGCTATCTCTTGTTATTAATCATTATGAGAATTCAGTATGATACTACATTTTAAAATTCCATTTATAAACTATTAATCTTTTTTTTCTTTTCAAGTAACCAATGATGGATTTTATTTATTGTTCGGTTGTTTCAGTTGTGCTTGAATGCTTCATGACCCCACGTGGGGTTTTCTTGGCAAAGATACTGGAGTAGTTTGCTATTTCCTTCTTCAGCTCATTTTACAGATAAGGAAACTGAGGCAAACAAAGTTAAGTCACTCACCCAGGGTCACACAGCTAGAAAGTGTCTGAGGCTGGATTTTTAACTCAGGTCTTCCTGACTTAGCCACCTAGCAAGCCCAATTTCTTTAATGGGTGATGAAAAAACAAGTGTAATTGACTCCTTTGGAGGGATGTCATCATAGTGTTTTAGAAAGAGTACTAAATTTGGAATCAAACACTTGGATTTGAATTCTGATTCTGCTTAATTTTTCCTCACTTGAAAAATAAGGGAATTGGACCAGATGAACTCTAAGGCAAATTCAAGCTCCAGATCCCATAAAACCCATTTTTTGTTATTGCCCTCTACTGAATGACCTTTCATATGATTCAAAGTCACCAGACAAGCTTTGAGTAGATCTCACTTTAGCAGTTATTTCTTAGTTAGAGAGATAGGTATAGCGAATGTAGCATTTCTTTCTTTTTAAAACTTAGTTTTCAGATGACGATTCCTCCAGTTCTTATCTGTGGCTCCTTTCTATAGTCCTAGCAAAAGTCTCTGGGAAAGCCAGCATCTTCCACGTGACCTCTTCCTGAGCCCCCAGATGCTTAATGCCAAACCTTTAGCCTTCTGTCTGCTCCCTCTTGGGCTCTGTAAGCAAAGGAGGAAGATGCACCAGATGTTTCAGGGACTGCCACTTGCCTATAGGGCATGCTGTGAGCAGAGGAACCAATCTGGTTCTGCCCTGCTGCATTCTCTTCTCAAAAACCCCTGTAGGCGGAAGCTGACCAGATAAAGAGATGAAGAAGAAAGAAGAATAAATAGGGCGTAGGATCCGTTTGTTTAAACGGAGAAAGAGGCAAGAATTCATCTGATGAAACAGACTGCAGATGAGAAGGAAGAGTACCTTACATGCTTTGGTGAAGAAATGAGCAGTTTGTGGTGCCTAGACTTTTTGTGCCTACATATAGGTACATTCTCAGGAAAGGGAGGAAAACAGATGGATATGAAGAAAAGTACTGGAGAAGAAAGAATCAATGAACAAGATGGAATTTATAAATCAGCGAAGCATCCAAATTCCGTGATGGGGATAGGAAGAGTGAAAGCATTGAAGTAGGGGAAAGGCAATAAGGAATAACAATTGACCATTAAAGACCTCACAGCTGTAAGAATCAAATTAGATAATGTATGTGCAAGAAATAAGGTATTATCAGAAGAAATTAATGGTAAGGGAGGATAGAAGGTGGAGAAGCTGGTGAGGCAACAGAAAAGCTAAGAAAATTGATGTAACATGGAAATGGACAACAAGAATCAATAAAAAAAGGAGATTAAAAATAAAGAAGGAAATTGGGGGGAAAAAAAAAGAAGAAAATATAAGCAGGAGAAAAAAGGCACAGGTTTCCTAGCTTGGTAGAAATGCCGTTTTTGTATTGTGTTGGCTTTTTTATAGACTAGTGAATGATTTCAATATCAAAATTCCTTTTTCTGTCTCCTTAAAGCCTGGTGCAGTAGAAAGATCCCTTAGAGGGGCTTGTCTCCTGGACTTTCAACTTACTAGCTACCTTTTACATTCTCAGTTTTACCATCAGAAAAATTGGGATTTGGACTAGATGAAGTTTAAGGTCCCTTCCTATTTTAAATCTCTATTGGCTACATCTTTGGTTAGTGCATATCTGTACTCTTTTTTGATTTAAAAACAAACAAACAACCTTTCAATTTCTCTTTATCACACTGATAGGTAAACCTGGGTAGTGAAAAGTATAGAGCTCCTGGCCTGGAATCAAGAAGATGAATTTTCCCAAGTTCTAAGTTGGCCTCAGACTAGGTATGTGACTCCGGGCAAGTCACTAACCCCATTTGCCTCAGTTTCGTCATCTGTAAAATGTGCTAGAGAAGGAAATGGCAAACCACTTTAATATCTTGGCCAAAAACTCTTCAAATGGGGTCACAAAGAATCTGACATTTTTGAAACAACTGAACAACAAAAAGCTACATCTTTTGTGAATTTAATATTTGTACTTATTTAAATAAAAAAAAACACCTTTTGATTTCTGTCTATCACAGTGACACTAGGTAATCAACCTCTTCACCCCTGGTATATGCCTTTAAGATCAGAGCTCAAAAAAACTCAAATATTTAAAGTAAGTTCAAGAACCCATCCAAGTATGGCTAAACGAATGACTCTGAACCAACATCCATAAAAAATTAGGCACATCCTCTGGGAACCACCCACCCAGATCCTTAGAACACACTACATTAGTCATCAGTATTTCCTATAATTAAGACAGAAATATCAGAACTCAAAAAAAAAAACAAGTGAGAATGTAATTCCATTAATGAATGAAGTTAGTGAAGAATCACAGTGATACTTAATTAGTTCCTGAATTATCATTTCGGGGGTAGGGGGATAAGAAGGGAAAGAAGCTGTGAAGAGGGAAGATGTGCTTTAATCAATTTCCTCTACCTATTCTCTGCCCATGGTCTTAAAGCTGGAATGTGTCAGAGGTGGGTCTGGATCCCAAGTCTCCCTAACTTAAAGGTTTAGCACTATAACCAATTTGCCAGCATTTTTCAGCATTGGAGTAGTGATGTGAAAACATTTATATAACACATAGATTTATGGAACTGTAAGACAAGCAAAGCACGTTGGCCCTCAGGTCAAGAAAAAAAATAAAGGTTGGAATACTGACTATGACACTAACTGTATAAACATAGACTGGTCATCTAAACTCTCTGAGTGTGAATTCAGAATTTGAAATTTATCTTCCAAAGGGTCTGGAGGACTGAATTTAGAAAAGGACAAAAATTGAGAAGAATGAATTATACTGGATCTTGGTGGTACCAGATGCCGTTGTAGTGCTAATGTTCATCATCACCCAACTTTCCTTAGGGAAGGCCTACTGAAAGAAGGCGCCTCCTATTTTTAAAAGAGCCACATTTGAGTGTGAATAAGAAAAGAATTGTTTGGTTTGAATGGCTTTTTGGAAATGACAGTGCAACTGAGCAAACAGTCCTCAGCCCCATAATTATTAGAGTTTTAGCCAGCTAGTTGAAGGGTTGGCTTAAGAGACCCAATAGTGAGAGAATGAAAACTGAGGCAGGTCCCTGGAATTTTAAGATTGCCCAACAGCTATGGAAATTGCTGACCTGATCAAAAAGGGTGACCAGCTAGGGGCAGTGACATAGACCACCGTGGGAATGGCCTGAGTTAGGCCTAGCTCACAACAGCAGGAATTGCTCTTATTAGTTTACAGATGAGGGAGTTGGGGCTCAAAGCGCATTAAATGATATGTCCAGGGTCACTTAGCTATTAGGTGGTAGAGCTAGGACTGAAGTTTATGTTTTCTAACTCTCAGGGCAGCACTCTTTCCATTGTAGCACATGGTAGGTAGTTCACATTGTTTTACAATAGTTACTAGAGAGGAATGGTCCAATATACCTTTCTATGTTCCTCTCTTGGGGCAGATAGGTGGTGCAGTAAATAGAGCACTAGTCTTAAAGTTAGGGTAGATCTAAATTCAAATTCAGCCTCAGATACTAGCTGGGTGACCTTGGGTAAGTCACTTAACCATTTGCTTCAGTTTCCTTTTCTGTAAAATGAGCTGGAGAGGGAAATGGCAAACCATGTCAGTATATTTGTCAAGAAAATCCCAAATGATGGGGCAGCTAGGTGGCACAGTGAATAAAGCACTGGCCCTGAAGTCAGGAGGTCCTGAGCTCAAATTCGGCCTCAGACATTTAACATTTACTAGCAGTGTGAACTTGGGCAAGTCATTTAACCACAATTGCCTTGCCTTTCCCCCTCCAAAAAGCAAAAAAAAGACAAAAGAAAAAGAAAATCTCAAATGGGATTCACAAAGAGTTGGACATCAACTAACGTTCCTTATACCCTACGACCCATTTTGATGTTATCTGTGTCGTTCTTTCATTCTTTCTTACCTACTTTTCGTGCATTTTATACATATTTTTTCTAATTTCTTTTTCTTCTTCTCATTTTCAAGTCTCTATAATTTATTCCTTTCCTCACATTTCCTAACTCACCTCTCTTGTGAAGCGTAGGATCCCCCAAAAAGGGAAATGATCATCTATCTCATCATACTTTACCCCAGCAAGAACTCACCTGGAATATTTTGCTCAGTACTGAATACATCGTTTTTTTAAAAAGATATTTACAAACTGCAGCATATGCAGAGAAAGGTGCCCAGAACAGCAAATGGAATATGGCAAACAGAACCTCCCAGAGGAGGGTCATTCAATGGAACTCTATATCTATATATATCAAAAGGAGGAGAATATTTATGGGAAAGACGATACCTGTCTTCAAGTATTTGAAGGGCTGTCATGTGGAAGAATCACAATAGTCTCTGAAGACGAGTCTAGGTAAGCTCAGAATGCGGTTCCTCTGAAAACAGAGCATTTCCATTCACTAGTAATTTTATAGAGAAGATTGCTCTCTACAAGGTACAGGTTGAACTAGGTAAGGCCTGAAGTCCCTTTCCATTTTGGTTCCACTTTTTTTTTTCTATTTCATCTGTTTAATGTACTTTGTCTACTTACATTCTGACCCCATCCGCCAACTTTCTGCCCCTCTACCCCTCAAGCATTTTCTTTTCTAACAACAAGATCAAACTTATCTCTCAATTCATCTACTTTTTTACATATATTCAATTTTCTCCTGTCGTTCTTTTTCCTGTATGGTTTAATTTCATATTTCCTTTCTGGCCTTTTCCTTATACACCATCCTTTTCAATATGCTCTGTTCTCATATTTCTTTTGGCATGACCTTCATTTTTCAGAAAGCAAGGAAAGTAGTAGTGGGCAAGGAGGGTTTGGGCCTGGCAAAGTTGCCAACTCAATATGCACCACAAATACCATACAAAATTCTTCAATCTCCTAATAATTGGGAAGGAATGGATAGCATAGAACTTGGAGAAAGAACTGTCAGGGAAAGTAGTACAGGTGTTAAAAGATGAGGATAGAGGTGGCTAGGTGGCACAGTGAATAGAGCACTGATCCTGGAGTCAGGAGGACCTGAGTTCAAATCTGACCACAGGCACTTAACCCAAAAACTAGCTGTGTGACCTTGGGCAAGTCACTTAACCCCAATTGCCCTACCTTCCCCCCTCCAAAGAGGGAAAAAAAAAGATGAGGATAAGGAAGTAGTATTGTAGAAAAGAAGAATAATTAACAAGCATTTATTAAACCCTGTGTTCCATGCACTGTTATGTAATAAGGATTCAGAGAAAAGCAAAAAAACCAACCAAACAAACAAAAAAACCCAGTCCCTTCCCTCAAAGAGCTCACATTGAAAAGAAAAGAAACAATAGGATGGATAGAAAAAAAGGGATAGAGACAGAGAAGGGTCAACAAAACCACGGCTCAATCTGATTACTTCAGCACCCCCACAGTTGGACCAACCTTATTTCACTCTCCAGACTTCTAAGACTTGTAAGAGTGTACAGAGTTCTGGAGTTAGAGAAACTATTGCTTAAGAAAGTTACAGTGAAGAGGAAGCATATCAGGAATGAAAAAAGCATCTGAACCTTTTAAAGTATTGAAACCAAACAGGTCAGAGGCAAGGCAAGGCAGAAACAGAATTCATGCAGTGAATAGAGCACTGGCCCTGGAGTCAGGACCTGAGTTCAAATGCGGCTTCAGAAACTTAACGCTGACTAGTCCTGTGACCTTGGGCAAGTCACTTACCCCCAATTGCCCTGCCCTCCCCCCTCCAAAAAGCAAAAAACAAAGGGATGTTGGTAAAAGTTTATCAATACTCATCAATCTCTGTCATCAGGTAGGTGGATTCTTTTGTAAAGTCACTCATATTTGATAAAACTCTCCAGCCACAGGGTGGGAAGTAGGAAGATTTTATTTTCTGTGTAACTCCCAGACAACCTGAGCATATACTTTTGAGTTCCCAAAAATAAATTATCTCAAATTTATTTTGTTACTACATATCTAGGGTGTTTTTAGCTCCATATTCTGTTTTATCCTAAAAAAGAAGCAATGTGTATTATTATGACTTTTCTTCCAGTCCCACCCTTCCTCTCTTTTTTCCAATTTTTTTTGAAGGTTTTGAATTAAACCTACTTATAATAAAGTCTACAAGATGTTGATGATAGTTAGAAGCAGCATGCTATCCTAGTGCTAAGCTTAGAACCAGAAACCCGAGTTCAAGTCATAACAATTCCCACCTTTGCTAGCTGTATGACTGTGAGCAAGTCACTTAACCTTTCTAGATCTCTTTCCAGTAAAATAATATTGGTGCTGCCTATCTTATAGGATTATCATGAGAAAAGCAGTATGTTCCATTAATGAGCTGTTTTTTTCTAAATTATTTTGTAAGTGAGATTTTGATAAGATGAACATCATCACTAAAATAATAATCTTCAAGACTTAAGGATAGAACAAAACTGACACCAAAGTTCTTTCAAAGTTAACAAATAAAAGGGAGGAAAGAAGAAAAGTGTCAGGTGTCTATCACCTCTGATGCCTTTCTTTCTCCCAACCGAGAATTTCTGTGTTTCTTTGAGTGACTGGCATAGAAGGTCAGGTGAATTTATTTTTACCAAATCTTGAGGAAATAAAGAGATTGAAAGTTAATGGCAAAATGATAGTAAAGACACATAAAACTTCCTATTAAGGACAAAACGAGGCAATATAGGCAAAGTACTTTTCAAACTTTAAAGCACTACATAAAATTATCTATTTTTGTTATTATTTTTCTTACAAATTCCTTTGTCTGTTAGTGGACAGTGGGGCTGCCACCTTTTGATTCTAACAACACAGTCCCCAAATACTGGACAAAGAAATAGGAATGGAAGTAAAGACTGCAAAAATGGGACAAGCAGCAATACTAAATTAAGTGTACACAGAGGAAGTCCTAGCTAGAGATGATACAATTTTAATGCATCAAGTTTCAAGATATATGAAAGAGAGAAGATATCAAATGCTTGGGGGGTGGGTGGGTAGGGAAACTAGGTAACGCTTATTATTGAAAAAAAAGTGTGACTACCTCCTCCCCCCCCCGTTATTTCCAATTGTTACTGATAGTAGTTTTTGTTTTCTATAAAATCTTAGTGAAAATAATCTACCTACTCCTCTGGGGTATCCTTGATGGTCTGAGAAGGAAATAGGCAAAGCGTTCAACGATACTTTTATCTAGTCCACATCTTTACAGTCAAACACTGACAGCAAAAAAAAGATCCCATTATACTTGTTATTTCTTGACCATAAAAAATTACTTCTGTAGAGCAGAATGATCTTGTAAGTAATAGATAGACATTGGAGTTTGCTGAGAAAGGTGGGGAAGGAAAGTGTGACATGGTCACTTTGGCAGATGTATAAAGGATGGACTGAGGTGGGGAGCAACTAGAAGAAGAGTGACCAACTACAAAGATATAGCAATAATTCAGGCAAGAGGCAATGAGGGCTTGTATTCAGGTGCTGAATATGTGAGTATGGACAAGGAAGTATACTAAAGATACTTTAAAAGTAAAAATCAATGGGGCATGTAGAAGGGTTATCATGGGCAAGGAAAAGGGCTGCCTTAATCAGAATAAAGAGAAGAGGATTGTGTCAGTGAGATATGAGATAAGAAGGGGAGGAATGGGAGTTCTCACCATGTGGCCTCAATTTTTTTCAGTGACTTATGAAGAAAGTGAAAAGGTGGAGGAAGGTCTAGGGGAAGCTATGGAAGGCTTGAAGAAAAATGAAAAGATTTCCAACAGTCACTGTGTTCCACAGGATAGACCAGATAATCAACTGGAGAGGAGCAGTCTTATGGTTGTAAGTACTCAGTTGACTTAGATAACACAAATTTGTAGAAAAATCAATCATTATCATAGTTGTAATTTTCTCCAGATCTGTTCAGGAGCATACGAATGGGAGTGAAAGAGGTGTTCGATGGGAGTAATTCAGGGTTGAGGTTTGGTAAAGCATGATCAGTGATAGGACAAGGGAGAAGAGAGTAATTCAAGAGCAATGATAGCATAGAATTGAACTGGTTACCAAGGGATTGAGATTGCAAAGGGATAAGAATGCAGGGAAGATGGCTTGGGAAAGAACTAGGGGTAGAGGCAATGGAGGTCATCATGAAAACAAAGAACAGGTCTGAGGGAGGGTCATAAGTCATAGGGAAAGATAGAATGATAAAAAAAAAACTATGATCGGATAAAGGAATTCTGTAGTTCATGGACATAGAAGAGGAACACTTGTGGATGAGAATAATATGGGATGAATGGCTGGAAAATATTGGTGAGCATGTAGTGAGAGTGATGGACAAATGATAGGCAACTTATTGTTGTTGTTTGTTCTGTTTTCAAAAAATACCAGTGCCATCATGGGGTGATGTCTTGACTTGTGTGAATGGGATTTAAGTGAGGCAGAGTTGTAGAAAGTTGTCAGTCTCACTCTCTCTTCCAGAGTCACTGAAGTCCAATGACAAGACCAAAATCAGGATGACTAGCCACAGCCTGGGACACCATGGATGGCCTTGGCATATTTGATGTCTGACCAAAGCACTCCACAGCTATTTTCATGGTCTTTGGAACAAATTGTTCTCATCTGCCTATTCTGCTGGGGGAATGTAAAGCCTAGCACAAGCAGCTTTCCAGAGGATTGCTGCTGTGAACAGCTTTCAAGGTTTTGATTACACAGTATAGTGAACTCTCTATTTATTCAGTAACAAACTAAGACAAAACGTTCACAAAAAATCAAAACACAGCATTCACCATGTTATGGCAAAACAGCTTATCACTAAAATGGCCACGTAGTTTTCACCAAAGTGGTCACATATTTTTAAACAAAGTACATTCATTTAGTAACTCAATCATTTTTAAGGAGGCAAGCCTCCTTAATTCACACAAAGTACAGAGGTCAAAAGTTTTCCACCCCTAGGTCACACTGTCTTAATTTCTTCAATCAAAAAATCTTCCCTCTTCTTAATTGGAGATTAGTTTCCAATCATCCTTAATTAGTAAGTCCTTAACTCAATCATCTAAATGTGAAGGTCAAAGTTCTCCACCCCTAGTAAATCACAATCTTCTCAGTTTGCATTAAATACCCAAGGAAGGGTCTTTTCATCTTAACTTGAGGCAGGCTTTCAGCTTCCAGGGTTCCTCTTCCATGGTCCCAGCTCCTGCCAGCTCCTTGTTGTCCAGCTCCTTGTCCAGTTCTTGTTCCATACTGAAGCTCACAATGTCTAGTCCACCTCAAGTCCTTTACAGTTTCTGTTCCTGGGAAGACAAAGCTTACCAAAGCCACAATAACATTCATTCACATTGCCGGCACCCTCATCAATTCACTTTCTGCCTGTGAAATCAACATAGATGCAACAACAAGGTCTAAGGAATCAATACAAATCATCAGTATAGTCCCAGGACTTCTGTCAGCAAGACCCTCCTCCAGGATTTCTGTAAACATACAAGAAAATCCTCTTTCAGGGCTTCTGAACCAGCAGCAAGTTCTCAGGGTTTCTGTAACAACAGCACCAGCCTTTATCAGCAGATGAATCTGACAAAGTAACATCAAAACAGACAAAGTATCAACACCACAACCATGCCTCCTCCCAGTTCTCCTCTATTCTCATTTCTCAGTTATTCTCAATTCTCAGTTCAGTCCTCAGTTGTCATTTCTCTTCTCAGTTCTCATCTTTTTCTCCAGGAGTAGCAGCCCAGCCTCTAGATCAGAGGTTCTCAACCTGTGGGTCGCAACCCCTTTGGGGGTCAAACAACCCTTTCACAGGGGTCACAGGGGTCACCTAAGACCATCGGAAAACACATATTTCTGATGGTCTTAGGAACTGAGACGCTGCTCCTCTATCCATCTCCAGGCGAGTCTGCCCACATGCAGATACACCCACATACGAGTATTAAAGGGTCGCAGCATTAGGAACATTGAGAACCACTGCTCTAGATGTTCTCTCCCAGCAGTTCTGGCCTCTCTCAGCTTGGGCTTTTCCTTATATACAGTATTAGCTCCTCTCTGTTCCACCCCTTCTTGTTACATCAACAAGTCCCTCCCACTGTGGGATTCCCAAGTTCTGGGTCTTAATACTTTATACAATTATTAACTTGGAACAAGGTGCTAAGTACCTGTTTGATTGCAAATACAAGGGGCAGGGAAGATCTTCAAATTCCCATTCCCATTACAGGGAAGTCTTCATATGCTTAAAGTAGATATCCTTCTAACTCATCAACAGGTCTGAGGCCTGTCATTTACCCTCAACAAGCTGCTGACATGGTTTACTGTGGTTGCTGCATATGCTTTTGCTTCTTGGAATCATAGGTAAGAATTAGGTGAATACGGACACCAAAGGTAGATGAGGGCTTGGCAAGCCCTCACACCAGAGGTGTTAGTCCTCCCTGAGCACCCTATCATATATATACCCCTCTCCCTAGAGAAGGGAGAAGTTAAGTGATTTGCTCAGGGTCACACAGCCAGTATGAAGTGGAACTCAAATTCTTATCTTCCTTCATGACCTGACTCCTTTCCAGTCTTCTTACACCATACTTGTCTCCACATTCTCTGAAATCTAGTGACATTGGACATCTTACTCTGCCTTGAACACAGCACAACACAACCTCCTTACTCTGGGCCTTTTCACTGGCTGACTGTTGCCTGGAATACCCTCCTTCTTCCTCTTCAACTTCGGACTTCCCTGGCTTCCTTGAAGTCTCAGCTAAAATCCTACCTTCTGCCTGGAGCCTTTCCCAATCCTTCTTAATCTTTCCTTTGAGCACACATCCATTTTACTCTATATATATCTTGTCTGTATGTAGTCATGTGTGTTGTCTCTTCCAGTAGACCATAAGCATCTTAACAGCAGGGAGCGTCTTTCATGTTCTTTGTGTCCTCAGGGCTTAGCCCAGTGCCTCATACATAGTAGATGCCTTATACATCCTCTTTTTGCTCATTTCCTCTCTGTGATTTTCTAAAGAATATCTCTGTTAAACATTATTGGGTTCAAAGAGACATTTCTTTTAATGTATAATTTCTACTGATAATATTATAGTATGAAAGACAATATGGTATAGTGTATGAAGAACTGGTCTTGGAGCCAGATGTCAAGTCATAAGCAACTTATATGCTTCATTTGTATCCACATTTTAAGAGATCAGTGGGACAGCTATCAACATGCTGCAGGGACCCAACATGGAGAACTGATCTGAGAATGTGGACAAGAGTCTCATAGGATGAGAAGTTATGGGTGGGTTGTGATCTGTTCTGTTGGAAGGAGTAAACACCTAATGAGATTGTTGATCTATCATAACCTTAAAAGCAGAATAAACAAGAATAACAAGTCTATCTTTCCCACTCACTAACAACATAATTTAAATTCTTTCTCTCTTTTAGAGAACAGCCAGTCATAAAGTATTCTAGCACCCCACACTGTTTCAAGGTGAGCCTCATCTGTACTTTAGTGGGATGATCATGGGTCCAGTACTGAAGTTTTATATGCTCAAGAATGCACCAGGAATGACCCAACTTTGAGTCATTCACAATTACCAGACTCATAAGAGTTGAACGATAAACAAGACTGTCACTTTATTCATTCAACTGGCTCTGCTTCTGCCCAGAATATTGGCAGGATTTTTTTTTTACACAGGTGTTAGGGCTATCTAGAAATCTTGGGACTTCTGGTTCTTCTCTATACCCTCCCTTATTAACCCTGATAAGAGCTCCTGGGGAGGAATCTGGCCAAATAGCTAGTAATCACACAAATGTCTTGTTTCATTCTCCACCCCCACAACCTTCATAGGTCACTACCCTGACATTAACCTCCCTGGACCACCCACCTTGTATGACCGGTCAGATGCCAAAGTTCTCCCTCCCCAGCTCTAACCTCCAAAGTTCCTCCAGGTCAAAACACACTCCAACTCAATCTAATACCCACTCTATAAAAGGGGGAAAATTTTTTTTCAAAAAAGAATAAATATATTTGGGTCAAGGACAAATAAGAATGTGGTAGTCATAGAAACAATTCATGTAATAACAGCAAGCAGAAAATTAAGGACCAGTCAGAGGAAAAATAAAGCTGTTTCTTAAAAGGGTGTGGTAGTAACTGACTACAACTAGTAGGTATCCTCTGAATCATAAGATTTTCGTTGATAACAAACTTCTTCCTCAGTCTTCACATAATACCTTGTCTTGGAAACCTTACATATCATAATTAGTTTATATGTATGTCTGACAGACAGACACACGGACATATAAATACAGACAGACGCACAAATAAATTAACGTACCACTTCAAACATACAATAATTGGCCAACTAGGGGTTACAATGGATAGAACACCAGGCCTGGAGTCAGAGTTCTAATTTGGGTAAATCACTTAATCCAGTTTGCCTCAGCTTCCTCACCTGTAAAATGAACTGGAGAAGGAAATAACAAACCGCTCCAGTATCTTTGCCAAGAAAACCCCAAATGGAATCATGAAGAGTTGGACACAACTGAACAGCAACAATAACAATATAATTAATCTGTTTTTTAGTTTTATTTTCCTACTAAATTATAAGCTACATGAGGATGGGTTAGATGTGCCATCTAACTTTTGTATCTCAAGCGCTTGGTAAATATTTGCTATATGAATGAACAGATGAATGAACGAAAAATTATCTACTCTGAATAGACTAAAAGTCATTAGACAGTGACCCAGAAAGTCAAAGCCCACAGTCTTTATAGCTGTTACTGGCACAGGTCATAGGTCAGTTTCTAGCTCCTGGGCAAGGTCCCTAAAGAGGAAGACTGATGGGAAGGCCAAGTTAGCATTCAGTGGTTGAGAAGGCGATCAAAGTGCTAGGAACTGTCTCACAGTCAGATTAGTGGTTAATTCTAATACTTGCATTTTCCACCCCTACTTAATCCTCTCCTCAGTTCTGAGTCCACCATCCTATGTGATATGGTATAATATAGGCAGCTAACCATGTAGTGCGTAGAATGCTGGGCCTGAAGTAAGGAAAACTGGAGTTTGGGGCCTTGGACACTAGCTATGGGACCCAAGTTTGCCTCAGCTTCCTCATCTGTAGAACAGAGATAATAGCACCTGCCTCTAAAGGTTGTCATAAGGCTCAAAAGAGGTAACTGTAAAGTACTTAGCTCTGTTCCTGGAATACAGTTTAAGTGCTATATAATCGTTAGCTATTATCATTATGTTGGACATCTCAAGCACCATTTCTTGCAGCACCTTCAAGCAAACTATGTTCCAGGAAAACAAAAGAATGACTTTTTCCATTTTTTTTTATTCACGTATACTTTTGGATGCTTCATCTCAAATGACCTGATGTCTTCCATTCTACTGTCATTAAAATCTCATTCTTAAATCCTTTCATTTCTACAACTTTTTGTAAATGCTTTTCTATGTTGGCCACCTTCTTCATCCCTAGTTTATTGAAGGAACCAACCTTTCCCTACCAATAGGACACAGATGTTTAATTACAGGGAGGTGGAATTCAGTTCTTCCATGCTGGCCTGGTAGCTGTACCACTTCAAATACTTAACTTTTTGGTTAGTGGAGTTTCTTCCCTAACTTCATAAACCCAGCTGTGAAAAGGCAATGTGTAATTTAAAGTATTAATTGGCAGGTTGGTAAAATCACTAGTTGGTGATTCTGATCTTAGTTGTGACAATATAGCTTTTTTACATGGCAGAACTCCAAAAGGTTATGGATCTAGAGATGATTCACATCTCAGCCATGAAAAATAATAAATGCATGCAAAACCTTTTTTTTCTTTTCACAAGTTCATAACTCCTACCCCAGTATTATGATTAATTCCAATTACCTCATCTGATTGCCATGAAGAGTAGCTTAAAAAATAATCACATATAAAAGAAATAGAATAGTAGGGAAGACTAAGGCACCATCATTTTAAAAACATTCTCCAAGATAAGACTCTCATTTTAATTTGTACAAAGCCCTACTGCCTATCAAGAACCACAATAACTGGTAATGATTGGTTTGTAACAATAAAGTGAGTTCTGTATGAACTCAGGGTATAAACAAAGTGATCAGGGTGAGGTCTGAGCCACCAAACTGTAATAAAGGAAGGGTAAGGCCAAATCAATTTCAAGTCAGGTTTGAAAGGTTGCTCTACCTTTGTAAGGCTCCAGGACTGGGTTTCCCATATATAATGTCAATGCTTCAACCTTAAGAATAGGCAGAGAAACATGTCCTAAAATATTAATTTTACTGCTTGTTGCTCCAACATTATAGTTTCATTCCTTTAGGCCTGTGCATTTGCATCTATAATCTTTAAAGATTTCTCCTTCTTCAAGTCTTCTTGCAATTAAAATCTTTTTTTCCCCCTAGACTCCAGAGGACTATCACCCTATTAAAATGCAAATACTACAGAAAGCCTTATCAACTAACACCTTTATCAGCTAACACTTTACTTGACAGCCAGCTGAGAGCAAAACCCTTGGGAAAAAGAGACACAGGATAGGTGTCTGGGAGGTGGGGGAAAGAATGAAAAGAGGAGAAGGCCTAGGACTCAGGAAGTTGAGAGCATCCAAGTCAAACTAGCCTAATTCAGAATTTTGCCTGGGGCTAGCACTGGTCAGCTTACCCAGAGGTGATAACACAGAAAACAAGCTCATATCTCTAAATTTGGACCAAATGCCAAGTGAATACAAAATCTTGAAACGAAAAAAAATCATTTTGAACTGAATTGGTTAGTCCTGTTCACCATTTAGCCTTTCTAGCAAGAAAATCTGTAGGAAAATTAAAATTAGGATTAGAAGGTTATGATGCTGGTAAATACTAGTACTGCTACTGGTAAATAATCAGGGCAAAGGAATTTGGATGATACCATAAGCTATTTTTCTCCATCTGGTACCTTGTCAAGTCACATTTCTCCACTACAAGGATATTATATTTGCCATGAAGATCAAATATTTTTGTCAGGCAACTAGGGTACCCTTTCCATCTTATTTCAACAGTATTTTTCTCTTTCCTTTGACCCTTCACTCTACTTCCTAGAAACCTATCCTGTCTCACATTCCCCCAAGAATTGTCCGCTTACTTCAGAAACACAAATGCTTAGCGTGAAATATAGAGCAGAGTTCTGGACCTGGAGCCACAGGAGTACCTTGGACACTTATTTGTCGTTATCACTATATAGACCAGTCTTTTTATACCTTTTCCTTGTACAAACTCTATGATACAGTGACACTGGACTTCTGGTTCCTCAAACAAGATAGCTCATCTCTCCATTACATGGCTGTCTTTCCTGGAATTCCTCTGCCTGGAATTCTTTCCCTCCTCATTTTCACCTTCTTGTTTCCTTGGCTTTCATCAAGTCTCAGCTAAAATTCCACCGACTGCATGAAACTTTTCCCTTTAATGCTACTGCCTTTCCCCTGAGAATAGCTATAATTCACTATGGATGTAGCTTGTTTTCATAGTTGTCATCTCTTCCATTCAGCTGTGAGCTCCTTGAGAGAAGGGGCTGTTGTTTTTTTCTTTTTTTTGTACTCGTGGTACTTTACACATGCCTGCTGATTTGACTTTGGAGAAGTCACTTGAGCCCTTGCTTGGTTCCTTTATCTCATTTGGGGATAATGATACCAGTACAATCTACAGCAGTGTTATTAATAAGACACACACACACACACAGATACTTATGATTATACAACTCTCCTGCATGCTATACTCTGTGAAGATCACTACCCTTATGTTAGCATTTGATGTTACAGAATCTTTTTTTTAAGCATACTTAGAAGTATTTAAGCATACTCTGACATATCAGCTTATGAGTCAAAGTATGTAAATTTTTTGTTGATTACACATAAACTTGGCTATTTTCTAATGTTATACAATGAAACCCATTAGTGCAGTGGTTCTCAACCTGTGGGTTATGTTCAATTTAAATACATCCTGCATATCAGATATTTACATTATGATTCATAGCAGTAGCAAAATTACAGTTATGAGGTAGCAACAAAAATAATTTTATGGTTGGGGGTCACCACAACATGAGGAACTGTATTAAAGGGTTGTGGCATTAAGAAGGTTGAGAAACCACTGCACTAGTGTTATTAGTAAAATGTTTCAAAATCTCTGGATTATTTTTGGTAGGTCTTGAATAGAGAATCTAAAAAATGATAAATTAGGTGACATAAAAACGTGAATAAAATTATACCCTTTTCTGAAAGGCAGTGTGGTGTAGTGGAAGGAAAGCTAGATTTAGGAGAGTTGGATTGAATCATAGTTTTGTGATCTTGGGCAGATCAGTTAGCTTGTCTGAACCTGTAAAATGGGAGCAATAATGTTTGCATTACTATTCAAGCTTTTGTCAAGGAAGTGTTTTTCAAACCTTAAAGGGATATATATTTATACTTCAAGACAAAAAATAATTAATTCCTAGGTCCTTCATTTCTCCTTCAAGACTAGGCAGATATCACCTACTTAAACAATTCTGCCTCAAAATGAATTACCAGAAAGAAAGCCACAACATTTTACTGGAATATTATTGATTGCTAATAAACTAGAGTTTATTTGGCACTTAATTAGCAAAATCACAAAACGTTTTCCCAAAGGGTATCTCATCTCCTCTCCCTTTAAAACCAGAGCAGTCCATTCAAATTAGATCAGGGTTTGGAATGGAAGAATCTCTTGGAAAAGCCTATTAGAATCACTGCAAAACTTTATCAATTAGCCTTGTCAAATGCTTTCTATCATATGACTGAAAAGTAGAAGCTCTACATTGCAAATTTCTAAGCTATTATACCTGAACCAGTACAAATTAAACAAAACAGAGAACATCTCTGAGTAGTTAAAGGAGCACTAAAATCAGCCACTACTGATTATCCTTTATTCACCAAACAAGAGGGAAGAAAAAAATCTTCCTTAACTGTTCAGGCTATAACTGTAAATGAGATTATCATTAGCCCATAATTCAGGAACTAACTTCTGATAATCAAAAACTAGATGGCTATGCCCATTATTCATCTAAATTTCCCTTTTCAAAAAACAGGCCCAACAAGCCTTATTCTACCAACCTCACATTGTGGCTATTATAAAGATAAAAAGACATGGATGCAATCTGTGCCCATGCGTTGCTCTTTTATGTATGGTCAATTCTGCTATAACTCAATGTAGGTGTTCCTAAAAATCATCCCACAATGCAAAAATTAAGCAATAAAAACCACAGGGCTTATGGGGAAAATGGGGCTAGCCATAATTGCTGAAGCCTGAGATTCTATCTGTGACCACCTGGACCAGAAGAGACCACACAAAGTGAAATAATCAGAAATTTGTCTGGAAAGGTAGGAGAGATACAGATAGTAAAGGGTTTTGAATACCAAGCTGAGAATTTTGTACTTTGTCCTAGAAATGGTAGGAAGTCACTGATAATTTTTGAGCAATGGTAACATCTGTTTTAGGAAAATCAATTGGGCAGTGCTTAAGAAGACAGATTGGAAAGCAGAGACTGGAAGCAAGAGAGATCAATTAGGACCTAAATCAAGAATGTCAATTAAGAAAAAAAAACCTAACAAAAACAAAAAAGTAAAATATTGTGTTATGTATTCCATTGACTCATTATCTCCAGATACTCTCTTCCTTCTTTGAATTAAAATTAACTGGGGAAAAAAGTCTTTGCAGAAAGTTTCTCCAATACAGTTCTCATTTTCAAGATACATACATACATACACACACACACACACACACACACACACACACACACACATATACATATATATACGGAACAGATTCAAATTTATAAGAAAAAGATCCATTTCTCAACTGATAAATGTCTTAAGGATATAAACACACAGTTCTCTTGGGAAGAAACCTAGGCTATCAATAGCCTTTTGGAAAAAATGTTCCAAATCACCATTAATTAGAGAAATGTAAATTAAAGCAATTCTGAGATTCTACCTCACACCCATCAGAGTGGCAAAGATGACCAAAAAATTTACAAATATTGAAAGGGCTGGGGAAAAACAAGCCCACTGATGTACCACTGGTAGACCTGTGAATGGGTACAACTATTCTGGAAAGTGATTTGGAATACACAAAAAGTTACAATCTATATATAGCACTACTAGATCTATATCCAAAAGGAATTAAAGAAAGAGGAAAAGGTCTATCATGTACAAAAAAATTTATAGCAGCTATTAAAAAAAAGAACCTGGAAACTAAGAGGATGTCCAACAATTGAGAAATGGCTGAATAAGTTGTAGTATATTAATACAATGGAGTACCACTGAGCTATAAGAAAATAGATGATTTCAAAAAGACATAGAAAGACTTACATGAACTGATACAGAGTAAAGTGAACAGAATCAAACAAAAAAATTATTCTATAGCATCAATATTATAAAAATGAACAATTTTGACGATGTTTATAAACCAAGAGAAAAATTTATACAGTGAAAACAACACTTTAAAATTAAACAGCTTTGAAAGCTCTTAAAATTGTTATCAATACAATAACCATTTTTGATCCTAGAGGGCCAATGGTGAAAATTTGGTATCCAGCTAGAGAGAAGTGATGAATTTTGGACGCAGAATGAGACATATTTATTTTTGTTTACAACCACTGGGGGTGAGAGTGAGAACTGTTTTTCTTGAAAAATCACTTTTGTTAAAAGAAATTAGTTTTCTTTTCTAATGGAATAGAAGGGAAAATAGGGAGGGAAAGAAAATAGATTTCTGTAACTTAAAGAAAAAGGTGGTAGTGGGGTGCTACAGATATGAAATGTTCCAATGACTTTCAGATGAGGTCACCTCATTTTAAGTTTTACTTCACTGTTTTACTCTGTTATAAGAGACTTCTCACAAAGTGGAAATGATTTGTAAATATATGTAATGTAAAAACAAAGTACATAAATAAAACTGAAAGTGACCTCTGCCTCAAAAGAATTCTTAGCAACTCTAGTTCTCCTTTCTCACTCACTTAAACAGCTACATGGGCCAGTGAGACTTCCATCTTTCACTAATCTGACAGAAATACTTTCTGTAAAAGGTTTATCAAGAAAGGGTCATATTATTACAGGAAGGAATGGCTTTTCTGTTGGGGATCATAGCAATAAAATAATATTGTTTCAGATCCATGTGCTGGAACTTCCTTTACAAGACAGATTGCTCCAGATGGGAATATAAAGGTAGAGAAGGGTTAAGTGACAAAGTGAAGGTCAACAACATTGCCCACTCTCTTCTGTCTATACAAAAAAAAGGATAGTTTGTTTTTCTGATCTATTTACAACTTTCTGGTTAATATGTCCACTTAATAGCATTCAGCAAGAGACATAAAAGTCCTTCACTGTCTATGGAATCTGAATACCTAGTTTAATTAATTTATTTTAAGACCTTGCCCCACTAATTCCCAATGAGATATATGTCGGCAAAACACCTTTCCTCATCATTAAATTATCTTAAAAACATGATCCTGTTAAAAATAAGAATCCATTAGTACTGAGATTTCAAGAACTCTATGGTGATAATGACTGTGGGAAAAGTATTCAGAGACTCTGCAGATTCTCTCTCCACTTTAACTTTGAAGAATAAAACATATTCATGGTGGCTTCTATCTTCTTTCTAGGGAACTTGGTCCAAGTTTAAAGCCTCTAGAGCAGAACCCTGGGCTCTATTCAAGCATCTACCACCAAAGCTCTAGTGAATCCCACCCCCTCTCTTTAACTTTGATTCCTTCAGATAAAATGGCAACATAAGATGTTCCTGCTCAATGACCATGGTACTAGATGTAAGTGATATGTATAAATAGCTCAGTGGCCAAATTATATAAATAGTTTTATTAACATGTGACTGTAAAAGATACTGTTTAATATGTGGTAAATACACACACACATATATACACACATGCATACATATGTACATGCCTTTTAGACAAGCACCAACAGGCACAAGTCAATACGCATGCACATACTCAAGAATAACATTACATAGGCAGCACATCTAGACTTCCATAGCAGCTCCAGCCATATGTTTCTTGTCTAGGCTGCTGCCTAGCAAACGCATGCATGTGGACAACAGTTCGTGGAAACAGGCAGCAAGCCATATAAACAGATAACATCATACATAATGAAATAGGCAAACCAATAGCAAATTATATCATCACAGAATGTTAACCAACTTTGCCCTTGACAAATGAAGATAGAATGTAATAGAATAAAAATCATATTGAAAAAAATTAATCAAAAGTTTGATGACAATTAATTTTACATGAAATCCTATATATATTGCAATGCAGCATGAATGCTATAATTTTTTCCCTAATTTCTTAACATTTTTATTTAAAGTTTTGAATTCCAAACTCTACCCCTCCCTGAGATGGTAAGCAATCAGATACAGGTTATACATATACAATTATGTAAAACAATTCCTATATTTTCTAGAGTGTCTGTTATACAGTCATTTTAACTGTAATCTACTTGAGGGACAGAGTGATAAGCCTGCCAGAAGAGGGGAAATTCCCCAACTTTCTCCATTCTTCCACCCAGGTCAGCTGCCTCTTCCATTCCCACCAAGCTACACTCGTCTGGAATTCTTTTTCATGCTCCATATCAAACACCTTTCCCCTTCTCCCCTACTTCATTGACTCATCCCTATCCCTGCTGGGGATCACAAAGCACTCTGCACATTTTTTACATACTTATCATACGTTGCTGTTACCTACAGACTAAGTTTCATTAATGTAGGGAATCATGTCTTTTTGAAACTTTCTGACTTCCTAGTGCTACAATTCGCTTAATAAAGGTTTTCCATTTTATTAAACTGAATGCATGTGGCAGGAGATTTCAATAAGCCCCCACCCCTACTGAACCCAGTAGAGTGTAGAACTGCTCAAATTTTACCCATTGGTGCATTACAAGAAGAAACAGAAACCTTCAATTCAACTTCAAAGAGATAAAACAGAATGGAACTTGAATTCTTTTCCTTTCTCTTTATGTTGTGAATATAGGGTATAAATCATCCTGGAGAGTGTTTGTAACAGTTTGTTTATAGGAGACAGTATTCTGCATTTTCATCTTCAGAGTAAATCTTGAGTTCCACCTGTTATCTGTTCTTTCCTATTTATAAAATCTTGCCTTCCTACTTAATTCAATGAGGAAACTATTTAATAATTGATGAGGATTTCTGGAGTTGAAATATTGTAAACAAAGTAGTATTTCAATATAGCAGTATAACAAAAACTAAGCAGCTTCCCTCGGTGATATTTACAATTTCTTTAGCACCTATCATCCTAATACTTAGACATTGCTGTGTTAGATATAGAATATGGAAAGTACCTTCTCATCATTATTCCTCTAACCTCAAAGTGTGGTCTACCATAGTACAGTCTTCACAAGCACATAGATTTTTAGCTTCTTTCTTTCCTCCAAATGACTAGGGGAAAGGGCATTAATTATGTAATAAGAAAGGAAGATCAGGAATTCCCTGGGACTCCCCTAATGTCCCCCATTACATTTACATACAACTATGCAATGCTTAATGTAAAAGAAACAGGTAGACTACATTTCTTTTAGTGATAAATTAAGTTAGCATGTTAGTTAAGTACAAATAATATAGTTTAAAAGGAGCTAAAAGGCATATATCCCACTTTTCCTTATTTATAGTCTCATTCTTATCTTGTAAGAGCCCTTCTTGATTCCTTCTTGCCTCAGTCTTGAGTAAAATAGTGGAGAAACTAAGACACATCGTCAGCTGGTGATGCTAACAAGCTGCTATAAGCCAAGAGAAGCCATATGGGAATGGTTTATGTTGTAACAGCTAATGACAAATGACATAAAAAGGACACAGTTGCAGCTTATGGGATACAGTGATAGGATAGATAGTATGCAGTGGGAGGGGAATTGTGGTTTAGAACAGTTTAATTGGGATGCTATTTTTAGGGAATTTTGGTGTTCTTGCTGATAGCTTTTCTTCAGTTTATTTTATTTTTCAATCTTTTCCAGGTAGCAGAGTCATTTTTATATATTGCATCGAGAGTTCTGTAGGTTAATTTGTGGAAAAGGTGAACAAAAAATGCTGTGGGTTCTGATGATTGAGTTAACAACCTACATACTTATTCCTGTTGGTGTCCAGCACCTAGCACAGAGTCTAGAACATGGTAGGTGATTTAGGGAACACCTGCTGATGGATCAATTGACTATGGAGACAGAGGAGAAAGTCACTTTTCCCCCTGCTTTAATCTATTTTTTTTAGTTATCAGCTCTTTACGGATTACAGCCCAGTTCTGATTTCTGTTATTTGCATTTAATCAGTGGTACTCTAAATCCGGAAAAAAAAGTCAGTCAAAGGAATGCCATTTGAAAATTGGAATATATTTGATGAGTGTTACGGGAATCTGAAGATCTTCCCTGCTCATAGGCCCTTTGCTTAAGTGGCTCTGAGAAGCTTCCCCGATTTGAAAGTATACTCTGCACCCTAACAGGCTGAATGTGGTCACGTGGAGCCTGTGGTGGGAGGCTTGTTCTTCAGGAATGCCCTTGCCTTGTTGCTTTGTGATTGGGCAGTGGGTCAAGAGGGCTGTGACATTCTCCCATCCAGGAGAAGGCTATATATACCCTGATGTGAGTTCTTGCTTTGGGGCTCACTTTGGAAAGAGTTGTGTAATTTGGCCAGACGAGACTCTGGGAAGCCGTTGAGCACCCCAGCTTTGAAAAACCCAGATGTAAAGTTAGAGGAGTGATAGGGGAGGACATAGGAGAGATTAGATTGGGGGAGGGGTTATACAAGGGGATGGCTGTTTTGAGTGGGGGGTAGAGGAAAGATAGGGAGAAAATTTGTAACTCAAAATCTCGTGGAAATGAATGATATAAACTAAAAATAAATAAAATAAAATATTTTTTAAAATTACTGTAAAAAAAAAAAGAAAAAAGAAAAACCCAGATGTTGGTGCTTCCCTCTCTGGTAATTGAATAGGTATGGATGTAATGGTCAGATGCTGGAAGCCTGTCTGCTGATCTGTTTCTTTGTCTACTTGTAACTTCTGTTTGTAACTTGTGTTTGCATTCTCTGAAGTTCAGGGTACTGATTTTTTCCCCTGGACTAGGTAAATCATATACGTTTGATGGATTAAAGTAAGATTGTTAACCCATTTTGAGTTGCTTTCCTTTAGAAAAGCAGATCTAAAAACCTGTGCTAGCAGCCATCCTGGGTATGCTAGGGTGCTTGCTGATACAAAGAGAAAAATAGAATTAATTTTGCTCTTAGTTCCTACTACAATACATCATCCTGATATGCTGAGAACTCCATGGGTTCCTGAGGTTTCGGTCAGTGTAGAGTAAGCCTTGACCTATTTTAATCCATTTAAAGCACTAACCTGATGTTTGCATGGATATTATCTAATGCCCATCACAGTTACATTGTTAGGTCTGATTTGGTGGTGATTTTTCCCTCCAACAGTAACTGATAAGGAAACAGAATTTCTATCTGTAGAGGCAACACCCACTATGATGAAAACATATCTTTAAGGTATTGAAATATGAAGTTAAGTACTGTATAGTACCAACCTCCTGGCCTGGCTTGCACTTCTTGGACAGAAAAATTATTCCACTGACAACCCATACTGGCCCCCTCACCTGAGGGCCCTAGTGCCCAGGGGCAGGCCAAACCCACAGACATATATAAACCCATCTGAACATGTTCCTAGATTAACAGACACCCACCTGGTCATAACCCTAACCATCTGGATGATTCTGAATTCCTCACTGCAGGTTCCCTTCTTCTCCATTCCCTTCCCCTCCCCCCACATCTAATGTCTCACAGTGTTCTCTGGAATGAATGCTCTATCTACAAAACTGCAGTCTTCTAAAATCTTTTCCTTCCCATTCCTTTCATCTCAGGCTCTCATGAGACCTTGCACCCTCCTGACCACAGAACTTCCTTGGTCACCTTTTCCAGTACTGGTTGTACTTCCCCTCACACTCTTTTTTCCTTATTCCATGGTTTGAAGTTTTCCTCTCTTCCCCAATCTTTGCCTGCATAGTTGGGAACTTCAACATGAATACTGATACTCTCTCAATACTCTAACCTCCCAGTTCCTCAACTTATTCATTTCCCAACACCTACTTCTTCATCCTACCACAGCCACACAGAGAGATGTTCATACCCTTGATCTCTTCACCACCCACAAACACCCCACTTCCATGTTCAGGAATTCCTAAGTCCCCGTAATTCATCAACATCTGTTATTAAGATTGTTGTCTAAATTTCTGCTTTGCAACCCCCAAACCCTGTTTGTCATCACTGTAGCCTCAAATCTCTAGGCCCCAGTTCTTTCCCAGCCTACCAGACTAGCATTGGCTATACTCTCCTCCCTTCCCTATCTTTAATTCTTAGAGAACAAGTTGAACTCTACAGTCCTTTTCTCTTGAGTTTCTTGCCCCTTTATGCAATGGCTGACCTTGTCCTACCCATCTCCAGTCCTGTATTACTCCCATCTTTTTCTGTCTTTGCTCCTGCTCAGGTGCTGCTGACTGAAGTTGGAGAAAATGACAAAACTCTACCCACGAGGTAAACTACAGATTTATGTTATATAATCTTAATTGAGCCCTCATTGCAAGGTAGTCCTTAAATCTCCCTAACAGATTCACAAATTTAAAAATTGATGCCCAGAGTTTCAAGTAGTCAACCCCACAGGCTTGGTTTTTGCAGGACCACCAGGTAGGACCAGGTTCATTATTCTAGGTTTATATTATTCATGTGCAGCACCACATCCAAGTTGCTCCCCACAAGCTTGCCATCCCATTAGAGGATTACAGATTCAGTCCTGAACAGAGGGACTCTTAAGAATAATTCTGTGTGTCTACACTACTAATGCTATAGTTCAGAAACCGCCAAGATTGTGTTTCTTTTAAAAATCAGCCATTAGACACAATTAGCTCTTAGTAAAAGCATTTATTGTGACAGCATAGTAAACACAGCAGCAACAAAGCACTTCCCCACATGATACCGGGGTGTACTCTCCCACAAACAAACAAGGAACCATGGGAAGATTGGTATCAAAATTAAAAGGTCATTAGGGTGTTTCTGCTGGACAGGTGGACTTCCCTGGCTTTGCTTCACTAAAGATAGCTGAAGTCTCCACAACCTTCATCTATCACTACAGTATTACTCTGTCGGAATACTGCTGTAGTCCTTCAGAGAGATATGGCACCCTTAGCCTGCCTGGGACTTGGCAGAAACCTCCCCAGTTCAGACTGTCCATTGTCTATATGACAGATGAATCAGGGTTTTATTAAAGTATAGCAAATGCCTGCTCACAATCTGCTCAATCCTAATACGTATCCTCAATATGGCCTTCCAATATAATTGTGGAAATGGATAGTTTTCTAGGAATGATAACTATGTCAATGCTAAGAAGGCAAAGTGACTTAGCAGCAGCATACACAACCTCAAGAATTATATTTAAATATCCATGCATACCTTATAACTTCTTCCCTCTTTTTTCTGTCCCCTAAAAGACTGAATCTCTTGCAGAAGATTTTTGGCTGCAGTATAGGGAATAATTAGAGTATTATGAATATGACATAATTTGGTAGAGTACTTCTATTGATGAATCAATATCACTAGTTAAACATGTAGAGGTTTATTGAAAAATTCACTGGCAACATGTTTTAGACAGACTTATTTTTAAAATAAGGGGCTAGGTGTTTACTTTTATATTCGATGTAGAACACAAACTATTCAGTTTTAATTTAACTTAATTTTGCTAATTAGGTTTTTTTTAATATTAGTTTTTTTGTGGGGGGCAGTGTAGCTTGTTATTCTTTGGTTATGTTTGGGTGAGTGAAAAGTTGAATGGAACATACATATACCTGAATACATATTTACCTGAATAACTCAAAACACATTGTATCAAAATAACTTTTTATTCTTTAATTCATTGCCATCACTTTTTTCTCAGGACTCAGAATTCAAGTCGCTGCAAATGCAAATTAAGGGAGAGAAATGAAAAAGGTGAGTTGTTTCTATGTGCTCTTCTTCAGTGATGACCCAATGCCTTCCTCAATTCCTTTTAACTAGAGACCATAATTTCCTATAAAATGTTTCTGCCATTTGAATTTTTCTTTTCCTATAATCTCCCTTGATTATATTAATCCCTGCACACGTAAGATAAAGGAGCAAACTCTGATTCTGAGTTAGGACATGTAGTCTCAAACAATTGTAGGATGTGGATTTGGAAAGATATAGGTTTAAAAATTGTCCAATACCATTATCGGCTGTGTGAGTGACTTTGTACTAGTAATATTTCTGTGCCTCAGCTTCCTTACCTTGAATATAAGGGAGTTGAAGTAAATAGCCTTAAAGGCCCCTTCCAGTTTTAAGTCTATATGCATCTTTCCTTTCATGTTTTAGTCCACTTTGATGGTCTAAGTAGTAGATGGGTTTACATGAAATGAGCTGGAAATAGGTATAAATTTAAATAATTCCTCAGAATTCTTTCTAATCTCCACTAGAATACAAAGGAATTAAATCTCCCTCTATTTTCCCTCTTTTCTCCCACCACAGGCCACATAAATGGAGTATTGTATCACTATCTCAAACCTCTACCACTTTTTTTTCTCAGTCTTCTTCCCTGCCTTTATATCTGGGGAGTTGCCTTAATTCAATAATTCCATTCCTTCTTATATGGTACCATTATTTTTTATCTGCCAACATTTCCCCCCCTTAAATCCCTGATGCTCTTCCCTCTCCCGTCCTTGCTATCCAGATTCCAGATATTAACTTCGACCTCCCTTTAATTCTCTTACCCTCTGGACTAGAGTTTTATATTTTATTTTCTGTCTGTCACCATTTTATTAACATGCCCATGTCACAGTAGCCCCTAGCATAGGAATGAAGTGCAGCCTGTTATTCTGGATGCAGAAGCATTTCACATAAGACACATTTCCAGAACTGTGCACTACTTCACTGTCTCTAAGGAAAGTCTGCTATTAGAAAAACTGCCTGGTTGGCATAATTTCTTAAACAGCCCTACTACAGCTACCTTTGACTTTTTTCTCTCTGGGGGAACAGGGGAGAGTCTCCTCCCCCAACCACAATGGAAGCTATTTAGTGCAAAAAGTTTTGGTCCTCACTGGTTTGTGGGGCTCTAAAAGTTCAATCTTCAATTTTCCTGTCTTTCAGGTTGAGATATAACACATGCTATCTGTCCCCAATGAAAAATGTCAGGAGCCAAACCTGCAGCCACCAATGTTCATCTCAGAAAAGTGGCAACTCATCCTTAAGCATCTTCTACCTACTTTTTCATTCAATGTTCAAGCTCCTCCAAGAATCTCCGTTTTCTTTTTCTTGGAACCCAATTATTTGCCCTTCAGGGGCCCTCTACCCTTTATCTTCAAATTCTCACAACCTCCTTGTGATGTCCAGTCTAGATTTAGAATAGCCAATGAGTTAGGCAGGTGCTACTGATCCCATCTCACAGATGAGGACATAGTTAGCAAGCATTATTTTCAGCTTCTTCATAATACATCAGTGAATTCCAGTATTGGAAGGAACCTGGAGAGTGGGGCTTTCTAGTCCAAATCCACACCTAGCCAAGATTTTACTCCACAACACAGCCAAGTGGTCTTCCGGTGTGTCTCCTGAGAAATACAAAGAAGGGAAACAGCGAAAATATTCTAATAGCTATGGTCTTTTGTTTTAATTAATCCGTGTCACTGCTATAAGTGTTTTGGAAATGCCAAAATGCTATCTAAATGTCAAACTCGACTTTCCCTATCTTTCATTCATTCAGCCTTCTCCCCCTCCGCTTTTATTTCCTGCTTTGTGTGTGAGCCCGCGCGCTCCCTCTCTCATTTCTGCTCGCTCCTCTCCACCCTGACTTATTTCATGTTGCTGAAATGTGAAATCTTTCCCTCGTCACACAAAACTTTCCCTTCGGATTTCTCCCTCCCTGGCTTCTACGGTAACTGTCCTATTTGATTTGATAACTTCCAAGAGGGGAGCTCTTTGGCGGCTTGGAGGGTCTGCAGACCAGGCTGGGGTGTATGGACTAGAGGGTTAGCTCACCTTGGTTGGGCTCAAAGTGGCAAATACAGGCTGGAACAATCAATGACTTATTCCTCTTTTCTTTGCCTCCTCCCCCCCCCCCCCGCCCATTTCGCTTCCGTTCCTCGTCTGCCTCGTCTCCCGTCCCCGCCCAGCACTGCTCCGATGACCCAGAGCCCCGAGAGAGCAAGAATAGCTGCGGGGCCACGCTGGCTCCAGCCTCCTTCCTCCCCCGCCCCAGAATCTCGCGGACAAACTCCCTGGGGCGCAAAGGAAGAGGAGAAGGCGGGAGGAGAGGAAAAGATAAAAAAAAAAATTCTTCTGAGACTCCGCTCCAGGTCTGGGTACTGGCTGCTCCAGGCAGCCCCGCTCTCACAGGGGTCGGTCTCCTCCGACACCAAAGGGATTTACAAGTCCTTGATACCCTCTCATTTTGGCACAAACCGAAATCCATACCTTTCGGGGCCCTTTCTCTTGGAAGTCTAGTCTCTCCCGTTTTTATTCCCCACTTAAAGTGCGTCTTCTCCCCTAAATAACAAGGTTATGAGAGTGCACCACTATCGGGGCTTCCCATCCAAGTCAGGAACATATACCTCTCTCTCCTCTCCACCCAACCCTCCTCGAAACAAAGGTTAAATGGTTTGGAGGAAGGGAGGAGAGGCGGAAAAGGTGGCCAGGGCTCTAACATTGTCATCTACAACATCCCAGCAACGTGGATTTCTTTTAGAACCCAAACACTCATTTCCTTTTCTTTGCCCCGCTCATCAATTCTTCGGCTCGCCCCCATCCCCCATTTGCACAAATTCGCAGGCAGCTGCTCCTCCCTCGTCCGGGATGCCCCCAGTACGAATCCCATTGTTGCAATTTGCAGGCTTTGCCCATTGCCCAGTGGCCAAGTCCCCGAGTGAAGCCAGCATGTCAGCGGCCGGCGAGCCACGCCACGCAGGCTCTATGCAAACCTCGGGGCCGCTGGCTCCGCCCACACCTTTCCAAGTTAGCTCGCTAGCTAGCTGGCCAGCCCCGGGGAATAGAGCCGGTTTAACTCCCTCCCCCAGCCAGCTCCACCCCGCTCTACCCCATCCCACCCCACCCAGCTCCGTTCCTCTCCTCTGGAGCCCCCACCCTCAGGCGGAATGCTACAGCTCGCGGCTTTATTTGTCCCTTCCCAAATTCTTGTAATAACCGCGGTCTGGTGCCATCTGACACAAAAGAAGAGACTTTCTCCTGGCTCAGCGAAAGTCTTCGGTTGGCGCTTGGAGCTCGTGGGGGTGGGATGGGGGTAGCTGCTGGTTTTCTTTTTCTTTTTTTTCCCCTGGGAACACCATGGGTCTCCTCCTCGCGACTGTTTGGAACTGACACCCGTTTAAAAATACATACGCATACATTTCGGTTTCCCCGCGGATGCGAGGGGCTGCAGGTGAAAAGGGATTGATGCTTCTGCGAGACTGGGGCGCAAGGAGGCAGGGTGGAGAGAGCTGGAAACAGCAGCAAGCGCCCCCCACTCCCCCGCCCCCAGTCTCGCCTAGCTTGGCTTTGCCTAGCCTAGCCCAGCCCTGCCCTGCCCAGCCCTGCCCAACCCAGCCCCAGCACCTCGCCCGCAGAAAGCAGCAAGACGTAGCGCTGAGCTGTGGGTGTTTCCTTCTACCTCTGAGGATGGGGAGGGGTTCATTTCCCACAGGGGATTTTAACCATCACATACAGATCCCTCCTCCTAATCCTCCGGTGGAGCGGTTTGGGGGACACATTTTATGGCAATAAAGCGACTTAGCGCCTGCTGATTGAACCCCTCCCATCCTACCTCCCCCGCCCCCAAACCCCACCCCAGGACTCGCCTGCATTGGCTTTGCTTTGTTTCTGGGTTGGAGGAACGGGAGCTCTTTTGTTTGGGGGTTTGGTTCTTTCAGCCCCCTCCACCCCTCCTCCTTTGGCCTCTCCGGTTTCCTGAGCTCAGTGCAGCAAGGGTAGGAGAAGCGCCGTCTTGCAAACCCCCCTCGGCTGGGCCCCAATGTAATTTGATGCGGGCCTGGTAAGACTCCCCACGCTATATTGTGTCCGCTCTTGTTTCGGAAGCCTCCACCCACCGGCCCACCCTACATTTAGCACATCATGTGATCCGGGTAAGTCATTTGCAAGTACAACAGTTCTCTGTGTTGCCCCCCATTCATTTCCTGAGAACTGCATAGAGCAGCTGAGAGAGACTCTGTATGTGTGTGTGTGTGTGTGTGCGTGCGTGTGTGTATGTGTGTGCGTGTGTGAGTGTGTATGTGTGACACTGTGTGTATGTGTGTGTATGAGAAAGGGAGCGAAAGAGGGAGAGAGAGAGAGAGAGAGAGAGGGGGACTGTATAAGGGAAAGAAAACAATTTCTCCTGCTCTGCAGCTTCTGCTCAGGTCTGTGCCTATTCCGTTTCTTATCAAAATAAACAAACCTTTTTTTTTTTTGCCATCCCAAATCAGACCGTATTCTCTTAACATGTTTTATTTTCCTTCTGTCATCTGCTCAAGTTAAATCATTTTGGTTGGTCTGCCTTCTTAAAAGGGGAAAGTGTTGTTGGGAAACGGGAGGGGGAGAGGGCGAGGGGGATGCTATTGCAAAGCAAGTAGCTTTGGTCAGATTCGCGGAGAAGAAAGAAGAACGATTGGGTTTTTTTTTTCCACTCCCGCAAAACTTATCAAGTAACGTGTATTAAGCAAATGTTTTTCTACCCAGAGTGGAATTGTTTGGTTTACAACGTTTGTTTGACAGTTGCCATGGATTAAAAATAAAACATCAGTTCTGAATTTGGGGGTCTGGTTGAACAAGTTTCCCCTCGGAAACCTTTTTTGAAAATTGTGTATATACCAAAATTAGGTTTGTCTGTGCGTTTTTGAGAGGGTTTCGGAGGGTAAGGGGTTAAGGTGGAGATGACACTGCTGGCATTAATAGTGGTCCTAGTGCTACATTCATTATTGTCTCTGGTAGTAATGATGTGTAACTGTCACTTGCAACAGTGCATAGTTCATGGAAGTGGCCGGGGGCTGGCCTATGGCTGTTATTTTCAATTAAGGTGAACCTCCATAGAGTTGACAAGGGAGAACTTTGCATTTCGACCCAGTCGTGAAAAAGCCCTGAGAACCAGTTTGGGAACCACTTCTTGCCTTATAAGCTTGCTGTAAAGTGACGACTGAGTACTGACCTCCCTGACATTAGTTTGTGTGAATGTTAAACACTATTATATGAGAAGAATCAATTCTGCCTTTGTTCGGTGCAGAACTGACTATTAGAACTTTGCAAACTTTTATCTTTGGGGAGAAGGGTGGGGTACACTCAGCACTACATTTTAGGTTCAATGCATTTAAAAGTACCAATTCCTTTGTTATAAGCCCTGCAGCCTTCCCAGCCCCTCTTACCCTGGGCTTTTTGAGTTCTGCATACTTTAATAATAATAGCTTTATTTAATTCAGTTGATAAAAGCTGACTTGTGTTGAGTTAGAAGTATTAGTACACCGGAATGTGTAATCTGGATAAACAGTTTGTGTGGTTGGTTTTGTCATTCTCCCTAATTGTGCAGACTGTTAAGGTACCATTCTGTATAGATGGCTTAAAACAATTCTGCTAATAGAATTCTCTGCAAAGTGGTGAGATAGTTTCTTTTACATCAGCTTTAATATTCTATCAGCTTTACCCTCACACCAGGGAGATGAACAGCTCTATTTACATCTATGTGCATGTGCATCTAGTTGCTTCTGTAGACATGTGCCAATCAAATGGACGTCATTCTGTAAATCCACCTAGACTGTTCCATCCCCTTTCCTTACTGGAGGACGGAGTTGTTTAGATAAGTCAATGGTAAGATATGAATTTGGTGGCTTATGGCAGGCTGAGTGGTGCAGGAGCTTGTGATGTGAATAGGAGTGGTCACTTTTAAAGAGTGGGTGTATTCCATGGAGTGAGGAATGCTTCTTAGAATTGGCATTTAATAATAACAGTGACTTAAAAAAGCAAACCAAACAAAAAGGCAGCGGTGAGTGGCATTTGCAAACCTCCTTCACGTGGTGTTTACATTTTTTAAACCCCACAGAAATTGGTTAAAGTAGAGTGAGATATTTTTAGGCTTTGAAATTAAGAAGCAGAGAGTTAGGAATAGGATGTTGAAGGACAAATATTTCATCTACCTAAGTTATTTCTTTATTCCTGCACGCTGGTCATTCTTGACAACAGGCATGGCAGAGTGAGTATATTTCACTTTATATGAATTGGGGATGGATTGATTTGGTCACGAAAGTACTGGCATTTATTTGCAATAAATCAAGTGAATGCTTTATTTTTTGCAGCTTCTAACAGCTATCATTATGAAAATGTACTTGCACATAGACACCTCAATACTTTGAAATATAAAATGCAATGATTGTAATAATTAAAATCATGTCATTAAATATAGTTATGATTCTTTGATACTCACTTGACAGCACATTTTAAAAGCAAACAAGTCAGCTAAACTTTGTTTAGTTAAGGTTACTATTACTTTTTAAAAATGAAAATGAATTTGTTAATGGTTCCCTGATGGTTCTTGAAAAATTTCCTTTCTAAGAAATTAAATATCATTTAGGAGAAAATTGGTATTGGTACAGCATTTGAGACCTTGACCTTCTCAACTCTTGGCTAGTGGTTGTTTACTACAGCTGCAGTGTGTATGTGTACAGAAGGGGGAAGGACTGCAAACCAAGTACACACACTGACTTTCCCCAGGCTAAGGGAAAAACGAATCAGTAGGCTTGACACTTTCTCCAAGCATCAGGGAAATAATATCAATAGTTATCTGGCAGATTTAAAAATGTGTATACCTGAGGGGTTTCTTTCAGTCTTATGACAAAAAGCATAGATGCTCTTTAACAGTTTCAAAAGTGAATTTCAGATGTTACCTCATAAAGCAGTCTGCCATCACAATAGTAAAAAAAATCTCCCTTAAAAATAGAGGATTGTATTATCTTAGTAAAGACAACTTACAGTGCCCAGGCTTCTAGGCCTGTACTGAGGAAATTTTAACCCAGGCCAGTGTTAGTCAGTCTAGAGTACTGTGTAATCTAACCCAGTGAGGTGATACTGCTAAATAGTTGAACTTAGGAAGATCCTGTTTTCTCTACTGGATAAAATAGTGAGCTTGTAGTTTTATATTTATGTTGATGAGAAAAAAAGCAGTCAGTAAAATTGAGATGTCTAAGCTACTTGTATTCCAACATTGTTTTAAATAAACATACAACAGAGTTAACTTTATACTTGGTTCAGAATGATTTCTTTCCAGCATGGTTTAATACTTCAGAATAGCCAGTGGGGCAGCTCCATCAACAAGAGGGGTTCTTAATCTGAAGTCTGTGATGTTTTTTATTTATATATTATTAAAAATTTGATAACTATTTTTGGTATAATAAGTTTCCTTTGTAATCTTATGTATTTTATTTTATGCATTTAAAAACAACCTTCTGAGAAGGGGTCCATAAGCTTTGCCAGACTGCCCAAGGGGTCTGTGACACAAAAAGAGATTATGGCCTGCTGATATGGAGAGGCTTACCGTGTTTCATAAGTGAGTTTTCTCTAAGTTATAGTTTGTTCATAGGGAATAAAGATCATGAAAAAGTTTTATTCCCAGTCTTTTTTGTCTTTAAGTAAAATCACTTTTTGCCCATATTTTTCAAAAACCAGGTTGGCATTCCGAAACTGGTTAGAGGAAAAGTGTTTTTGTCATTTAACTTTTCACAAAATTTTTGGATTCTAAATGGAAAATTTGCATATATCAGCTTATCTTAAACCTAATGTTTATCAGTTTTTTCTTTTTAAAGCCTATTCCTTTTTCCCACAAGAGTATACAAAACTTTAAGCCTCTTCTGCATTTATAAGTACAAAATAATAATTTAGACCAAATTGTTGGCAACACCCCATAACCACAGCCTTAACTCATCTACCACAGCTACCCCTCCCTCAGGCAAAATACTGAGTAAACAGATGGGCCTTGCACTCTGCCCTGAAGGTCAACAAATTTAGGCTTTGTCAGCCCGAGGGGGAGGACACATTCTAGATTGTACGCCTTTCCAAAGAGTGGTCTTGTTTTAGTTCACCAGAGTTTTTTGTGCTTAAGAGCAGCCGCACCCCATCTGATCCCAACTACTGAATTCTTGTGGTAAAGGACCCAGGCTGTGTGATTAAATGGTTACTTTCTGTATACATTTTCAGTAATTATATTACAAAAGGATTTTTCAATGTTTGGTGTCTATTGTCATAAAAGTGGTTGACTTGAGTCGTCATGTCCCTGCTTAAAAATTTGTTTTGGTCTGTCAATAGATTGTAGGGTAAGTCATACCAAAGCATTCTGTTTTGGGTAAGCCTATCTTAAAGTAGTTTTCTTTTTTCTTTCTAAAAATTGGACAGTTTTTACCTTTTTGTAATGACCTCAGAGTAGATTTTGAAGTGATCAGAGGTTTATTAGTAGCAACATTAAGTACTGTAGTTTTCCTGTTACATTGAGATACTGAAAGTACCTACTGGAGGATATAGGGCGGTTGCAGAACATGGAGAAGATGAGAATTTTGGAAGAGACCTGGGGCAGTATCCTGTCTTGCTCCATACTGGGGCTCACCAAAGTGGGCTGTATGATCATCAGAAAAGAACATTCTAGTATTTGCTTAGAATGTAAGTTCCTTGAGAGTAGGGATTGATTTATTCTTTGTCTTTGAATCCCTGCTTAGTGGATAAAGACTAAGTGTGATTTTATTTGTATAGGGTACTATGGGATGAGGAAACTCCCTCTACCAATTAAGGTAGAACCTTAGAGTTTATAGAGTTGCCTAGAATAACAAAAGGTTAAATGAAACCTCTCTGTGTCAGAGATGGGAATCGAACCCAGATCTTTTTTTGTTTTAAGACTGGATCTCTAATCACTTTGCCAATCCTGCCTCTTATTAACTACATTTAGGAGCAAAAAGAAAGCCATAAACTTCTTACCTTTAACACAAAAGAATGCATTGTTGACAGTACCACTGGCATTCACCTAGAGATAAAGCAAACACATACGCATAAGCAACTTAGGACAAATAATCTTGAACAAATACCATTTAAAATAATGACCCAAAAAACCTTTTCCAGTTTCATCACCAGGTGACTCCCAAGGACACTCTTCTTTAGGTTTCCTCTAAGTTGCTGATCAGTTCAGTTACCTAGCCTCCCCTCCTGAACATATATACTATCCTTAGGAAGAAAGAATTTTCTAGGGTGGATAGAAAACTCTTCTGGCTTTCAGAGGTCGTGGATTCCATTTTTGTGTCACTAATTACTTGTTCTGTGATCTTGGAAAAGCCTCTGTGCTATAGTTTCTGTATAGTTCTTATAAGGTTTACAAAACCATTCTTGTTAAGTGTCTGAACTTATTGAGGGAAAAGGAATTCGATAATAATGATATTAATGGTAATAGGTGGTATAGTGCTGGGCCTGGAGTCAGGAAGACTCATCACCCAGAGTTTAAATCTGGACTCAGACACATTCACTGTATGACCCACGTCAAGTCACTTAACCCTGCCAGCCTCAGTTTTCTTATCTGTAAAATGACCTGGAGAAGGAAATGGCAAACTACTCCAGCATCTTTGCCAAGAAAACTCCAAAAAAGCTCACAAAGATTCAGACCCAATTGAAAAACTTACTCAACAACAACGATAAAAATGCAGATGAACAGTTCATTCTGTTCATTGTAATAATTTGGAAGGCATTAATAAACAATGGCAATTTATATAGATAATGGCAAGCCTGATTGCAACTTAAGTAAATTAGCTGTGAAAAAATGGTTGTGTTTCACATAGTCCCATTAAAACTTGTGAAAGTGAAATATAGCCCAGTGGAACATATAGTATGTATCAATGACCTGTCAGCAAATTTAAGTTTGGCCAAGATCGTATAGATTAAATTTTGCCTAAATTATGGTTGAAGTAAAACAAGTTTGATGAGACTTCTGTGTTGGTTATGCTGATTCAGAAAAAGGAAAGTGCCACCAGAACTCATGAAAAACTGTAAAATAAAGGATGGTGTGGGTAATACATAAAGACAACGAATGATGATTGGAAAAGCTATTGAACGCAAACTTTTATTTTTGGTATATATTCTTTTCCTAGGTATTTTCCTCCACATAAGTATTTGAAAAGCTCAAGGAAAAGGTTTTCTTTATAATTTCCCCTACTACTTCCCCTCCTTCCTCCATCTGAAACAGAAACTTCATTGGCAGCAGAGGCTTTCTTAAACACTATGCCCTTGTGAGGGGTAGACAGAAAGTTAAACGGAGTAGCCACAGTCCTGCCACTGACTGGAATGATGGGGAGATCTAAGAAGGACTTGTTTCTTCAGCCTTTCATTGTTTCCTCCCACTTTAGATTTCTTTCCTTCATACCTTATGTGCATTGTAGGCTACCCAGGACTTTTGGGGCTTTCCCCAGGGTATCTTCAAATGTATCAGAAATGATTGTTGTTTGATCTGGGGCTGTAGAAGAAGTCTGGTCCTTCTCTTGGAATTCTTGGTACTTAAGCTATAAACCTAAATCCTGAGCATAAAAAAAAATGCAGACTATAACCCTTTCTTCCCATTCCCTCTCAAACTCTTGCATGCCGTTTCCCATTCCCTTTTCCTTCTATTAGTTGAGAAAGTAATTTCTGCCAAGTTTAGGCATCAACATTTAATTTTCCATTATGGATTGATAAAGAAATAAGCATGATTCTAAATATTACCTTGGAAAAAATATTTTAGGAAATACCTGCTGCAAAGTTAAGCTGTGATTGAGCTGTCACACCTGGCCAATAGACTGGCTCCTCTGTTATTTAATAACACTAATATGAACCCTTGTTCTGCAGTCACTGGATCTGGGTTCAGATCCTACCTCAGTTGCTTTAAACCCCTATGAGCAAGTCACTTATCTTCAGGGGGCCTCAGTTTCCTCATCAGCATAATGAGGGAATTGAACTAGATTGCTTCTCAGGTGCTTTCCATTTCTAGATCCATGATTTCTTTTATCTTAGTATGATAATAGATCTTATTTCTCTATAAATGCATTCAGTCATTTGACAAATAGAAATGTACCACATGTATGCAAGACACTGCTGAATTCTCTGGAGTTTGCAAAGATGATTAAATCAGCATTGGCAGTATGGTGCAGTGAAATAAAAACTAAAAACAAAACCCAACACTGATCAAGAGAGGAGAGCTCGGTTTGAGCCCTGGTCCTGACATCCCTTCCTACAGGATACTGGCTAATCTTTCTAGGTCTGAGTTTTCTCATCTATACCACAGAGAGTTTGGACTGCTTGGTTCTCAAGTTCTTTTTAAATCTCACATTCTGTGATTCTGTAATTTCTGTCCTCAAGAAACTTGTGGTTTAGTAGAAAAGATTTATTTCTCATACAAATGTAAGGCCAAGTAACAAAACAAGAGTTTTCAAGAAAGTGTAGTAGACATTCAGAAGAGGGCGATAGAGGTCATTTTCTGGATGGAGGAATCAGGGAAAGCTTCATAGACAAGGTGATATCGAGTAGAAGTTTTCTATTAAAATTTTACAGTAATTAAACTATTATGTTTATTCTCCCCTACCTCCCACTCTCTAGAGAAAGATCTTGTGATCTCAAACCTCGTTATTTGATGTCATTCCATCATGTCTCCCTGGCAACTTGTTCTATCAGTCATCCTTTCTCTCTACTTAATTTTCAGTCTCTCCTTTTTCACTAACACCTTCCCTATTGCTTACAAACATGCCCTGATCTCCCTCATCCTTAAATTTTCACTTGATCTTACCATTCTCTCCGGCAGCCATCATATATCAAGGTGTCTGCACACATTCTCTCTACTTCCTCTGCTTTCAGTCATTACTCAGCCCTTTGCAGTCTGTCTTCTGACCTAATCATTCCCCTGAAATTACTTTTTCCAAGGTTTTCAGTGATCTCTTAATTGCCAAATCTGATGGCGTTTTCTTATCCCTCATCCTTTTTGACCAGTCAATAGCATTTTACATGGTAGACCACCATTACTTGGATTTCCATGCCTCTGTTTCTTCTTGTTCTTCTACCTGTTGGATTGATTCTGAACTCCATGCCCTATCCTCTGTGTGTGGGCTAACCCCAGAGCTCTCCTGTACCCTTTTCTCTTCTTTCTTTGTAGACTCTTAATTGGTGATCTCATCAATTCCTGTGGGTTCAGCAATAATCTCCATGTAGATCACACACACGTACCCACCACCCAGTCAGTCTCTCTGCTGAATTTGAATCTCAAATTACCAGATATTTATTGGATATATCCAACTAGATGTCCCATGGCTGTAAAACTTCTACTAAATATCACCTTGTCTGTAAAGCCCTCACTGATTCCTCCACTGTGTTTAAAACAGAGCTATCATTTTTTCTTCTAAATCATCCCTTCTTCCCAAATTTCTTATTTCCATTGGGTAGTCCAGTGTCTTTCCAGTTGCCCAGCTTTGAAGCCTCAGTCACATTTTACTCTTCTGTCTCTAGTACTCCATATATCCCATCAGTTGCCAAGCCTTGTTAATTTTGCCTCTGTAGAATATCTCATATTTGTTGTCACTTAGAAGGTTACCACTTAGTTGCTCAGACCCTGATCACCTCTTGCCTACACTGTTGTCTAAGAGGTCAGCCTTCATCCAAGCTCTCCCCTATTCAGTCTAACACTAGAAGCCGAATAGATATTTCTAAATGTCTAATACATATTTTCTAGAGTCTGATCACACTATTTATCTGCTTAAGAAGGCCCAGTGACTTCTTGCTTCTAGGATAAAATGAAAACTCCTCTCTAAGTGGTTTTTAAAGCCTTTCATGGTCTGCCTTTGGTCAACCTTTCCAGGTTTATTACACATTGTTTGTTCTCTTTCACACCCTGCACATTCCGTCCCAAATTGCATTATTGTTGTTCCTGATATATGTAGTATTCTGCTCCTTTATGTGTTGGTAGCTTTATACAGGATATTCTCCTTGCCTGGGATGCGTGGCCTCTTGGCCTCTTGGCCTCTGCCTGGGAGAATTCTTGGCCTCATTCGAGGCTCAACTCAAGTCTCATCTCCTGCTTGAGGCCTTTCCCAAACCTTCCCACTTTGCGTATATTTTGTATTTATTTATTTATTTGCCACCATTAGAACGTAAGTACCTTGAGGACAGGGACTAATTTTCATTTTCTCTTGTTGCCTGGCACCTACACCTAGCACTTGTACTAGGTAGTTATTGAATTGATTGAATCCAGTGGTTCTTTTCCTGCTGCCTGTAAACATGCCCAGATTTCTATCTATCGTCTTAAAAAAAAACCCCAAAAGAACCTTCACTTCACTTTGCCATCCCCTCAAGCACTCACTTGGGAAGGAAATGGCAAACCACTCCAGTATTTTTGCCAAGAAAACCCCTTGGACAGTATTGGGCTGATATTGTCCACGGGGTCGTGAAGAGTCAGATAGGACTAAAAATTGAACAGCAGCAGCAGCAACAACAAGCTATTGTACCCTGCCTCTTATGCCTCTTACAAACTCCGACACACAGCCAGTGAGTCTCTCTGCTGAATTTGAATCCCAAATTACCTGATATTTATTGGATATATCCAACTGGATGTCCCTTAGCTATAAAACTTGCACTAAATATCACCTAGTCTGTAAAGGCTTCTCCAATTCCTCTGCTATGTTTAAATATCATGTTTTCTTCTAAATCATCCCTTCTTCCTAACTTATTGCTACCATTTCCTCATTTCCCACTCAGTATTCAGTACCTTCTAGTCCAACTTGAAACTACACTTTCTGAGGTTATAAAGCTTCTCTTAATAGCTAAACCATCAAATAAGATGAATACTTCATTTCTTTTATTTTTTGGGGGGGGATATTTATGACTTATTCATCGAATTATTTGATTGAGATTGGGACTCCCTATCTTGCCCAACCTGGAAGTACAATGGCTACTCACAGGCCCGATCCCTAGTATTTTTAGGTACAGTAGCTCCATCTTTGACCTGTTCCAGTTCATTCTGTCTCAGACTACCTGATGTCCCCCTGCCCTTGGAAGCTAGCCATATTGGTGATAGAGTTAGTGGAGACACTTATTTGCCTTAGCCCTGTATTAGCTGAGAGCTCCCAAGTTCAAATGATCCACTAGCCTCAACTTCCCCCAGAGTAGGGAGTGTCAGCATGCGTGGTGAGAACTACTTTTATTAGTCCTCCTCCTTCTTAACCTTTCTGCAGTTTTTGAAGCTGGTCCCCTTCCTCTCTTAGACGGTTTCTCCTCCCTTGACTATTGCAGCATTGTTTTGCCTTGGCTTTCTTCCTTCTTCTTTTGATTGCTCCTTCTTAATCTCCTTGGCTGGGAGATAATAGGAAGAACACAAGCTGTGGAGTCTGGGGACCCAGATTCAAATCTTTTCTCTGGAACTGCTTGTGTAACCTTGATGAAGTCACTAAACAAACCTTTTTGGGCCTCAGATTTCTCAACTGTGAAATGAGGGTGTTGCATAACATACACTTTCTAGCTCTTTTGTTGTTTGGTCATGCCTTTTTTTTTGTGATTCCATTTGAGTTTTTCTTGGCAAAGATACTGGAGTGGTTGGCCATCTCCTTCTCCAGCTCATTTTACAGATGAGGAAACTGAGGCAAATAGGGTTAAGTGACTTGCCCATGGTCACACAGCTAGTAAGTGTCTGAGGCTGGGTTTGAACTGAGGAAGATGAGTCTTCCTGACCTCAGGCCCAGCACTACTTTTTACTTTAGCTGCTCTAACTGATAGAGCCCTAGGTCTATGATCCCATGGTCATTTTTACTCATTTTCCAACCCAAACTCTGTTGTGTATTTCCTGCTCTCCATAGACACTCCCATTTTAGTCTCGATTCAACAATCACGTCTGCACAGTTCACTGAGACATCTCCACATACAGTCTTTATCTTCTAAGTTCTGGTCCCACATTATCAATTAATTGCCTGTTGTACCTCTGTAACCAGATATCCTTTTTATATCTTGATCTTTTTTAAACAGATTTTTTTATTTCTTTCTTCTGTCTTTTATATTCCTTCACTCTCACCTCCCTGAAAACTGTCCCTTAGAGCAAAGAATTTTTTTTCAAAGAGGGAAAAAACTCCAGCAAAATGATCAATGACATTGAAAAATACGGGATTACATATAATTTTCTGCCCTTATAAACACTCTTATCTAGGTAGCTTAGTGGATAGAATGCTGAATATTGAGTCAGGAAGACCTGAGTTCAAATTCATCCTCAGACACTAACTAGCTGTGTGGTCATGGGCCAGGTATTACATCTCAGTCTGCCTCAGTTTCCTAACTATAAAATGCAGATAATAACAACACCTACCTCCCAGGCTTGTTGTGAGGATCAGATGGGATATTTGTACATAGTAGACACTTAACAAATGTCTCCTTCCTTCCTTCTTTCCTCCCTCCATCTTTTTGTTCTTCCTGTCTTTCCTCCTTCCTTCCTTCCTTCCTTCTTTCCTTCCTCCCTCCCTCCCTCCCTCTCTGTTCCTCCTTTCCTTTCCTCTATTTCCTTCCTTTCTTCCTTCCTTCTTTCCTTCCTCCCTCCCTCTCTCCCTCCCTCCCTCCCTGTTCCTCCTTTCCTTTCCTCTATTTCCTTCCTTCCTTCCTTCCTTCCTTCCTTCCTTCCTTCTTTCCTTCTTTCCTCCCTCTCTTATCTTCCTCCCTCCATTCCTTTTTGCTCTCCCTCTCTCCCCCTCAATAACAACTGAGTGAGGGATGTCTCTTAAGTCTTTTCTTTGAGATGAAGCTTGTTTGTAATTTTACAACATTCATTTCAGCTTGTTTTGTGGTTGTTGCTCTATTTATATTGTAGTAGAAATGGTCACTGTTTTTCTCCCTGGCTTCACTTACTTCACTGTATATCAGTTCATGTCAGTTTTTCCAAGCTTCTTCGGATTAATCATGTTTATCATTGATTACAGTAATATTCCATTACATTCATGTCCCACAATTGATAGTCATTTACTTTGTTTACAATCCTTTGTTACCACAAAAAGTGCTGCTCTAAATGTTTTGGTATATATGCAGTCTTTTTATCAATGATCTCTCTGGGTATCAATGATACTTAGCAGCAGAATTCCTGTATCAAAGCATATGAACATTTTATTTTCATTATTCCAGGTTACTTATACTAGTTCACAGTTCCGCCAACAATGCATTTGTATGCCCTTCCTTCCACATTGATTATTTCTTTGTCATCTTTGGCAATTTTCTGGGTATGAAGTGAAACCTCATGTTTGTTTTGATTTGTGTTCATTTTATTATTAGTGATTTAGCGCAGTCTTCCATATGGTTATCAGTTGTTAACAGTCCTTATTTTAAAAACCATTCGTACCTTTTGAAAACATATAGTGGAGAATGACTTTTGTTTTATAATTTATCATTGTTAATCCTGATTTTGACATTTTCAAAAGGAAACTCATCATCTTTCTTCCTAAATTCATCCATCTTCTAAACCTTATTTTTGTTGAAGGCACCACCAGCCTTCTAATCACCCAGATTCAGAGTTATCCTTTATATTTTTCTCTTCGTCAGTACCTATATCCCAGCCTCTTGCCAAGCCTTGTTAATGCTACCTATAAAAGTTTCTCACATTATTCTCTATGTTTACAGAGCCATCACCCTTATTCAGACACTTATTACCTCTTGCCTACACTGTTACAGTACTCACCTGATTGGTTTCCTGCTTCTAGTATCACTCTGTTAACATTCAGACTGTACACAGGTTGCCAAATTAATAATCCACAAATGCAGGTAATTTGACTGGTCAAAAGTTTTCACTGGCTCGCACTTGACTCTAGGATAGATTATAAACTCCTTGACCTGTCATTTAAAGCCCTTCATAAAATGCCTCCCACCTGCTTTTCAGAATTATTTCACATCATCCCTTCTTTATGCACTCATCTTTCTAGCCCAGCAGACTATTGCATATTTATTAACTCACTCCATCTGTAATCTCCAGGCCTTTTCATTGTCTTTCCTCCATGCCTAGAGTACACCACATCTCTCATCTATACCTCTGATGACTCTCTAGCTCCCTTCAAGGCTAAGCTCAGGTGTCAATTCCTAATTGAAACCTTTCTTGGCAAATACTGGATGTTTAATAAGTGCTAACTGATTAATGCTAGTGCATTTCCTTTTTTTTTCTCCTTAAATTTTCTTATACTTATTCATCTACATCTTCTATCTTCCCTACTCCCAGTAGACTATAAGCTTCTTCAGGGCAGGGTCTGTTTTGTTTTTATCTTTGTATCTTTATCATCTCACACATTGCTTTGTACATAAAAGCCACATAATAAATAAGTGCTGGATTAAGGTATAAAAGCAAAACAATAATGAAAGAGAAACCATCTATAGGAGGACATCTCATGAAATCCTTTCTTATTGCCAATGGGTATCTGGCACTTAATAACTTTTAATTATAGAAATTTCAGCTTTAATTGCAAAATATGAAATCAAAGAAATATGCCCACATATGCATACATACATATATGCATGTTTGTGTATAAGTTATGCATTTATCTAGGTTAAGGAATTTTTTAGGATGAAGTTTATAAAAAAAGTAGAATTAATTGCAAATTCGTTATTACCAGCATATGTGAAGTTTAGACAATAAAGAAATAAAGGAAAATAAAGGAGAGTAAAGAATAAATCTTTTGTTCTCAGTGGGCAATACAGTTCAATTTTTCAAATATTTGTTTGAGCCCATACTCTGCCATACTATGTTTGGTGCTAAGGATGGTAAATGGGATAACAAAAGATGAATAAAATACGATTTTCAACTTCAAGGAGTTTATAGTCTAGGAAGGAGAAAGAGAAAGAAGGCATGTTCCTAAATAAATACAAAAGTCAGAATGTCAACATGCATCGAAAAACAAATTACTCTGAAAATTCACAGAAATGTAGAGTCCTGTCTACCCTGGCGATTAGGAGAATCTTTTTGATTTAGAGTCATGGGATGATAGATTTATTTTCTTCATTTTACAGATGAAGGAACAGAGACTGAAGGATAGAAGAATTTCCACTGGCAGACACGGGAGACAGGGCATATGAGACATTGGCAATAGCATAAATAAGGGAGGGCACAAAGGTGTAAAAGACAGGATTTGGCAAGGAAAATAGAACAGTGTAAGATGAAACTTGGAAGTGAAATTGGAGCCAGGTTGTGAATGACCTTGAATACTATGCTTTGAATGCCAGACCAAAAGTTTGGATTTTATTTTTTGGGTAGTAGGGAGCTATTGAAGGTTTTCTTATGGAGGGAGGGAGGGGTTTGGTGTAATGTGATCAGACAACTGTCCTTTGGAAAGATTAATCTGGCAGCAAGAGCATTTAATAGTAATAAAAACCAAGGATAGTTCATGTAACAAATACTATTTTTGCTACTATAAAGTTACAAATGTGGAAAATAGAAGCTTTTCAACTCATTTTAGATATTAAGAAGATGGAAAACCCTTAATATAGCAAAGACTTTTGTTTGAGAGTTTATTGTGTTCTGATCATACTACAAGCTAGTATTGCCCTCCTTTATTTATACAGTGTCTTATAGTGACAGTTTACAAAGTTATATATAGCTTTCAAAGTACTTTCCATAAGAAGATTTATTCCTTTGGATGATAAAGTAATTAACTTGACTTTTGCTGAACAAATGGGTGACTAAGCCAGGTTCTAACTCCATGGTGTAGGAATTTGGCATTGAAGTTTGTAGTCTGATGTGGCAGTTACAGATGGAAGAAGTATTTTTTGAGGAGAGGGGTGTCTGTCTCTCTTTTAAGTAATAAGGTTAGTGGATGCAGTTTGTGCTTGAGAGTCTAGAAGTAATTGCAGATCTGGGAGAACTTAGTGAACCCTGGGGAAAGAACTGTGCAAGCCGAGAAGATCCAATGTTCTCTGGTAGAAAACCGAGAAAGGATTTAATAGAGGCTCAGTGACTTTTTAGTCCAGTTTGTTCTCTTCAGTTAATTATTAATTTTTCTCTTAGACCTTTAAGCTATTGTGTGAAACAGAAATAACCTACTTTCCATTCAAATTTTACAACTTACTTTGAGTACTATTGATTTTAAGAGAAAATTGTTTTTCCTTTAAACCTGTACTTTTAAAAGATTTGCTGTAGTCTTACCTATGGTTTTATTATTTCTAATGGCCTTTTCTCCTCCTCAGAGCAACAGTCAGTGGGAAAATAATATTCATTGTATAGAAATTCACTTTGTAGACAGTGTCCAGGAACTCATCTATTTCATAAAATAAAGCAAACCTGCACCCTTAGCATTTCCACACCATTTTGCATTTCCATTCCATTTTCATTCATTTCACCCTTATCTTGATTGTCAGCCAGTTCACTTTCATTCAGTGTCCTAACACCAACTCAGCTAAAACCAAGGTAAATTGCAAAACTCCATGGTCAGAGAACCATATATGATAGGTCTACAGTTCAAATGCCTTTCTTTTCAAAGAGATTTCTGTAAATACTGAGTAGGATGGGTTCAGTAGAAGATGAAATCATTTAAGAATCTCTAAAGTAGCTCTGTCTATTCCAGTCAAATCTTAATGGAATGATACCCTTTTATGGTCAAAGTCGTAGAAAAATTCTGTTTTTCAGAAATTTCCAAATTAATAATCAATGATGAGAAAAACTGTTGGAGCCATTTTGACTCAATCTATATTTAATTGTAAAATCAGATTATTTAGAATGGAGTGAATAAAAGAGGCTGAGATACATCTAAAGTCTTGTCTCCATGTTAGATGTCATTTCCCCACTCCCCTCAAAAAAGGAAGAGAAAGCCATAATGTAGAGATAATGATTGTGAAAATAGCAATTGCAAAAGATGGTCTCAGGATTGTATGCCTAAATATTACCACTTTCATGATTATTTCGTGTTGTTACTTTCTTTTCCTAGAATTAAATCAGAATCATGCCTAGTTGCTTACCATAGTTAGCAGACAGCTTAGATTTTGCCTATTTAATCAATTGACAAACTTTTAATTGAGCACTGAGATGCCAGGCACTGTGCTAAACCCTGGAAATACCATGTTGCTTCCTTCCCCCTAAACCACCAACAATAAAAAAATAGACTTTTCACACAAGGGGCTTAAATTCGAATGGGCAGGATTCTCTCTTTCTCTCTCTCTCTGACTCTCTCTTTGTATAAAATTATAGATATGTATATCTACGCACATTATAACACATATATGTATATGTGCATATATAAAAAATCAGAACACATGAGATAAAAAACAGAATAAATGGAAGGCAGAGGGGAGAGAGCGATGAACAGAAGCCTCCTGGAATGGCTAAGTCTTGAAATCAGGGATTCTGAAGAGTTGGCAGATTCGAGGGAGAGTATTCAAGTCATGAGGAGTAGCCAGTGCAGACACACAGAGAAAAACAAGGTGAAGTGTCCTGGCAGAGGAACAATAAGTAGGACCAGTGTAGATGAACTGTAGCATGGGTGGAGGGGAGGAGAATGTAAACTGGAAAGATATAAAGAGGCCAGTTATGACAAGCTTTAAATGGCAAACAAAGGATTGTAGTTTTGATCTTGAAGGTAATGGACAGTTACTGGAGTTTACTGAGCAAGGGATTGATGTGGTCAGAAGAATTGCGTTTTATTAAAATCACTTTGGCAGTTGATTGGAGAATGGATTGGAGTGGAGAGAAAATTAAGGCAGAGAGACCAATTATAAGGTTATTGTAGTAGTTCAGGTAGGTTAGGAAGTACTGGAATAGGGTGATGGTTGTGTGAGTGGGGAGAAGATGATGTATACAGGAGTTGTAGATGTACAATTGACCATACTTGACAACTGATTGGATGTATGGGGTGGGTGAGGGAGAGTTGTCAGGAATGAAACTAGGGTTTCAAATCTGAGAAACAGGAAGGTTGCTGATTCCCTTGATAGTAAAGGGAGCTTCAGAAGCTGAGGTCTTCAGGAGTAAAGATAATGAGTTCTGTCTTGGGCATGCTGATTTTGAAGTACTTGTAGGATATCCATTTTGAAATGTCCACCAGGTAGTTGGTGAGAGAGACAGGGTTTGGACTCTAGGAGTCAGATTCATAGAGATGATAATTGAACCACGGGAGATCACCAAGTGGGAAGGTATGGAGAAAGGGCCAAGGACAGAGCCTTGAGAGACACTTAGAGTTTGTGAGTGTGACATGGTGATAGGAGACTAAGAAGGAGTGATCATATAGGCATGAGGAGAACCAAGAGAAAGTAGAGCAGTGGTTCTCAACCTTCCTAATGTCGTGACCCTTTTATACAGTTCCTCATGTTGTGGTGACTACCAACCATAAAATTCTTTTCGTTGCTACTTCATAACTGTAATTTTGCTACTGTTATGAATCTATCTGATATGCAGGATGTATTTTCATTGTTACAAATTGAACATAACCCACAGGTTGAGAACTGCTGAAGTAGAGTCACAAAACCCAGGGAGGCATGAGTATCCATAAGGAGAAGGTGTTCAGCAGTATGAAATGCTGCAGAGAGGTCTGGAAGAATAAGGGTCAAGAAGAGGTCATTTGATTTGGCAAATAAGATATCATAGGTAACTTTGGAGAGAGCAGCGGCATTTGAATGATGAGGTTAAAAGCCTTATGGCATAGAATATCAAGAAAGGGTGTGTTAATGCAGAGGGTTTAGAAGCAAATGAGAAGACGGATAGTGGAGGCATCAATTATGGATGACTTTGTTGGGGAGTTTAGTTGGAAAAGGGGAGGAGAAATATAGGACCATAGGTGGTTGGGAAAGTTGGACCTAATAAGTGTTTAAAAAAATAGAATAGCTAGCATTTACATAGTGCTTTAAGGTTTACAAAGGGCTTTTCAAATATTGTTTGATCTCATTCTCACAACTGTGGGAGAAAGGTGATATGGGAGAGACTGGGCGTGTTTGTAGGCAGGAGGGAAGGTGCCAGTAGGTAGAAGAAGTAAATGCTAGTTTTTCTTCTGTTCTTTCAAATCAAAATGTTGTAGAACATCTTTCTTTATTGCTGGTTCTATGACCTATTTACCCCCACTTAGAGCAATCATGTATTTCTGTAAGCTCTATCCATTTCAAAAATGAAAATGAATAATAACATCTATTAAAAGGCATAAAACAGCTATACACTTGGAAACTTCTAGCTACTTTCATTTTGTTTCAAAAACATGAATTAAACCACCAAGCAAACTTAAAATGCAGTTGTCACTAATTTGTTTAACAGACATTTATTAAGAATCTATTACATGGAGAACAGTTTCCTGCCGACTGGAGAAAGATACAGAGTTTACGTGAGACAGCCTCATGGAGCTTACAATCTAATAGATAGCTTGGTGCTGTTATTAATTTATCAAGTTTGTTCAAAAACAGTTCACACCTTTGAATGATTTTTAAAAAGGAAACGACCAGACCAGTATTTGAAAAGGAAACTGGTTGATGAAGTAGTCACATTTGTTCGAGATGTGACCTTAGAATGTAGTATGGTAGAAGTGCCCAACATTCTCCTCTTTCCTATTGATCTTTTGTACCTTACAATTTCTCTGTGACCTGGCCATGGCATATCTGGGAAGTGTGTATTATTGAAGGTGCTTTAGTGGTAGTTAAACAACAGAGGTAGGGAGGGTGTGTGTGTGTGTGTGTGTGTGTGTGTGTGTGTGTGTGTGTGTGTGATGACTGCATACGGTTAGTAACTATTGCATAACCCACTATAGATTTCTCATTTAGTACTGATTCATCATCCTCTTTGAATTGATCAACATGATAAATCCTTAATCTTGAACAGAAATAGTTTATAAATCCTGATTACAACCCAGATAAGATGGTGGTTGGAGAAGGGCAAGAATGTCTATTTTCTTACACTCTAAATTTTTCAACTCCAACTTATTTTATTTTTTATTTTGTTGCTTTTTGGAGGGGAGAGGCAGGGCAATTGGGGATAAGTGACTTGCCCAAGGTCACATGACTAGTGTGTCAGGTATCTGAGGCCAAATTTGAACTCAGATCCTCCTGACTCCAGGGCCAGTGCTCTATCAACTCTAATTTAAAAGATACTCTTCAATGTGTGATTTCTAAAAGGGTAAAAGCCATATGCCAAAAAGCCCACAAGTTACCTTGGAGTTATCACTTTTTCAACAAAAAGTTTCATCACTGTGATGTCATCAATGTCTTGAAACAAAATAGAACAGTAAAAGTTTTTAGATGGGCATACCTTTTGGGATTTTTAATGGATTTCAGGAAATCTAGTAAAGGAAAAGAGTAGAAGTAAATGTAAAATGAGTCCGGTAAATGAAGACAGCAAGTCCCAGACCAAATCAATATTTATGATTACATTTAATTAATTGTATTAATTAAATATGTCATATTTAATTTATGTAATATTTAAATTGATAAATTATTTGAATGTCTACTATCAGCATAGAACTGTGCCATTGCATGTGGTATGGAGGAATACTCAATTTTGAGTAGGAAGAGTTTGTGTTCAAATCTGATCTTTTCTTCATAGAATTTTATATTGCCACATGTTCTCATATCTCAAGACATCTTTAAAATGAGAGAGTTGGACTATATGATCTCGAAGGTCCTTTGCAGCTCTAAATCTAGGACCCTATAGATTAGGATATAAAATAGCATATAAAATGTCAATTTAATTGGAATATAGACCTAGAATGCCTAGTGAAGTATTATTTACTGTTGGAATAATAGGATTATATAATTTTAGAGACTGCGAATCAACATGGTGTACTTGATAGAATCAACCTCTAAGTCAGTGAGACCTGGATTCAAGTTCTGCCCCTCACATTTACTCTTAGTATGACCCTGGGCAAGTCTGTTAACCCCTCGGTGCTCCAGGCAATTTTGATTCTCTCAGACTATAAATTTCTTAATAGCTGCTAATCCACATTGGTGGAAGGAGTTCTGGGTAGAGGTATTCCCTTACCATAGGTTCATTTTCCTCCTGTTTTGAAATTAAATTTTGTAGTTTTAATTAAGCGTTTTTCTTTTTTTTGGCTCTCACCTCTCACACCTTAAAACACACACAGAACCAAAAAAAAACACTTGTAACAAAAATATATGTTAAAGTAAAACAGATTCCAACATTTGTCAATCCAAAATTTGCCGATTTTCTGTTTTTTTCTTTTCCAATTTTGCCAATCTGATTAGTGTGAAGTGGAAGCTTGTATTTCTCTAATTGTTGATGCTTTGGAATGTTTCTTCATATCTCTATAGTTAGCTTGGGTTTCTTCCTTCAAGAACTGGCTTTCATATTCTTTAACCATGTATAAATTGGGGAATAACTCTTATTCTTATAAATTTGAATCAGTTCATTATATATCTTGGAAATGAGACCTTTTTCAAGAAGACTTGTGAAAAAAAGTAAATTTAAAACTATAATAGTCTGTAAATGAAGTAATTCAGCTATCTCATTTAATAGGAAGAGAAATCTCATTTGATCCTCCCAAGAACTCTGGGAAGTAGGTACTCTTATAATCCCTGTTTGACTGTTGAGGAAACTGAGGCAAACAGGTTTGTTGACTTGTTCAGGATTATATAGCTAGTAAGGGTCTGAAGCCACATTTCAATTCAGGTCTTCCTGATTCCAGGCCTGGTGCTACCTAACTAACTGCCTCTGATATAGAAGAGGAAATTTAGGTTTAAAAACAACATGGTCACATGTAGTGGCTGAAGATGGGATACAACCCAGATTCTCTGATGTTCAATCCAGTGCTCCTTCCACTGTACCACATTATTAGCTAATCTACCTGATTTTGTTGTGCATTGGAGGTGAAAGTGCCATAAAACTTTTATAGCTTTGTGTAAAGAAGTGATAGGAATAACATATGGACACTTCCCTGTGAGATCAGAGATGCTCCTGGCATCAGTGCTTTGCTTCCATGATCCTTGGGTTACAGGGAAGAACCTTGAGTTGAGCACTGTTCTGGCAGCAAAGCAAGATTCTCCAAGAACCTTCAGAAGATACCCGGGAGGCAGAATGTTTAGACTCATTATGGCTTAGTGGGGTCTTTGCCCAAAGTAGAAATGAGCCATGTTTCTGACACTGAAATCAAAGGAAAAGGTAGCAAGTTTCTTTCCATTAGTAGTCCTGAAGAACAGACTTTTATTTGCTGTGGAGACAGAGGAGGAGAAATGAACAGATTCTTTGGTGGTAGTGGTGGCAGTTGTTGTTGGTGATGAATATCAAGTACTCACAATTTAGTTTAAGTGATATGTCTCTATCACGCAGTGGTTTTTTCCCACTAATAATGAATCCCTCCTACTCTTATTCTTATACAAGGCACATGTCTTCAATAAGGAAGCAGCATTCTCTGTAAATTGCATACAACTTCAAATGTCCCTGTGTATATGCCTTCTGTTAATTATACATATTAGCCAAGTCCCTCCATTTTCAACCTCTCAGGCTCCTGTTCAGTTCATCACTGAGGCTACTTCCTGTGCAGGTGAAGAATGGAGAAGAAAGGAGGGGAGGAGAGTTTCTCAGATGTGGTTAGGACATAGACTTGGAGACTGGAGAAGTAGAGGTCTATTTTTACCTACCAAAGGTAGGTAAATTCAAAGTAAGTAAATTCAGAAATTAAAACTGTAACTATTTCTAGTATTTGCTATGTGCCAAGGCCCTATGTGAGCTACAGCAAATAAGGTTGAGGAAATTTTTTGCTTATAAGGAATTTACAGTATAATTGGGACATTTGGAATGTTAAATAAATAGAAAAAATAAAATAACATTTAAAAGACAATTGAACAGATGTCATGAGCTGCTAAGTAAATGATTACTTGCTAAATTAATTATATAAACAATAAGTGATTTAGGAATTAAGAGGACCAAATTATTGAAGGAATTTCAAAATCTGAAGAGTAGGTAGAGAAGAAGAGTGAGGGAATTCAGTATGAGTAGACTATCACATGGCAGCTAGCTGGCACAGTGGATGGAGCTCTGGGCCTGAAATCAGAAGACCCATCTTCCTGAGTTCAAATCTGGTCTTAGACACTTATTAGCAGTGTGACCCTGGACAAGTCACTTAACCCTGTTCACCTCAGTTCCTCACCTAGAAAATGATCCAGAGGAAGAAATGGCAAAACACTCCAGTATCTTTGCCAAGGAAACCCCAAAAGGGATCACAAAGAGTTGAATAGAACTGCACAACGGTGACAATAATAGCAAAATATGATAATAACAATGACAAAAGAAAATCATAAAGGAAAAATGTAGAATGGTGCAAATGAAAGCCGTGTTTCTAGGAAGAGTAGTTGAGCCTCCCTTCCCTCATTCCCTGACCTTTCCATTCCAAGGTACTCCTTAAACAGGACATTTTTTCCGAAGGGAGGAATCTTTTTTGGAATAAAATTGCATAGCAAACAATTTGCCATTGTTATCCACTTAATTCAGTTAGTATTTGTTAAGGTCTACTCTATGGAAAACACGGTGGTAGATCCTGAGAGAGATCTGAAGAAAATTAAGCTAGACCACAACCTTCATAGGACTTAGGACGAGTGGAGAGGAGTTTCCATAAACAAATACGTAATAACTGGGGTGAATAATAGGACATAGGGAAAGGACAAGATACACTGTAAGATTTGAAGAAGGAAAAATTTTAGGATTATACATTAGAGCTAGAAAGGACTTTAGAACCATCTAGTCTGGCCCCCCCTATTACATATGAGGAGACTGAAGCCCAGAATGCTTCAGAATGGGGGAGGCTGTAAGAGTTGGCTTTGTAGAAGAGGCGATACTTGTACTTGACTTTGCAAGATGAAGTAGGATATAGATAAGTGACTATGGGGCAAAAGCATTCTAGGAATAGGAAATGAAATGGGTAATGGCAAAGGAGCAGGCCTTGAATTTTAGAAGTTTAATCTTTGAGGAACATTCTTTTCTGTATCTCTCTTTTGTATCCTTGAAGAATAACGTGTTCTCATGTTGCTTTCTGGTTGCCCTAAGTTCCCCAACTATGATGTCTGGTGAAGGCTTGCCTTCTTTCTCTACCCACACGCTACCCAATGTCTGTGCTTCAGAATTGCCTGTCTCCTGTCCAGCCCCCACCTTGCATCAAAACTGCCATTCCCTCTTTGGGATCTCTCATGTTAGTTGCAAAGTAATTTAATTAAACAAATTCACTTTAAGCATATTAAGAAATGATTGAGGTCTCCCTTAGCCCTTCCTGGGACATTTATTTGCCTTACATGACTGTTCTGGATGGCAGCTTTGGCAGCTGGGTTGATTGGGATCAGAGAGTTGAACTATTAACATAGTTGTTCCCTTCCCTAAGCCACTTATTTAACTGAGTTCATGTGTAATTTGCCTTGTGATCAGAATTGCCTGGGGCACGGAGAGCCTACTAAGGTCAACTAAGTAGTATGTGCCAGAGACAGGACTGGAACTCAAGATTTCCTTGCCTTGCTATATTCTATCCCATATGCTATCCTGCCTATAGGGTCTGACTTAGAAATGGAATAATAAGTAAAGACAAAATTCAATGAATACTGCTTTTTCCCCTTCCTGATCCAACCCTACCTAGAAAAGTTTAAATAAGGCAAGAGTTGCCAACACAAAGCAACTGAAAGTATCTCAGAATCTTTAGCCAGCAAAGCTTAATCTCCTTGTTAAAAAGAGAGATTAGCATAGCCATGGTAGTCAGGGGAGACCAGTTTGTAGTACAAGCTTTGTTACAAAATATACAGAGGAGGTGGACAGAATATTATAACCCATATCACTTCACAAAGCAGGAAAAAGTGGTTGAAGAGGAATTAAAACCATGAGCTAGGTTGGGGTGACATCTAGCTATGCCAAGTTATTTGACAAGAATTTCCAGAATAAACCGGATTGAGGGCAACAAACAGCTATGAAATGGAACAGATTCTAAATTTCATGACATTTTTAGAATTACTTGTTTTTTGTAATCATGGTGGAATGCTTATAGTTGTTTTGTACTTCCTCTGTAGAAAGCTGCTGAATTATGTAGATAAGTGGCAAAGGCATTTGGGAAAATGAAGCTGAGAAGAACAGTCGAATGGAAAATAATAAAATGTACTTTTTTTTAAAGAAAAAAAAGAACAAATGTAAGGTTCTTGTTGCCTTTAAGAAAACATTTGATCTTAATAGAATGAAATACATCCAATGAAGTCTCTCAATAGATAAGATAGGCCACTTTTTTGTAGTTACTAAACTGATAAGTCAGAAGAGTGCTATAGATACAGTTTATCTAGATTGAGTGAAATTTAATAAAGTATAGTGTGATATATTTTGGGGAAAACAGAGAGAGATGTGGGCTACTTGATAATACAGTTAGATGGACCAGAGCTTAAATGTCCAAATTCAAAGAGAAATTATTAATCGTTCATTTTCATCTTAAGAGGTATTCAGTACAGTGCCCAAGGGATCTGTATGTGTGTTCTTTTATTATTTAGCATTTTTATTGGGGACTTGAATAAAGGAATTGCTGCCACCTTTATCAAATTTTTAGCAGATTAAAAGATCAGAGGGAGATCATTTGTTACCAGGTTGTTTACTCTTGTTTGTCTTAATTAATTCTGCCTTGACAATGCTGATTTTCAACTTAATTTCCATCTTGATATCTTTCTTTAAAATTTTATTTTGCTGTTATTCCATGACTTCTGGGACATCTTCAGAATTGTCTTTATTATTGGGGATTTTTTTGTTCATTTTCCTTAATAGTGTAATACTTGCTCAATGTTCAATTTTAATTTTAAAATTTTTACTCATTTTTTTTTTCTTTATGAATCTTACTGTTCCTTTATCTGCTTGGGAGCTAGGCTTATTCTTAGGGGACTTATTCTCTAGGGGACTTTTTGTCTTACTGCCTTTTTCTTGTAGATATAGGAATTTATTTCAGGTTTCCCTTGTTATTCTTCCTTCTTCCTCTTCCTTCTACTTTTTAAATACCTTTTATTGGGAGGGGCAGAGCCAAGATGGCGGCGTAGCAGCAGCAACATATCGCAGCTCTCACATAGCCACCCCAAAATACCCATAAAATAGGACTCTAAACCAATCCTACAACTCCAAAACGCACACAAAGATACTTCCCACTAAAATCAGCTC
>CM053580.1:97406278-97502465 GCA_028627135.1 Pseudochirops cupreus | reverse complement strand
CTTCTTCAGCTGATCTCTAGCTTTTAGGCAATCTTCATGTTTCTTGGAAGGTTTTGACGTGGGAGATCTGACTGTGTTGTCTTCCTCCTGTTCCCTGGTTTGATCCTTCTTGTCCCCAAAGAAGGAATCTAGAGTTTGGTTGCTGTTCTTACTTTGCTTCCTATGCTTGCTCATGGTTGGCCAGTCACTGATTTTTTAGCTCTGTGGAACTCTGCTTCCAGAGGGCAAAGCTCTGTCCCGAATTGCTGGGGTTTTCCCAGCTGCTGGCGCTTTTAGGAGGCTGCTGCAGCCCCCACCAGCTCTGGCTCACTGAAAATGCACCCCAGGACTACCACCCAAGACCACGATCCAGATCCAGGCTGCTCAACGCAAGAGCGCTTGGCCCCCCTGCAGTGTGCAGGCTGGGAGCTCTGAAGCAGCAAGGTGGAGGTGGCTGCAGGGCCTCCACTTTTGCCACTTCCTTGTCCTGGAGGCAGTTTGGCCCGACCCGCTTATCTCTCCCAATTTTAGCCTAGTTCCACTGACCTGTCACTTAGTCCTTTTTTTCTTACGGCTTGATAATTCTGGATACTGCCACAGCTGCCACAGATCTACTTTCCTGAAGCTCCAGCTGCGGCTCGGCTCAGCTTGTCAGGCCACCTCCAGGGCCAAGCCACTGTTTCAGGCTGGGCTGGTTTTGGCTCCCATAGCTGAGATGGTCCCTCCTAGCCGAGCTGCCTCCAGTGGAAAGTGTATTTGTGTGCGTTTTAGAGCTCTAGAATTTGTTTAGAGTCATATTTTATGGGTATTTTGAGGTGGCTATGTGGGAGCTGCGATACCTTGCTGCTCCTACGCCACCATCTTGGCTCTGCCCCTCCCCCCCCCCCTTAACTTCTTCCTTGTTTATATTTTGGTTAGATTTATCCAGTTTTGAGAGGGGAAAGTTGAGATCCCCTGCTAGTATAGTTTTATTATCTTATTTTCTCCTGTAACTCATTCATCTTCTCCTTAAAAAATTTAAATGCTATACCATTTGGTGCATATATATTTAGTATTGATATAACTTCATTATCTTTGGTACTTTTCAGCAAGTGAGACTTTTCTTCTTTATCTCTTTTAATTAGATTTATTTTTGCTTTTGCTTTGTCTGCAGTCATGATTGGCTGTCCCAGTTTCTTTGCTTCAGCTGAAGCATAATGGCTTCTCTTACAGCCCCTTACCTTTATCCTGTGTGTACCCTCTGCTTCAAATGTGTTTCTTATAAAAACCATACTGTAGGATTCTGTTTTTAATCCGTTCAGCTATCTAGTTACATTTTATGGGTGAATTCATCCCATTCGCATTTATAGTTATATCTCACTATATTTCCCTCCATGCTGTTTTTTGCTTGTTTATACCTCCTCTCCCTTACACATCCCCTCCCCCTTTCCCTTGTTCACAAGGATTTTACTTCTGATCACTGTCTTCCCCCTTATACCTTCCCTTTTGTCAGTCACCCCTCCCACTTCTGTTGTCCTCATTCTCTTTTAAATTCCTTATAGGATAAGATAGATTTCTATATCCGACTATGTGTGTTATTTCCTCTTTGAGCAGATTTTTTTGATGAGAGTATGGTTTAAGCTTTGCCTCCTACCCTCCTATATTCCCCTCCATTATAATAGCTCTTTTATGCCTCTTATGTGCAATAATTTACCCCATGTGGTCTCCACCTTCCTTCTTCTGTGCAATTTTCTTTCTTACCCCTTTATTTTTTTGGGGGGGAGGTATCATTCTATCAAAGTCACTTTATATTCAGATGTTCTTTCTACATATACTCTAATTGCTCTGAAATAATAGAGTTGTTCAGAGTTACAAATATTTTCTTGCCCTATGGAAAGATGAACAGTTTAACCTTATTGAATTTCTTATGTTTTCTCTTTCTTTTTTCTATTTTACCTTTTTATGTTTCTCTTGAGTCTTGTATTTGCAGTTCAACTTTTTTATTCAGCTCTGGTCTTTTAATTAGAAATGCTTGAAAGTCCTCTCTTTAGTTAAATGTGTATTTTTCTTCCCTAAAAGATTATGTTCACTTTTGCTGGATAGGTGATTCTTGGTTGTAATCTCAACTCTTTTTGCTTTCTAGTATATCATATTCCATGCCCCCTGGTTCTTTTATGTGGAAGCTGCTAAATCCTGTGTAATCCTTACTGTAGTTCCATGATATTTGAATTGTTTCTTTTTGGCTGCGTATAGTATTTTCTCCTTGATCTGTGAGCTCTGGGATTTGACTATGATTTTCCTGGGAGTTTTCATTTTGGGATCTTCTTTAGAAGGTGATTGGCGGATTCTTTCAATGTCTATTTTGCTGTCTGGTTCTATTATATTAGGGCAGTTTTCACTGATAATTTCTTGAAAGATGTTGTCCAGGCCTTTTTTAAAATTATGGCTTTTAAGTAGTCTAGTAATTCTTTTTATTATCTCTCTTGCATCTATTTTCGTTTTTTTTTTGGAGGGGCAGTTGGGGTTAAATGACTTGCCCAAGGTCACATGGCTAGTAAGTGTTAAGTGTCTGAGGCCAGATTTGAACTCATGTCCTCCTGACTCCAGGGCCAGTGCTCTATTCACTGTGCCACCTAGCCACCCCCTCCTACATCTATTTTCTAGGTCAGTTGTTTCTCCAGTGAGAAATTTCACATTTTCTTGTATTTTTAAACTTTTTAAAATTGTGTTTTATTGTATCTCGATGTCTCAGAGTCATTAATTTCCACTTGTTCAGTTCTAATTTTAAGTAATTATTTTCCTAGTGAGCTTTTGTACTTCCTTTTCCATTTGGTCAATTCTATTTTTGGGGGAGTTATTTTCTTCTGTTCGTTTTTGTATATATTTTCCCTTGCTATTTGCTTTTTTCCCCTTGATTGTCTTGCATTACTCTCATTTTTTTCCCCCAATTGTTATTCTACTTCTCTAATTTTCTTTTTAAATCCTTTATAAGGTCTTCTAAGGATTCTTTTTGGGCTTGAGACTAAATTACATTTTTCTTTTAGACTTAACTTGTAGCAATTTTGATGCTATTGTCTTTTAAGTTTATGGCTCAATCCTCCCAATCATAGTAACTTTCTATAGTAAAACCCTTTTTTTTTTGTTCATTTTTCTGCCTTTTTTCCTCTGGTCCTGCACTGTCCCAAGCTCTTTGTGCTGGGTCTCTGGGTCATACTGCTTGCTTTCACTGGGCTTCAAGGCTTAGCCGTTTACTTTTTCTGGAGGGTAGGCTTTCCTTCTGACATGTAATATGGATTGGGGTCTCCCCATTGGCTTCCCCTGGTTGTGGAGGTTAGCTGCTGTTCTGCTCCAGGGGTGGGACCTTGGTGCTGGGTTGCTACAGTAACAGAGTCTTTCTAGTTGCTGGCCCTGGAGGAGGGATCTTGTTGCTAGTCTGCCCCAAGAGTGGGACCTTGCTTCTTGGTAGCTATGGAAACAGGGCCTCTCTGCTAACAAATCCTGGAGGAGTAACTTTGTTGCTGATCTGCCCAAAGGATGGGACCCTGCTGTTTGGTTGCTTTGCAAGCATGGTCTCTCTTCTGATAGTCCCCAGGGTTGGTTCTCACTGTTGGCCAGTCCGGGGAGGGATAATCAGTGGGGTCAAGGCCTGTCTCGCAGCTTGTGCTGGGGGTGGGGTTGCTGGGGTGGGACCTTGGTGTGTTGCACTGACTGCTCACTTGACTAGGGGGCTGCTGGCTTGTAGAGGACAGCGCCTTGCTGGGATTTCTCCAGGCTTGGAGCCTTGCTGCAGGCCCCCTGCTGTGAGACTGGCTACTGCTACTGCTCTTGAACCTTACTTTCTTCCTTAATGAGACAGACCTCTCCTGCTGGGCTGGTAAGTTGCTTCCCTGCTCCTAGATCAATTCTCAGGCAGTTTTCTGCTTGTTTAGAGGGGAATTTGGGAGGTCTGCAGAGAGTTTCTTCCTCAAGCCACCATCTTGGCATCAGACTTTATATTATTCTTTTCATTCAGCTGAGTTAGATGCTAATTAGAATTTTCAGTCAGAAAAGTTGGCAGTGAATTGCTTGTCCAATGACCCAACCCAGGATGGTATTTATTCCTAGAAAATAATCCCTCCATCTGCTGGTATCCCACAGAAAAATCTGTATCCTTTTTCCTATAAGCATTTCTGAGCTGGAACTAACTCCTTAGACTGAGATTTTGTGTTATGATGTGGGAAGAATAAGATGACAAAGTCTTGCTTGGATAGCAGCCTGGACACTTTGTTTCTAGAAAATCAAAATTACAGACTTCGGAGTATTGCATCTGAGTCATTAACAAATTCCACTAGTCCTAGATATAGTGGCATGACTTTACAATTCTAGTGTTGAGGGGCAAGGAGTCAGGAGTAACATACACCTTTGTCCTTCTATTTCAGTTTCTATTGGTCTTTTTTCCTAATATAGTTATGATTTAGAAGATACAATTAGATGCAGACCTGATAACTGTTCATACACCTGAAGAAATTCTTTGAGCACATCAAATGATGTTATACTATGATTGTATAGTCAGAAAAAATACCATGATTCAACCTTGTAATTTACCAAAATTAAAGGTATTGCTAACTTCGAAAACATTTTTTGAAGCATATGTCTTAAAATATAATTCTAAACAAAAGTCAGTCGGAAGGTACCACAAATTTTCCTTATCATGTTTTAGAAATTATTGCCTTTCTTAGTAGTTAAATATATTGCTGCTACTTGTGATTTTGAAACAATGAATTTAGTTATGAGATAAAAAAAAAACCTACGTCGAAAAATCTAGACCTCTTCATGCCTTGCAGTGCGGCTAGTAAGTTAGAATGTTGGGAGAGATCACAACTGGAATATCAGTACAGCCAGAAATGCCATCTTTACATTGGAATTTATATTATGTAGGTGTTACCTAGTCTTAAGCAAACTATCTTGAGATGAAATCCTAAATACCAAGCAAGTATCAGCAGTGTAATTATGGAGTATCAGTTAATTGACTGAAGTTGAAAGCTGAAAAATAAAGTATACCTTTGGAAAAGGGAAAAATTAAATGATTGAAAATGATCCTGTTTCCAACTTTAAAAAAAAATCCTCTTTAAGCAAATTACAAATAATCCTAAATTATAGGGTGTTCATACTACTTTAATGCTTTGAATTTTGTGATCTTTCATCTTTCATGTATGAATTAATATCTCATTTATTTAGCATTTTTCAGATTTGTGAAATGCTTTCTTCCAGACTACTCTGAGAATTAGGGAGCAAAAATGTTTCATTCCTGTTTTATGTGAATAAGAGTTTTAAGTTGAAACTGAGGCTTAAAGAGGTCAAGTGACTTACCTAGGGTCACGCAACTGGTATCTGAGATTGACTAACTGTGTCTGGGAAAGGAGACCATTAGGTCACAGTGTCTACTGAAAGAAGAGAGGAAGTATTTTATATTTAGGCCATTTCAATTTTTCCACTTCTTAACTTTGCTTTACCACTGTTTAAAGACAATGACTTATTATTGACTCAAGAAATGAAGAGCTTCTTAACAGTCAGACCTCTCGTGAGGTAGGTAGGTTGAATGACTTGTTAGGGACAATGGGAGAGGGGATGTCTTTTTAAAGTATGAGTTGGATTAGGTAACTCCAAAGGCCTATTCTGGATTTAAGAATGGTATAATCATGGGTAGACCTCGTGTTTTGGAATCAGAACACTTGTGCTAAAACCTTACTTCTGATATTTACTACATGTAAGAGCTTGGGCGAGTCATTAAATCTCCCTTGACCTGACTTGGTTTCTTTATCTGTAAAATGAAAAATCTGGATACCAGAGAGACTCAGGAGGTGTCTTATAATTGTAGATATTTGATATGAGGGTTTGACTTAAATATGTCATTGATTAGAATTCATGTACTTTTATGCTGAGAATCTTAACAGATGAGTGGTTGAACTTCTGGTTCTTTTCCAGCACTTCCTTTGCCTCCATTGTGATTACTTTTCAAAAGAAAAGTGTTGAACTAGAACATTTTATATAACATTTTATGGTCAGAGCAATGACCCTTAGGTTCTGTCTGGTACCTATTTTTAATCCCACTGTCCCAAAGTTGGAAAATTTTACAGCTGAGAGTATCAGATATAGACAGTACTAAAAAGATATTCTTTTATTTTCAGTACTTGAATATTTCATTGTTCAGAGGTCTTAGTTATCTTCCTATGGAAAGGTTTTGCTACAGAGGACTCTTCTGAAAATATAGTGTGTTTTGTTATCCAACTGTTACTACCCTCAGCGAGTCATTAACATCATGTGGCCACTGAAAGAATCGTCTACCTCTCAGATTAATTTGTTTTCAGATCTGTTAGAAACAACAGCAAAACAAATAGTCTTCTCCTTTCTCTACCTTGGATTCTTTCTCTTCTTCCTTCTGTCTTCTCCTCCTTCACCTTTTTCTCCCCTCCTTCTCTTCTTTCTCCTCCTTCACCTCTTTTTCTTCATCTCCTTCTTTATATTTGAAGTCATCCAGTGTGAAAATGATGTAATATTATGATGTTAAATTTATATTTCTTTCCCCCTCCTGTTTCATTAATGAAACCTTTTAGAAATGAAAATGAATCACTGTTGAGCCCTTGGCTACAAGTACTCAAAAATCTATTTTGAAGAAAAAGTTTTTTTATGGCTGTACCTCCGGGAACCACCACTCTTTTGCAACAGTTCTTAAATTACTAAACCAGTAAATATTTGAATGACTGAAATCCCTTCACAATCAGCCTTCTAATCTTTTTTTACAAACCTTCCTGAAGTGAATAAATATGTCCTCATTTTGCTCAGGAGATTTATAAATGCATCCTATGATTTTTTTTTATTTGCCTCTTAAAGCAGACATTTCTATGTTGTTTTTTTTGAAGACCATTCTTTTTCTGAAGGTATTAGTGTAAGTACCACCTCTTCCCTAAAAATCATGTAGATTTCATAACACTCACCCACAACACACTACTCATCATTGTTGTGACGCACGTTTGACAGGTAGCTAGTCACCAGATAAGAAAGTCTAGATATGTATATTCATGCTCTAAGGCCACAAACCAAAAATAGTATTGACTCATAAGGTCTTTGTACTTTTAAAGAAAGTGAATTTTAAGCTATATTTTGACAATTCACTATTCAAGGCTACTTTACAGATATTTTTTAAGCACCTATTATAAATCTAGAACTGTGCTAGTTGTCATAAGGAACACTGAAGAAGTTCCAAACCCAATTCCTGCCTTCAAGAATCTTATAATCTAGTTTAGGAGACAAGTGTACCCAATCCTTAAATGCTTCAAAAATCTTTTATATCACCCGAGTATTCTTTCCTCTGGCAGGGCAGATTGTAACCTCTCTGACTTAGTTCATGGTCTTCAAGAACTGTTGTGGCCAAAACTTCATTATCCTATGGCCAACAAGGTGATGAAACGTTGCAAATTCACTATCCAAAAACATCCTTTAGATAACAGCCATATAGTCCATTACTAGGCTCTGTCAAAGCTTGTGTCCAATATAACCTCCATATCACAAGGAATAAGATGTTAGCAGAAGTATGATACAGATAAGATTTTTTAATTTTGGCCACCCCTATAGTTTCATTTGTGTAAGGTGCTCTCTGATGTAGAATGACCCCTGTTCTGCAGTATAGACTTAAAAGAGTTGTTTAGGGACCCAAGTTATTCAGTGACTTCTTGTTTTTCTATAAAATGTGAGCAAGATGCTAATATAGAATAATAGTAGCTGACTTTATATGGTTCTTTAAGTCATACAGCTTTATGTCAAAGGCGTGAGTGGATCCTGATATCAAGACTGAGATGTTGTCTACTACAACATGCTGCCATTTACACATATGATAAACTTAAATTTGGTGCCAAGATGATAGGGGCAACCTATCAACAGAATTTCAGCTAAGGGAGAGATGAATGAATTATAGAATTGGGGAACTTTACAGTTGGAAGGGACCTCTGAGTGTAGTCTAGTGTAGCTTGTTGAGTCCAAACTGAAAAAAGAATCCTCTTCAACCAACTTCAAATGGTTATCTATTTTTGGCTTGAAGTTTTCCAGTGTGGGGAGACCCACCATGTCTTGGAGTGGTCATCTTGAGTTCTGGATAACTTAAATTGTTTGGATTTTTTTTTCTTATATCAGGCCTAAATTTGCCCTCTTTGCAACTTCTTCCCATTGCTCCTAATTATACTTTGGGGGACAAACAAAATAGCCTGATTCATCTTCCGCATGAAGTTTCTTCAAGTACTTGAAGACAACTATGTTCTCCCTAAATCTTATCTTTCCCAGGTTAAATATTCCCCATTCCTTTCATTGATATCACATGGTATAATCTCAAGGCTGGATTCCCTCCTTTGAACATTCTCTACCTTATCAATGTCCATTCTAAAATGTCATAGAACTGAGCATGAAACTCCACATGTTGCCAGGGCAAAGCAAATTATAATGTGACTATCACTTTCCTGGTCATGGACTTTATTCCTTTGTTATTGTAGCCTAAACCCACGTTAACTGTAGTACCAGAGCAAGTTTTATAGGAGCAGGAAGGAAGCAAAGGAAACCTTGCAAGGACTGGTAGGACTTGGACAGATAGAAAGAAGAGGGAGCAACGTTCTTGAAGTGAAATGAGAAGCATGCTTGTAGAACACTCAGGAGGCTGGTTCTACCACATTAGAAGTTTGCTTTTTTTGGTTTTTGTTTTTTGGAGGGCAATTGGGGTTAAGTGACTTGCCCAAAGTCATAGAGCTAGTAAGTGTGTCAAGTGTCTGAGGCCGGATTTGAGCTCAGGTCCTCCTGACTCCAGGGCCAGTGCTCTATTCGCTGCACCACCTAGCTGCCCCAGCAGTTTGCCTTTGGAGATAGAGAAGAAGGTTGAATAATTCAAGTGGGTCAGATTATGCATTCTCTTGAAAGATAATCAGAGGAGTTTGAACTTTATCTTGAGGCAGATGTAATCACTGAAGGTTTTTGAGCAGAGAGAAAGCATCATTTTAAGAAACTTAAAGAACAGGTAATACACAGTACATATTGGATTTTTGAAAAAGACTGGAGACTTTTGAAAGTTGTCCAGGTATGAGGCAATAAGGGTTTAAACCAAGGTGTTTCTTTTATTTTCTTCAAATGTAGTGACTGTAGTAATCAGTTTGTTACACTGAGTAATCATTCTTGAACACAGAATATAGATGCTCCAGAGGAGAAATACAGAAATATTTCTATGAAATAGATTTTTACCCTTGCATCCAGATAGAACTAAGCAGTTAAAAAAATAAGAAAAATTAAGAGCTGTTAGCTATGTATGAACTGAAAAACCACATGCAGAACAAAAAGTATTTGGAGAGAAGGGGAGTGATGGAGAAGAGTTGGAAAAAAAATAGATAGGCAACTGAATATGAAGGGTGAAAGAGAAGGAAGAATAAAAATTGACTTCAAAATTTCAAACCTGTGAGGCTCAGAGAACGGTTGTGTTATTGTTAAAAAGACTTTCCAAGGGAGGAGTGACTTGGGTATGGAGAGCTACACAGATTTTTAAGTTCAAATGCATTTCCACCTTAGTGTCTGCCATGAGAAGGGCTAACCAGATTTTTCAAATCTTTACTTATTATTATAGATACAAATTTTTCCAGAACTAAAATGCAGTGACTTACATTTAAATTAAAATGATAATGGGCTTAATTTAATCTTTGATGATCCTGAAGGTACTTCAGGAAGCTGTAGTGTTTGAGTAAATGAATTAGCAGATAAGCATTTATTATACTATATGTCAGGCACTGGAGATAGAAATACAGTAAGTGAAACCATCTCTAGCTGCAGGGAGTTTAAAAGTCGGGGGAGACAACTAAGACTTATCTAAGTAGATACAGTACAGGCAAAAATGAAAATAAATGCAAAGTGACTGCTGTAGATGGTTAGCAGAGAGCCCTAGCAGTTGTGAGACTCATCAGAGACTTCCTGAAGAAGGAGGTGCTTGAGGAGATGAGGAAGCAATGCATCCACTCTTGGAAGGCAGATGGTAAAATGTACAGACACAGGAGAGATGGAGCATAAAGGGTGAAGAACAGAGAAATAGGTCTTGACCATCATGAACCACGATTTGTGTGAGTGAATGGGCAAAAGTGCCAATTCATAGACACAGGTCTGCTTGACAGAGTGCTAGATAACGTAATTTCAGGGAATTCAATGTTTCCTTGAACATTCTTCCTCCTTAAAGAGGAACAAATGATGTAATACCCTCAGCTGCTTAGGAATAAAACGCACAGGTGATTTAATGCAGTGTACTAAAAGAATATTCAAGTAAGATGGAGACTTAAAGAAAAAAAAAACCCACAACAACCAACTTGTCTTTATACCTTAGAGGGCTGTGAAAATCGGTATGTTTATCTTTTTTTTAAAAAAAGAAGTACAGCGTAAAACAGATTTTATACCTCTACTGAAAAGCTAATTACTCCATTGGGAAAATGCTTATCACCTTGCTAAAATTAAATCGACCTTTCTCTGATGTTTTACAATACTGACTATTAGCCTATCCCATACCCTTCCAACACCATTCCTTTCATTTTGCTGCTGTATCATGATTTCAGCTCCATGAAATACTCAAATAGGGTCTGTGGTGGGATGGGGAGTTGCTACTATTTGTGATCTGTGTTGCTTTATAGACCCAGGACTATAGGAAATGGAATATTTTAGAACTAAACTTTGTGAATCTAAGGCTTGTCAGCACATTCTCATTGGTCCCTTAGTTATTAGTCATTTTAAGGAAAAAAAATGGGGAAAGTTCTCTTAATTTCAATTTTTGTTCATTTCTTTTTTTCCTATAAAACATGAGCAAGATGCTAACATAGATAATAATAGTAGCTGACTTTATATGGTTTTTTAAGATTCACAGAGCACTTTACATTCTCTCCTTTGGTGGGGGAGACAACTAAGACTTAGTACAGACCCTATGAGGTCTGTACTAAAAATAGGATTATCCCTGTTTTGAATATGATGAAACTAAAATCCAGAAGTATTTTGCATATGGTCAGACAGAACACAGTGCAGTGGAGAGAGAGCTTGATTTGGAATCAGTAGACCTGGGTTCAGATCTTGGCTCCACCACTTATTACCCATGTGACCTTGGACAAATTCCTTCACTTCTCTGGTCTTTACTTTCTGTAAAATGAAGGTGAAGACTAGTTGACTGGCATCAAACTCAAACAGAGAAATGGGGCCACTAATCCATATATAACAATCTCTGCAGGCTGTATATTAGTCTAAAATGTAATGTTCTTTGTTTTTAAAAATATTTTTATATATTTTGTTAAATACTTCCCCACTGCATTTTAATCTGGTTGGACTGCATTGAAAGTGTTGCAGGTCCATTGGCTCTGTGTTTGACATCTCTGAACTAGGCTCAGCTCTGAATTAGACCCAGCTCTAAATTTTTAATCCTGTGATATAATCTGGATTATGTGAAGCATCTCTATGAATATGTGGCTCTCTAAATCCCCTAGTGCAGCTCTTTCACTGAATTTTAGCTTCACTGAATAATAAAAGTATTTGTAAAACTTGAACTCACTTGGCTTTTCTTTTTTTTTGGTAGGGGGAAGGCAGGGCAATTAAGATTAAGTGACTTGTCCAAGGTCACATGGCTAGTAAGTGTTAAGTGTCTGAGGACAGATTTGAACTCAGGTCCTCCTGACTCCAGAGCTGGTGCTCTATTCACTGCGCCACCTGGCCACTGCACCCAAGGATCTAGAAGGCCACATGTGGCCTCGAGGCTGCAGGTTCCCCACTCCTGATCTGTACAATCCTGCTGTAGTCAGGATTTGAACTCAGGCAAATCCAGCTGCTGTCTAATAGCATAGTACAAAATCCAGCCATGACCACATACCATGGAATTCTTGGTGCTCACCTTGAGCTATGGAGCACTTTTTTGGTTTGGACCTAGTTAATGTTTCAACTGTTATTACTGTTGTTGAAACTTAATTCACCAATCTGATGGATCCTGGTTGGGAATCTAAACTGAACATATTCTGTAGAAAGCTCTTGGGAAGGTGCTAGGTTTCTAGACCATTCTTGTTTAACAACATTCTAGCTTACTTTAAAAAAAAAAGTCTTTTCATAGTATACAGCATTTAAAATTTATTCCCTTCTCAGTGGAGAAATACATTTTCAAAGAGAGGAAATCAAGTCTGTTTTATGCTGGAAATATGCCACATATAACAAGTATTTTTGTGATATATATATTCAAAAACCCTACTCTGAACTTCCTTGTGGTGTGGCATTGATCTTAGCTGCAGCAAGGCTATCAATCAGTCAGTGAATCAACAAGCATTACTTAAACATCCACCATGTGTCAGGCATTTTGGAGAATAGGCTGTCAGATCCCACCAGGAATTTGGACTTGTTGCTCAAGGAATGGCCTAGCTTTGTTCTTTTTTTTTTCTTTTCTTTTCTTTTTTCAAAATTTTTTAAAATTGTATTTGTTTATTTACTTTTAGTTTACAAGATTCAGTTCCATAATCTCTTGAATTTCAAATTTTCTCTCCTCTCCCCCTCCCCCCCCCCCCCATGGCGGTATGCAGTCAAGTATTGGATCTGCAGATACTTTCACATTGGACATTAGTCTGGTTGTATAGGAGGGTTGTAACCAATGGAGTGGACAATGGGAAAAAAAAGAGAACCAAACATGAAAAAGAACACTAGCATGTAGATTGCTTCAGTCTCATTTAAACTCTGTTCTTTCTAGATCTTTCTCTAAAAGTAGATATCTCCTTCCATCCTGAGACTTGTAGAATTGTCTTATAAACTGTGTTGCTGAGAAGAGTCCAGTTTATCAAAGTTGGTCATCACACATATGATGTGTCTGTGATTGTGTACAGATTTCTCCTGGTTCTGCTCTTCTCCCTTAGCATCAGTTTGTATAAGCCTCTCCAGGTGAATATGAAGACCATCTCCTCTCCATTTCTTATAGCACAATAGTATTCCATTACATTCATATACCACAACTTGTTTAGCCATTCCCCAATTGATGGGCATCCCCTTAATTTCCAGTTTTTTGCCACCACAAAGAGAGCTGCAATAAATATTTTTGTGCACATGGATCTTCCTCCCACTTTTATGATCTCTTTGGGTACAACCCCAGAAGTGGTATTACTGGGTCAAAGGGTATGCAATTATTTATAGCCCTTTGGGCATAGTTCCAGATTGCTCTCCAGAATTGTTCTCTTCCCCAGCTCCACCAACAATGCATTAGTGTTCCAATTTTTCCACATCCTCTCCAGCATTTGTCGTTTTCCTGTTTTGTCATCTTAGCCAATCTGACTGTGGTCCCTCAAAGTTGTTTTGATTTGTATTTCTCAAATCAATAGTGATTTAGAGCATTTTTTCATATGCTTATAAATATCTTTAATTTCTGCCTCTGAAAATTGCCTGTTCATATCCTTTGCCCATTTATCAATTGGGGAATGACTTATATTCTTATAGATTTTACTTCCCTGCATATTTTAGAAATGAGGCCTTTTTCAGAGACACTGGTTGTAAATATTCTTTCCTAATTCCCCACTTTGTTCTAAGAGGGTCCTCATTAGAAAACTAGGAGCTTGTGATTTTTTTCCTCCCCAAACCAACTCATGAAACTTTATCAGAACAAGCTGGTCTATGATCTGTGTCTTTGGAGGAGATTAATGACATTATGTGCCTTTTTTGATGTGTGGAAGAAGACCAGTGAAGGCACAGAACAATTAATTGGTTAGCTGGAAGGCAATGTCTTTTGATTGTATTGCGTTATTTTTTCATCTTTGTATTTGCAGCACCTAACACAGCCTCTTGCAAAAATCAGGGCATAACTGTTTGTGAAATGAATTCCATTGTTGCTTGTTTGTGTTTTGGTATCTGTAGTTCTTTGCGCCGAGCCTGGAACATAGTGAGTACCTAATAAATATTTATTGACTATTGACTATTATCTGTATCGATCTTGGAATCTTATCTTTAGTTTGCTAGCTTTAGTTTGCTAGAAGATTAACTGCGAGAATTAATTGGCATTTATGGTACATTTTTTTCATGTGGCCAGATATAAACTTGACTGAAGGAATAAATATGAAAATTTCAGTCTTAGAAAGAAAAAAATGGAAAAAAGACCACACTGTTCTCTTCCCCAGTCTTTTTTTTTTTCTCTTTCCAAGAACCCAGTGTCCTACTTTGACCCTCTAACATTGCCTACCCCCAGGGCGTCTCCACAGCTGTTCATTTTGTCTTGATTTCCCCAAGTCTCCTTGGAATTTCTAGTTTCCCCAATTAGTTATTTCTCTGGAATAACTTGGTTTTTTTTCTGCTAACTCAATAGATAATGCTTCCAGAATTTTAGATGTGATGGTCAGTGGGTGAAAGACTAGGGTCTGCTCACCTTAAAAACTCTCTGAGCCTCATATTCTCCCAAGGAATTCAAAATGTGTTGACTGTTGGCTGATCGAACAGCTGACATAGCTGTATTTTCTTGTTCTTGTTACTTAGATTCTTTTACCACCCAGTCTTTAAGAAGAAAAATATTAGAAAAGAGAAGATAGGACTGTTAAATTTTTGGAGGAGTTTTTAACGTATACAATTAAAACCAGTTTTAAGTTTAATTAAATAAATTTAATTAATTAATTTTTTAATTTTACTAATTGCAGATAGGATATACTTGGTGTAAAATATACTACTATAATGTCTAATAATGTTTTTCTCCCTTTTTCTGTATACTAGTTAATAACTAAGGATGAAGATTTAAGGAGTTTTTATTTTTCAGAGATGAATGTCACTTCATAGAGTGATTTTTAAACATTTAACTGAATAACTGATTTTCTAGGTTTTAAAAAATTTCATTGGCTTAAATGTTACACTTAAAATTACTTTCTAGGTCAGAATAGCTAGTTTTAGTTTAACTCTTGAGTCAGAGGGGTAATATTTCATATTTTGAGGAAAGCTGAAACTTTTATGTAGTGGTTTTGATTATATATGTAGTACCATAAAAGGTTTATGGACAGCTAGTTGGGAGTGCCAGGCTACAGTGTCAGGCTTGAAGTCAATAAGACTCATGTTTCTGAGTTCAAATATGGTCTCATATTAACTAACTGTGTGACTCTGGGCAAGTCACTTAACCTTGTTTGCCTCCATTTTCTTCATATGTAAAATGAGCTGGAGAAGGAAATGACAAATTACTCTGTTATCTTTGCCAAGAAAACCCCAAATGGGGTCACGGCGAGTTGGAGAGGACTGAAACAACTGAACAACACTGACAAAACAAAATGTTTATATGCTTTTAAGGATGGAGTCAGGGCCAAAGAATTCGTGCCCAAGTCCTAGTAGAAAGCTAACCAGGAATAATACGTCTATTGGTAAAGGAATGGATTACAAAAATTATTCTTTCCTAACCTTCAGAAAACAAACACAAGATAGTAGGGCAGTTCTAATGTGTGCCACAAAATACATGCTGCAAAATTCATGAGAACATTAGAATACTGAAAAGGTTTAAAGCATTACATAAAATGAACTTATTTAATTATTTATCTCAATATGTGTTTTTTAAGTGTGAGGATAATTGTTTAGTAATATTTGAGTATTGCATTATTCCAACAGCATATTTACTAAAACCTAAATATAATTTACTCTGTGAACAAATGCAAAACCAAAAGCTTCATGTTAAATTCTGATCTTAGTTATTGAGATGTAACATGGGCAGCTAATACTAACAAAGACTTTTTTCTTTAACATCTTATATTTCATATGTTAGCATTTTCTAAACTAATTTTTTTATGGAACACAGTTCAGTATGAAATATGTAAGAAAAATCTATGGTGTGGGGGTATAAAATAGTACTAGGAGAAGGTGGATGAAGGAGGATTAAGAAAATTTGGGAGCAAATTAGAGGAAATAAAGCATTTTATATTGAGAAAGTGACACATGTAATACATATTTTTCTGTATATGTAATTTCATATTTAATATTTTAGAAGGAAAATCTTTCTTTGGATTTTTCTAATGGAAACCCTTTTGGAGATCATACAGAAAATAGGAAAACATTTCTGTATACATGAAACTTTAAAAAAATCAGATACTACAATTGGTGGTGATATGAAGTCAGTGCTGTCAGCTAATATTAAATATTCATAATCCCAATGAGCTTCAATGAATATTTATTAAGATCCACTGTGTTCAGAGTCCTGTTCCTCTTGCCAGGGTGAAATAAAATAAAATGGGATATAACAGAGGGTTCCTTGTATTCATGGAGCTTACAGTCTAGTAGGGGGGTATCATAATTTCATTTTATAATAAGGGAACAAGAGAGATGCAAACTTAGTACTTACTGACTGTAGCCAAAGAGACTTCAGTCAGGGAATATTAAAAGAATGAGGTGGGATTTAATTTGAGATATATAGGTTGGCTTGAATTCAGTAGGTCTGGATCATGGGGCAGGAAATCAAGCAGTTTAGGTATAAGAAATAGGGTGAGGAGAGGCTGGTAGGGATGAAAGCACAATCTTGTTTAAAGAGATGCTGACTGTGCCAATATGTATGAATATACACTTTGTATCAAGTGGAGGGTATGTATAAAGGGTAATATTGTAATGAAGCTAAGGTGGGAGAATGGTATGAGATTATTATGGGCAATCTTGAATTCTAGGCTAAAGAATTAGAATTATACTCAGTAGGATTGCAGAATTCCAAGCAGGACAGTGATGTGACCAGGACTTTTTTGACTCAGAGATTAGATATACATCTGGTCATATTAATGTTCCACTTAGACTTCCTCATGATGAACCCACATTTACTCCTGGAGAAATTTCTCCAAAAATCTTTCTGGCTTATGACCCCATTCAGGGAAATCCTGGGAACATATATTTCAACATATATTTGTTGTCTTTCAAAAGGCTCATTACTTCCCTGTAAAAAGTCAAGCTAACCAGACAGTGAATATTGGATATGTTTTACTTAACCTAAGGTGGGTGGTGGGGAATGAAGAGGGAAGAGAGAAGGAAACAGGACAGGCTCATAACCTGAATCCAGTGATCATAAAGAACATTTTCCTCCGTTTTCTGGAGAGTGTCAAGCAACTCTCCCCTTCACTGGGTCCTTCCTTTTTTCATGATGCAGACTATACATATTTATCTCATTGTCAATGAAGGGACATATATGAGTGACTCCTCAGTGCCCTGAGTTCCTTAATGTTCTTAGTACTAGCAATTACAAGGTCTAAGTGTTTATTCCTTTCCACCATGGCCAAGTGCTTTGGCATGCCTTAGCACCCATTACCAGTTGCTTTGCTGTTAGTAAAGTCAAGATCCCAGACCCGAAAGTTTATCTTCCTTGTAAGTTGTCTCTCCTTCAGTGCTCTATTTAGTTCCGGTTTCTTCTTGCATGTGGTTCGCATGGGAGTTGTTTGTGTGACAATAATAGTTGGAATTGTGTGAATGAATGAGGTTTCTAAGGGAGAGAAGGTAGAGACAGAGGAGATAGCAGCCAAGTGTAGTACCCAGAGGAACACTCATCTTAATGAGCAAGGAAGAGGATCCAGAGCCATCCATAATAGATGAAGCATCATAATGGAGAATAATAATTAATAATGTTATGTTTTGTATAACTGTAGTTTATAAAGAAACTACATTGTCTTCTTGGATCCTTATAGTAATATGCTGTTAAGACTGGATAGTGGGATACAGCAAATTGTTCCTCCCTCTGGTCAGGAGAATGCTTATGACTAGGCAAAACCAGCAGATTTCGACCGTTTTTTTCTTCACCATGTAATGACATCATGGGTAATGAATGGAGTGCTTGGCTTGCAGGCAGGGGGACCTGGTTTTGAAAACTAGACCTCTGACTCTTACTAGCTTTGTGACTTAAGGGAATGGGAAAGGTGGAATGATGGGTAGTCTTCATGAGCCTCAGGAAATCCCCTGGGATTTATCTAATAAAAGCAGAGCCTGGGCTGTAATCTGTAATGGCGAAGAGAGGAAGAGAGTTCTGATAGTTTTCTGGCTCTTAGAGCAAATGATAAAAAATAGGAATAAATTCAAATATTTTCAAAGAAACTACCTTGAAAAATTATTGTAGCTTGTGGCTTAAATATGCTCATACCAGGAAGTTGAACACTGAGGAAACAACTGATTCACTAGTCTGTCTGTGTATCTTTCATGACAGGTACACATCACTGTTAGCGGCATACATCCTGTGTACTGATAAGTAAGAACTGGGTTGGCTGAATGTATTTTCTATTATGCAGACACAATCCTTTCCCTTCATCAACATGCAGTCCAGTTGTCATAGCACATTGTGGTCAATGGTAACTGTATATGGTAAATTGGAGCCAGAGAGGTCTTAAAAGTATTTCTGAAATAGGCTCAGGACTTCTGGGACCTAATGGAGGAGCAAGGATGGTACCCAAGGACTTGTTGAGAACACAGTTGGTGATGTGAACCATAAGTGAAAGAACTTTGAGCTTGTATGAAATACATTGGTTGCCTTTACTTTCTGCACCGCTTTTCTGTCCATCAAGTTACATGGTGATGGAACATCAGACATGTTTGGTAGTGGCAGCAGAGGCACAAACAAGACAAAAACCAATAATTTTTTTTAAAGCAAAGAAACTGGGCAGAAGAATAGAAAATAATGAATTTTGAAGCATCATGCTGTGTAATAGGACTTGTTTTAACCACGATCACCAGACTTTTTCATAGCAGCTTTTTTTTGGAAAATATTTGAATTTATTCATGCCCTTATAATTTGCCATAAGGTTTTTATCTAAACTATGTGATTATATAAAAGTTGTTTAATTCTACATCTGCATCTTAATAAGCAGTGATGCCCAGGTCAGTTTATTTGTGCTGCTGCTGCTGCTGCTGCTGCTACTACTACTACTACTCTTGCTGCTGCTGCTACTACTACTTACCACCACCACCACCACGACCACTACTACTACTACTACTACTACTACTACTACTACTACTGCTACTATTACTACTACTTCTACTGGTGCTACTCCTTTTCCTCTTCCTTCTGCTACTGATACTGTTCCTGCTACTGCTGCTGCTGCTGCTGCTGCTTCTACTACTACTACTACTACTACTACTACTACTACTCCTCTTGCTGCTGCTGCTACTACTACTACCACCACCACCACAACCACTACTACTACTACTACTACTACTGCTGCTGCTGCTGCTGCTGCTGCTGCTGCTGCTGCTTCTATTGCTGCTGCAACTACTACTGGTACTACTACTACTACTGCTACTCTTGCTGCTGCTGCTGCTGCTACTACTCCTACTACTACTCTTGCTGCTGCTGCTACTACTACTACTACCACCACCACCACCACCACTACCACAACTACTACTGCTGCTGCTGCTGCTGCTATTTCTGCTGCTACTACTACTGGTACTACTACTACTACTGCTACTTTTGTTGCTGCTGCTGCTACTGCTACTACTACTATTACTGCTGCTGCTACTACTGGTACTACTACTACTACTACTACTATAACTACTGCTACTCTTGCTGCTGCTGTTGCTGCTACTACTATTAGTATTACTACTACTGTTACTACTATACTTCTACTATACATGTTGTCATCTTTTAGAATTTAAGTTCCTTGAGGGCAGAGACTATTTCGCTCTTGTCTTTGTATCTGTTGAAGGAGTAAGAAAGACTGTTAAGTATTTACTGTGTGCCTGACACCATGCTAAGTGCTTTGAAGATATCTCATTTGATTAACTGTGGGAGGAACGTTATACCCATTTTACAGCTAAGGAAATGGAAAGACCGAAGTTAGGTCATATGAAGTCAGATTTTCCTAACTCCAGGTTCAGTGCTTTACTCTGTGGTTCAGGAACCATTCCTCTTTTGCCTTTCTGTTCCTTGTTTAGCACAGTATCAGCCACATAGTAGGTACTTAATGGGGGCAGGTAAGTGGTGAATGGAGTGAAGAACACTCATCTTCACGAGTTCAAATCTGGCCTCAGACACTTAACTGGCTGTGTGACCCTGGGCAAGTCACTTAGCCCTGTTTCCCTCAGCTCCTCATCTGTAAAATGAACTGGAGAAGAAAATGACAAACCATTCTAGTACCTTTGCCAAGAAAACGCCAGATGGAGTCATGAAGAATCAGACACAGCAGAAACAACTGAATGACCACAAGAAAAGGCACTTAATGAATACATAATTGTTAGTAAATTTCTCATTTACATAGTGCTTTAAACTTCACGAAGCACGATTACAAACATTATATCCTTTGAGCTTCACACTAACCTGTGAAATGATGCTATTATTATCCCGATATTACAGATGGAGAAAAGTAGAGATTAGGAGGAGTTTAATCTAAAAATGCTGTGTTTTTACATGAAAACATACTAGATGGCTTTAACTGGTTCATACATGTAAGAGAAAAGGATAACTTTTTTTTTCTGTACTGTGTGTTGCTTGTTTTGGTTGAGAGGCTCCAAAGATGTTTCCAGAAAGAAAACTTATTTATGCCAGGCATAAGGTTCCGCAGAATCTAAGTAATGGTTTTATAACAGAATTTTCTAATATGGTATAATTATGATAAAATATGTAAATATAATTTTATAACAACATAACATTCTATTTGAGGTTGAGTGATTTGCCCCAGGTCCCAAAGCCGGTTAAGTTACTTAGGTGGGATTTGAACTTGGGCCTTCCTTGCTTTCAGCCAAGGACTTTATCCATCTTGGCACCCTGCTTCCCATGTAGTGTTCCAGTATGTGTTATGACCAGGGGTGAAGTAGTGATAAATTATTTTGCCATGGACAAATTTTTTTAAAAATGTGAAACTCAAAAAAATCATACCATATGCCTATGAATAAACTTCATTAATAATGTTTCCTCTTTTCCCCTTTCTCTTGCGTGGTAGTTGATGAGAAGATGGTGGGGGAAACTTGGAAATGTAGGTGTATTGGTCTCCTGAAGAAGCACCCCGGGGAAAAAGTCACAGATTCAGAAAAGAATCGGCCATGTGCAGAAGCAATCCAGAAGGAAGATTAAGAGTTTAATCTAAAATGCTATGTTTTCATGTAAACCCTCCAAAGATGTTTCCGGAAAGAAAACTAGGTATAAGGTTCCTCAGAATCTAAGTCATCGTGTTATAGTAGAGAGAGTTTTATAATTTAGTGTAATTAAAATAAAATAAATGTTATAATTTTACAACAATGTAATATAATATAATATAATGGTTATATAGTGGTAGATAGGAACTCCCGGGTTCAGAACCTGCCTCAGACACTTAGTAGCCAGCAAGAGTACCCAAGTCATTTAAGTCTGATTTTGCCTCAGTTTCTTTATCTGTCTAATGAAGGAGTTGGACTAAAAAAAAAAGATTTCCAAAGAAATATTTTGGGCTTGAAATGGCATATTTTTAAGGCAGGAAATATAAAGGTGTGAAGAAGACAAGTTTCCTTACCAATCCAGGACTTAAGCACTTTTTTCTTTGTCTTTTCACACCATAAATTGAATTGGACATTACTATTAAGCAAGTCACTATGAACTATGAATTGTGCGGTCTCCATGGACCATTAGCAACGTGAGAAATCCTAAAAATTAGGATTCTTCTCTGTTATCCCGGGATAACACAACCAGCAAATTCCTGGGTCATGCAAAGGAAATGGGCCCTCAAGTCAACTTTGTTATTTACGATGTGAAAATAATACAAGAAACCATTAAGACAAATCCATTTAAGCTGGAGAGGAAATTAGTCACTCTAGCACAGAAATTCTTAACCTTTTTTGTGTGATGGATCCCTTTGGTGGTCTGGTGAGACCTATGGACCTCTTCTTAGAATAACACTTTTAAATGCGTAGAATTAAAATGCAAAAGGAGAAAGGCTTACTAAAGAAATCTATCTTATTTTTATGTTTATACATCCATATACACATATATACACACATTCATACACACCTATACACAGCTATACATGTACATAAATATACTTGCTCATATACATATATAGTTAATGGACCCTGGGTTGGGTATCCTTGCCTCTGGTGTCTTGTGGAAGGGTGTTATGGACTATGTGTGTTATCTGGAAGCTTTCTAATTTAACTAATTATTATTACTAATCAATTTTAGATAATACTTGAATGGCAACTTTTTTTTCCTTTTAATAAGCAATAACCATGTTGATGAGTCAGGGATAAAAAAGATAATGACACTGGTGGAGTTGTCTTGCAGTAGGCATTACCTACTTAGTTTCCTTGGTAACATGAAACATGACTTACAAATATTGATTTGAAAAGTTGCAGCTTAAGGGAGATCCCAAGTTATTGTTTCAGGCTTTAACTCTGAAGAGTTTCTGGGTAGACCAAAAGAATCTTCAATGACTGTAGCATTTCATTTTAACTAACTTTAGATTTGAGAGAGGCAGTGTGGTATAGTGGATTTTGGACTCAGGAAGAACAAGGTTCAGATTTTGTCTCTAAAACATTGGTTGGGTGACTGTTGTCAAGTCACATGACATTGGCTTTCTGAGACTAGAAGGAACCAGCCTGTGTTGGTAGAAGAAATTCTTCCCTGGAAGCTCCCTATACTGATAAAAAATGACAGGTATTGTAAAAACAAACCAACAAAAATTTTAGTTTTACATATTAAGTGATTAAATTTAGTTTGGATGCAGGATGATTGAGTTAAGTGAGTATTAGATAACTGGTTCATACATGTAGGAGAAAAGAATGTCTTTTTTTCTGGTAACTGTATGTTGCTTCTTCTGGTTGAGAGTCTCCAGACTAGTAAATCAATATTTATTTAATACCAGTTGTGCTAAATATAATACAAAGGCCTGTGGCAAGCAGAAGAGATACACAGAAGATCAGACCTTGTCTTTGCCGTTGAATGACTCAAAGCCCAGGTAGACATGATTTCCTTCTGCATCTCTTTCTCTCCCTTTCTCTTTTTCTCTCTTTCTCTCTCTCTCTCTCACCCTCTGCCCCCTTTCCTCTCTCTCTCTCTCTCTCTCTCTCTCTCTCTCTCTCTCTCTCTCTCCTCATTGCTACAGTAGGTTGTGCCTTCCAGTGCTCTAGCCTAGTTTTCATAAAAGGGCCTCCTTATTTAATATAGTCAAACCTGGGATATAGGAAACCAGTTTTTGGAAACTTGAGGCTCCCCAGTAGCTCTGGACCCAGAAGTAGTTAAAAGAAAACCTCTTTGGTGCCAAAGAAATAGCCTCTGAATACCCAGCAGTAAGCAGACACAGCTGAAGAGCTAAAGATACAAAAGATTTTATCCTATGCCCTTTGACTGACCATTTTACTACAAGAAGGCAAGAAAGACCTGGTTTAGTTGGTGAGTAGGGTCTACATAAAGGCCAGCTTATACATATAATAGTCAAAAAGTTTGCGAGAAGCTGCAGGTGAACAAAGAAACAACAATTCAATCCGTACGAATTCATCAAACTTTTATTTAGTTTTTAACATCATCAGAGAAAGCTATTGACTGAAAAAGAAGATTGACTGATCATGTGGGGGAACAAGGGATCATCAGTGGCGACTTTTGTATACCAGTAATATCTTGGAGATATGAAGTTGAGGTAGGACAAAATCACTTTCTTCTAGGAGTTTATAGTGAGGTAGGAAGAAAAGACATCAGCAGAAATAGTATCACTCCCAGGATGGGGACCTTAAAGGTCATCTAGTTTGAATGACACATCTTACGGGTGAGGAAACAAGTTAAATTGTTCAGTAATGATAAGGCATTAGAGAATTATGGGACAAACTATTATGTGAGGTCATTGGGGAAATTCGCTACTGACTGAATGAGGGAAGGATTTGTGAAAGAAATGGTGCTTCAGAAGGACTTTTTAGAATTTCCATAGTCAAAAAAGAGGAAGGGAGGTCAGTATAGATTTAAGGAAAGGTGAAAGCAAAGGTACAGTAGTGTGAGAACAAAAGTATCCTGAAAACAGACATTTGTTCCATTTTTTTCTGGAACACAGAATTCATGAAAAAGTGTTGTGAGACAACGTTGAAAAAGTAGAGGGATATCAGATTGTTCAGGGCCTTGAATGCCAAGCAAAGAGGTTTGAATTTTAGTCCTTAGCCAACAGGGAACCGTTGATAATTTTTCTTCAGGCATCATATAGGTTCTCAAGGTCTAGAGCTGTAAGAGATGTCAGATGTCAGCTAGTCCAGTCTGCTAATCCAAAAGATAAGCAGCTCAAGATGATCGCATCTATGCATAAGAAAGATTGTTTTAGGCAGCAGTATGCCTTGGGAATTGGAGGCATGGGAAATGGAGGTGAAAGGAGCACCTCTGGGTTTTATAGGCAGACAGACAAGAATAGGAATGGGAAAATAAGAATAGGTCATGCCATTGAGTGTTATTAAAGGGAAGGGTTAAGTTTATTGTGGGTTCTAGGGCAAAAGAGGTAGAACGGAGGAAGGTTATAGGTAGGGAATGTAATTTAAGAGTTTTGAATCTAGTAAATGGCACAGTTCTGAGGTATGGTAAAGTCTAAAGCAGCGGTTCTCAACCTGTGGGTTATGTTCAGTTTGTAACAATGAAACTACATCCTGCATATCAGATAGATTCATAACAGTAGCAAAATTACAGTTATGAAGTAACAATGAAAATAATTTTATGGTTGGGGGTCACTACAGCATGAGGAACTGTATTAAAGGGTCGCGGCATTAGGAAGGTTGAGAACCATTGGTCTAAGGTATGACTATATTGGTGTGTGGCTGAAGTAGGATGGATAAGGAAGTCATTGGAGTTGGAAGAGTTGAGGAATTATGTGATCAGGCAACTAGAGGTGCTCTCAAAATGAAAATTTTCCTCTCTAGTGTCGTGGCAGGAGTTGGGAAAGAAAAGACTGCCTTATAGTTATTAATGTCACAAAAAAGTTACAGAATGGCCTAGAGGTAGATAACCACAAGAATAGTGCTAGGTTGGGCTGAGTAGATTGCATAGTCCTCAAAATTAGACAGTTCCAGGGACAGTGAAATGAAAGATGAGGGAGCTGGTGGCTAGCAAACTGTACAGAGCACAGAACAGATGAGGGCCAGCAGAAAAGAGGCAAAAAATAAAGCCTTTTGGTACTCTTGGGTCTGTGTCCAAATAATCACGTGTACCTCAACATTTGAGACTTAGAAGGCAAAAGACTTTACCCACTCCTTACCTGGAAATGAGGTCTGCGTCTCAAAAATTCTTGAAGGTCTTAGTGTACTGTGATGAAGGCAAGCCAGTTTCCAATCTACAATATTATGTAGTCTTGGGAGGAAGTTCATTGCAAGCAACAATAGTGGATGTTCATAAAGGCCGCTCTGAGCCAATAAGAAGAGGTGTAATCTTTTTCAGCAAGAGGGCAGGGGTCTGAATAATATAGATTAGAGAGACTGCCATAACAAAGAGAATCTTTTGGCACCTAAAAATGTTAGCTTTCAGCTTTCCGTCTAGAAGACAGAATATCACTTGTAGTGTGTATGTACCTAAAATATTATTTGCAGTTCTGGCTCCTGTCTTTCAAAAAAGACATGTACCTAGAGGAAGACAACTAAAGGGTAATTAAAATGATGTAGAAAATCATTGTGAGGACTGACTTTAAAAGTCCAAGCCTCTTAGGAGGTGATGGAAGTCTGTAATACTTTGCCCATAGTAAACACTTAAATATTAAACAAGTACATGAGTGAATGCCTGATCATAAAGACATGAGTCTTATGATAGAGTACAGAATATGCTTTAGACCTAGAAAGCAGTAAGTTTAGGACAAATAATAGGAAGTACTTCAGTACAGCACTAAAGTGATGTAATTCATTATGCCAAGAGGTGGTAAAAGCTAAAAATATAAGTGGCTTCAAATAAAGCATTTCTGGATGAATTAATGGAAGGATAACTTTCTAGTGGAACAGAAGATGTTTATTATTAATAGGACTCCATTCATGAAATGAAGTATTTTTCCCTTAAGGATTTTTTGGGAGGGCTTTTTAAAAGCCAAAGACCATGATTCAGTAGGTGTTTACAGAAATGTAGGCTTGTAGTTCGTATGAAAGCCCCTCTGTCCCTTTTGCAGCCAGGAGGAGTCTCTATAGGGTTTATATAAGTAAGGATTCACAGATTTTCATCATATGAGGCATGACCTATATAAAGGACAACCCTGTGAATTAAAAACCAACTTTGCATTCCTGAACACATATTTGTATGACTGCAAAGGTAGCAGTTAATATGGAATGCTTTCATTTACCCCAATTCCATTCATGTAAGACTGTGTGATCTATTGATACATTTAGTGAGCTTTGAAATGTTGTTTGAGTGAAGTAGGAGAAACGGTAGAGAAAGAATTCATTCTACCTTTTCTGGGGATCACCTAAGGTCTCAGTCAGTGATCATCATGGTCTTATAGGTCATTGTCAGAAGACTTTATATATACTTCTTCTGGAATTTCCTTAGACAGACAGCTGAGTTGAAGTATATAGATTTCAACCCTTGTCTTTCAGGCAATACCCTATTGGATATTAACTGGAGAAGGAGGGGTAGAAAAGCAAAATGGCTGTCTTTCCTAGAGATCAGAAACTCTTGAAGGTTTTAGTGTGCCATGATAAAAGCAAACCAGCCCAATGTCCTGCAGTCTTTGCAAGAAATTCACTCTAAGCAACAATAGTTGTTGTTCATAAAGGCCACTCTGAGTCATTTGAAGAGGTTTATACATTTTCAGAATAGTCTGTGGGAGGGCAGATGTTATTAATTAGTGTCATAAAAAAGGTGACTTTAGAGAAATAGTTTTTCAAGTTCCAGCTAGTTCCATAACAAGAAAAAAATCTTACCAACCTACTGGAGAGGAGGGATGGTCTTTGAGATTCTCCTGTAATACGTTAAGATATAGTTTGAGATTGCAAGTCTTAGGTGAGTTTGGACATCCAAAAATCATACTTGGGAATGGGCTTCTATATTCATAGAATTTGAAGAGGAATAAGATTATATACCCGATTTTGTTGTAAAACCAAAAAATGTCTCCCCTTTACCCTCTTAAACCGGTCGTACTTTAGTTTAATCAGAAAATCAGATCAATAACCAGAAGAGCTCAGCGTCCGGGGAATTACAGTTTTTATTGGAAAGAGGAAGGAAAGTTTTAAATCAAGGGGAACTTCTGGAAGATGACAGGCCAAGGTGAATTGGACAGTCTGAAGGTATCTTGAGGGCACTGAGTGCCTGGTTACAAGGGACAGGAAGGGAGAGAGGAATTCAGAAAGTGAGGGAAGAGGAATCAAAGAAAAATTTTGCTAACTTTGCATTTTTATGTCCTAAAGTCAAGGCAGTGGCAAATACAGTTTCCCACACCCCCCAAAAACATCTCACCAGTCCCTTTGGTACCCTTTGCTGCTGGTCTGAGTTAATAGGACTGATTTGGAAAAATATAAAATTTGACTTAATCTAGTTTAGTCAGATATGCACCTAGAAGGATAACATAAATATACTCCTGGCCCATGTGTGACAGGATAGATATGTGATCTGGGGTCTGATCTAATTTGTCTTTAACGGAGACTGTGATTTCTACCTTTGCAAGGGAGGATCAATTGGGGGACCATGCTTACAACACCAGTAAGCTAGAAGGTGGGGGGCAGGCAGGATCTAGGGCTCATTACCTGGGCAGTCTCTCTTTATCTTGTCTCCAGGAGGGGTATCAGGATAGAATTAGATCTCTTTATTTGGAGAGTTACATATTTAATATCTGCAGTCTTAGGGATACAGTCAAGGGGTTAAGAATAAAATAAAATAAAAGTCAAGAATAAAAGCCAATCCCATAGTTGTTCTTAAATAGAGAGTAATGTTTAACTTATACAAACAGTTTAATGCTCTACGACCAAATACTGGTTTCATAAAAGATCATCACAGAAAGATCATCAGTAAGCAGTAGAATAAATTACTTCTTTGGATGGTAGTGAGAGAGGGTCTTAGCTCATAAGGAGAGAGAGTTGATCACACCTGGAGGAGTCTGCTTTTAGCATTTTCTAGTGTTATAGGTACTAAAAGTTAAGGGACACATGTCTACAACTCCAGGGAGATGTCCCATTTGTCATTCAAAAACACATATTTGCCTATCTTGTTCTTCTCGAATTCTTCCTCATATCTCTTTCCCTTATGCAGATGTATGGTGTCCTAGGTTAAGGGAGGTCTCTCACTCATTTGAGAATCACATTTCCTTCTGCGTATGCCACACAAAATCATATATGACTGTTTCTCAGAGAAACCATCCCAAGCTTGAAAGGAAATGGGGTTATATGTAGCATTGAGCTGTCCACCCTCCCCAAATAGTCAGGCCTTTCCAACAGAGCTTAGTGCCTCCAAATTAAGTCTCCCTTTTGCCTCACAGTCAAACGTGGAGAAAAGAAGAGCAAGCACAAAAACAGACCTTCCAGCTGAGGGAAGCAAGACAAAGTTGATTCCATTATCATTCTTTTCACGTGTTACCATCTTCTTTCCTTCCATCTTTATTATCAGTACAGTATAGTATTTAAGTATTTCTTTGTTCTCAGGGACTTATAGAACATATATACTACAAACACCAATGGTTTTGGTCATACAATATTAGTGAACTGTTGTGCATGATGGAATAAACTAGTGTATGACTTTCAACCTTTCCATATTGAGTAAAAATGAATATTACCTTTTGGTTGATTACTACAAATTGAGTATTTGAAAAGCCTGTCATTGCTCATTTAGTAACTTGATTATTCATTTGGCAGATATTCGTTGTACCCCAACTATGTGTAAAACACTGCATTTTGTAGGTGTTAAGGGACTTTGGGAGCTCTTTACTTTTTAGCTCTTCACAAATTACTTTGACTGTTTGTGAACCTATGTTTTGCATTTCTCTCAGATTAAGTAAAATCTGTCCTGTATTCTTAATTTTGTTAGCCTTAAGTACTTGCATGGGAGCTAAACACTAAAAATTTTCTTTAGAGACATAAACTTAGAGTAATCAAAAATTCATTCTGCCAAGAGGAAACCCTGGATGGGACCTCAAGCCAAAGAAGGATCGTCTGAGATTAAATGTGGTTTGTATAAACTCAAAGCTTTAGTACTGGGCCTCAGGTTATATCTCCAAGAATTTGAAGAAGTTGGCAAACCTACTTTAGTCATTTTTCTGTTCTGTGTTCTTATAAGGAATACACTTAGGTAGAACAAACTAAACATTTCATCTGTCCATCACATTAGGAACATGTACATACTTAGGTTCCCAACAATAGAAACCTAAATACTGTTATAGGCATCGAGAAGCAAGCAGTAAATTGCACATTGATTCCATTTATCTGAAAGGCTCTGAATTCTCTTTTGAGCCCAGTTCTCCCTGCTTTACCTCTAGTAAGGAACTAACAACACACTCTCCTTTCACCACTTTACTTTTTCTAGCTTGGGTCAGCACTGCCAGAGAGTCTCATTAATGTTCACTTTGTAGTGGACTTAACAGGGTTCCTGTGGAAAGCTTAGCTAGCAGCTACTGTGCATTGAGCAGAATTGATACTGCAATATGGACTAATTCTCCATCTCCAAAACTCCTTGGACCACAGACTCTTTGATGGTTACATGTGTTGTTGTATTTAATCAAAGTTGGAAACACCAGCTAATGTAATGGCCATTTTCTAACTCCTACCAATTTCTCAAAAATATGATGTGATTTAGAACTTCTTGAATAATGACACCAAAAAAAAAAAAGGAGATTTATCCAGATATAGGAGAATAGAAAATTGTTCTTTGTCTTTGTCTTGTCACAGGCAGTTATAAAGTACTTCAATGGATGTGTCATTTCTATACTTATACTGGTCATGTGATCATAGGTTCATAGATTTTGGGCCAGAAGGGATGTCAAGAAGTCAGCTCATCCAATTGCTTATTTTACAGATGGGGAAAATGAGAACCAGAAAAGTGAGCTGACTTGCCAAAGTTCTCACTGATAATATGTAGTGGAACTGATATTAGAACCCAGGTTCCTCTGAAAGAAACCTAGGGTTCTTTCTGCAGCATGTACCTTTTCTCATCATTTTGACTCATTATTTTTGAAGGTGGACAAGTGACTGTTATAACTTTTTAGTTACTTTTTTTAGCTGAAAAAAAATCCCAGAGAAGTCATCTAATAAGTTTATAATAAATTTGTATTTTCTAAAATTCTAAAGTCAACAAATAGGCATAAAACACATGAAAAGGGATTTTATACCATAGATTATTATGATAGGAACTCACTGGGTTTCCTGAAATATCATTTCGGTAGGCATTCAAGATCTGACCCCAGTAGAAGAAATTTCTCCCATCGTACAAATGGTAAAACAGGCAAGAGTATTTAGAGTTTTCCATCAATAAGCTTAGAGCAGTATTGTGGTATAGTTTGGAAAATGCGTTAGACTTGGAGTCAGAGGAACCAGGTTTGAGTTTTAGTACTTACTCGCGCTGTGACTTTGGGAAGGTTTTTTTCCTCATCCCCATGTCTCCATTTCCTCATCTTTAAAGCAAGACTAATAATGTTTATATTGCTTACTCCATAGTGTTGTTAGGAGTACTAACTGAGATAATGAATGTGAAAGTTTTTTATAATCATGCAAGTGCTTTTTTAGTGGAAGATGTTATTATTGAGTTCCTGTGAAAACACCCTTGAGGGTTATTTCCTAAATAACATGACATACCGTAAAGATGTCTTTTTTCTAGGACCGCTGCATACATGATTATTTATAAGAGTAGAGGAAACTATTAATTGCTGCATGTCATATAAGTGAGAAGCATCCTGGAGTAGTGGATAGAGTTTGACCCTGTAGACATTTTAGCTGTGTGACAGTGGACAAGTCATTTACCCTCTCATTATCCCAGACATCTCTTAAATCCTATTTACGTGTGTATTTCTTTTTTTTTGTTGTTGCATAATTGGGCAGTTTACATATTGCTAGTTACACAGAGGACTGCAGATAATGTTGCTGATTTTCACTTAATACTGCTAGCCTTCTTAGTTCTGGCACCTCCACAGCTTAACCATGACTCCTACTCTGATGAAAATTTCCTGCCATTGCCTCCCCTGCTTTACTAGGGGAGATGGAAGTGACTTGGGTAGAGGAAGGACTTACGGACACATTTAAAGCGAGGAAACTTCTCTGAGGCATTTGTTGTAGCATGATCACGCTAGGTAGTGGGGAGTCCCTTTCAGACTGAGATGAGGAGAAAGGCTCACAAGACACACAGATGATTTACAATAATTTCTTTTAGTGGGATCTAAGAACTCATGATCCTTCTTCTACCATTGCCTCTAAATTAAGAAGCAAGAAGAAAACCAGTGGCCGCAAATTAAAAACACACACATGCATCTTGCATTGAGACAGCAAGACAGTAATACGAACGAAGCAAACTGAGTCACTGTTTTTTATAATACATTCAGTGCAGCTTAGTCCTTGAAGTGAAGAGTGATGCTATAATAAATAATAAATCATAGTTTTTTAAAATAAGGTGATAGAATATTATTGACCAAAGAAGTTTTATATTGCTCCTAACTTTTATGACAAGCAAAATCAGTTTGCTTTTTCACATTGTACTGCATTTGATTTTATCATTATAAATTACAGTTTATTCTGTTTTGAAAGCTTCTTTCAGGCCTGCTTCAAGAAACATCTAGTTACTTATCTGCATGACCTTGGGCCAGTCACTTAACTTCCGTTTGCCTCTGTTTCCTCATTTATAAAATTTCCTCAATCTGTAAAAATAGCACCTACTTCACAGGGTGGTTATGCGAATCAGATGGGAAATTAATTGTAAAATTATAGTGCCTGGCACATAGTAAGGGCTATATAATTATTAACCATTTTTATTTTAGAAATATATCGCTAACTCCCTTCCCAAGTATAGTGTTAAGATAGGAAACAGGCAGCTTTTGGTGCAGAGGTAACCTTTAATTGAATTGCATTAATTCCCTGGAACAAGCACTGAAACAAAATTCTTTGAGCATGTATAGTTGCAGAAAAACAGTGGTGCTCAGAGTCTTTAGTCATTATATTCTAAAAGACCACAGATAGGAAACCAGATCATCTATATCTGATTTTATTCATCTTTTCTTCTGCCTGTGTGCACATATTGTATATCTCTCTCTTGCCGTGACTTCATTTCCTATTACTACTACTAATAATTTATAATCATTTAGCATTTTAAGGTTTGCAGCTGTCCTTCCTCACAACACTATAAAGGAAGTACAGCAGTGATTATTCTCATTTGACTGTTGAGAAAATGGGTGCTTTTACTTTTAGGTGAAATGACTTGTCTCTTATCACACAAGTACTTTGGAGGGAGCTGAAAACTAGGGTTCCCAATTCTTCACCCTTTCTTTCCTCATTCTCTCTTAATTGGTCAAAATATGAAATTGGAACATTTCAGAAATTGCATTTATTAAACAGTTCAGTGTTCCCCATTCAGAATTCATTTAGTAGATGAGGAATACATTTTATAGTTCTCTCTTTAAAAAAACCTGTATAGCAGCATTCTAAATTAAATTACTTTTTGATTCTGTGAAGTTCATGTGATTTTTAGGGAGGTTGATGAGTGATCTCTGATAGAGAAAATGTTCGCCGCCCATGCTCATGCTCTCCAGTCTCTCTCTGTCGACAGGAGAGGATGCTTTATTGTTTGATGGAGTAGATAACATTTCCCTTCTGTTTCCTACTCATTCTAAATTTGGAATACACCTACATTACATTCTTAGGTTTTATTGTTTCCTAAACTATTTATTTAAATATAAGTCCCAAGTTTAGATGGAACAGTTATTGTAGCCAAGAATAATGTGTGTAATTCAGCAGTGTATTAGATTCTCATTGCCAGCTTGATTTCTATCTGGGAAAAGAAAAAACCCAACACAAAGCAAAATAAAACAAAAAAACCAGGAAGGCTGGGGCTGCCTAAGACTAGAGTGCAAATATATCACAGGGACCCAATTGTTTGTTTTCATGTCAAGCTTTTTCCGAAGTGAAAAAGGTGTCATGAGGCTTGGCGGTACACAGAGAATGTGAATGAGAATGAATGAGTGTGTGATTATATTTAAATGTTCCATTATCCCCTTTACTTTGACATCATAACACACAGACAAGTCAGATTTTTGAACTTGGAGGAGTTTTGTTTCTGGCAGTGGCTGCCCTCGTGCAGACTGAGAGTCACGGACAGAGTATGCAGCTGCCACGAAAAAAAATGAAGTGGCTAGTTCTAGTGGTGTTTGATCTGTGGATGAAGCAGTGGAAAGTATTCTCCTTTTGATATTACTGCAGAATGTGGCTATAACACATATCTAAGTGCCTCTTACGCACTCCAAGTGTTCTATTTTATATCATAGTTACTTGTTCCCTAGTCCTAGCATTCCTTTACCCAGTGGTCTGAATAAAGCTGTATTAGCAGATCTGAATTCATTTGAAGGAACATTGCTTACATGTTTGCTATACCTTGGGAACCCTGAGACAAACACTAGACTCCTTGTCTGTCCTCAAGGAGTTTTTTGGTCTTCATTCAAATGAAAGCGAATCCAACTGAATTAAGAATAGACTTTAGCCAATGACTCATCTACCTATCTTTATTTTATATTGGGCATCCAGAAAGAATACTATTTTTAAAAAAATGTCTGTATTAATATTCTGAGAAAAGGACCATGTTTTCCCCAAGACAATCTGATTTGCCCATCCCTTGTAATCCCCATTTTCATATGACTAAATTTTTACTTCTTATTTCATTATCGCTTCACTTTAAACTTTATTTCATAAAAATCTTCATGGAAGCTTAATCCCCTTCCTACGTTTTATATTTTTTGTTCCATTCCTTTGAGATAGATGTATGGTCATGTATATGCATGAACATGTGCTTATGGATGCCTATGTACACGTACACACATACATGTAGACTTTATGGGTATACATAAGAGAAGTGGAAGATAAATTAGACAATATAAAAAGCCAGAGAAGGCAAGTAGGCATGTTTATGTGTGCGTGTACATATACATGCATGCATCTGTGGCTGTAATACACACCCACACACATACATGCACACATCTGTGACACACATGCACATGTAGATGAACATACATGTCAGCGGACAAATCTGTGGACATACCTGTTCAGATTCATGTACGTATCTGTGTATCCACAGATGTGCACATGTATACATGCACATATATGTACATATATGTATATTCCCACTTGTATAAATGCACATGCTCACCTTGTCTTGCTTTTTGTATTGTCTAATTTACTTCCCACTTCTCCTCTCTTAATTCTTTGTACCAACTCAGCCTAGGGCTGGGTTGTATGTTTCTTAATAAATTTGTTTTCCACTTTTACAAAATGCCATCTCTTTTTTTATTTTCGAAAAAAATATTTCTGCTCCTCCCTTCGAACTTATTACCCATAGTTCACCTGGTTCTTGCTAAATCACAACAGGATATAAAGTTCATACACACAAGTCCGTAAACTACGTACTAGTTCTCAGAAAACATGGTTGTTCATCTGTTTCAAAACTAGACTTGTTTCTTCCATTTGAAAAAATTCTGCCTGGTATTCAACCAGTTATCCTGAAAAGACTGAAGGGCTGTGTCCACATCTGGTACAAGGTTAAGGATTGGATATGGTTCTGATAGAGGGATAATGAAGAGAAGTATACTTTCTGTTCTCCTTTGGGATACTTTTCTGTTTTTCCACACTATTCAAATCATGAGGGCAGCATGAGGTTGTGGAAAGAGCTGTCAAAGTACTTAGGTTTAAATGCCAGTTCTATCACCTGTGTGACCTTGGGTAGCTTAACCTCCCCGGACCTCAGCCTCTTCATCTGTAATATGAGGAAATTTGGACTAGAAAACCACCAAAGTCCCTTCCAGCTCTAAAACTGTTGTCTATTGGGTTTTTTCTTAGCTACTTGTAATATGGTATAATTAGCTAAAGGCATGTTTTCATAGATTAAACATTTTTAAATTTTTTATGAAAGAAATAGAGAATTGTATATGTTGAAAGGGATTACTTCAAATTGAACATATGTGGGAAAACCTCAAAGTGTATGCACATTTCATTAGTATGGGTTCCATCAGAGAGTTGAGTTAGCAGCTGAAGAATCATGCAAAGAATCATGCTCAGTACAACAGGTACTTGACCTGGAAACCTATTTATAGTTCATGCTTATCCAGCTTCTGCTGCAAGCCTTTGAGTAAGGGTGAATCCACTAGCTTCTAAGCCCCTCCATGCAACAACATATGCAGCACATTCTCTTTTAGAGTCATTGAGGTGGTGCAGCAGATAGATCTTTATGCCTGGAGTTCACATTTGAACTCAGATACTTCTTGGCTCTGTGACCCTTTTCAATTCACTAAACCTCTTATCTACCTTCATTTCCTCAGCTGTAAAATGAAGATGGTAATAGCCTCCATCTCCCAGGATTGCTGTGAGGATCAAATGATAAAATATTTGTAAAGGTACTTAGCACAGTGCCTGGTACCATAATAGGTACTTAAATGCTTGTTCCTTTTCCTTTCCTTTTAAATAACTAATAGTCTGCTAGATTTTCCTAAAACTGCCTCTCTACCCATTGTTTGTTCCTACTGATCTTCTCTCTGGGATCAGATAAAACAAGTCTAATCCATCTTTCAGGGTAATCTTCTCTCCTTTTAAGTAAAAAATTCTGAATGCCCTCAACTAATCTGCATAGGTCCTGTTTCCTAGTCTTACCATTCTGGTCCTGTTCTTCGGGAAACAGTTCAGTTTGGCAACAAACTTCTTAAAGCATCCTACTCAGGAGCTGAACATAATATTTCAGAAGCTGTCTGAATAGAGCAGGCTACAGTAGGACTGTCACCTCCCTCTTTCTGAATGTCAAGTGTCTTTACAGTGCTTCATTAAATATCACACCAATTTTGGGGGGCTGCTATTTCACATCAGTGACTCTTATTGTACTTACATGCCACTAAAACTCTGAGAACTTTTTAAATATGAGCTGTTATCTAACCATTCTTCTCTCATCTTACACTTTTGCTATTGAGTTTTCGAGCTTAAATTCCTGACTATACATTTATCCTTGTTAAGTTGCATTTTATTAGATCTCTCTTCTTTATCTCCCTCTCTGTATTCCAAACCTGATGAGTAGTGATCTTTGTAAATCTTTAAATCCCAATTTGGTTGCCTAACATTTTTGACGTCTTTCTCAGGCTAGCATTACACATATACTTGAAAAGCATGCCATTTTGCCTTTATCCAAGTCATCAATCAAAATACTGAACGAAACAGTTCCAGGAAGAGAACTATGGACCATCCGAAAATAAATCTTTTTCCAAGTTGATATTGATCAACTAATGACTCCTCTTTGGGTCTAGTCATTCAGTGAGTTCCAAATCCATATGACTTCATATAATCTAGGCTGTACTTTATATATCTTGTATATAGCAGTGGGACAAGTGCTGCCAAACATCTTGACAAAACTCAGTTTAACTATGTCTTTAGTGTTTTTGTGGTCTAGTCTAGAAATTCTATCAACAAAAGGAAATGGACTGAGTTTGGGATGAGCTGTATTCTGGCCTTAGTTGTTGTTTCCATTTCTAATTGCTCGCCAGCCCTGCCTTTGTTATTCTATTATGCAATTTTGTCGGGAAATTAAGGCCATTTCACTAGCCCATTGTTTGAACAATCTGCCTTACTTTCACATTTGGAAAATGGGCTCATCTCCTGTCCTTTAATACCCTTTTCATGTCTAGGAGTTTTCCAAAAATCACAAGCAGTGGTTCTGAGGATATATCCATAAGTTCTTTTACTAGTCTTTCATAGTCATCTCACCATAGTATTTTGAGCTATTATTAAGGACATCTGGGTGTTCTCTTACTATCTTCTCACTGATTTGGGGTTTTGGTTCCTTAACAGTTTGTTTTTTTTTTTTTTGTTACAGCAGTCCTAGTCTTAAGATCATCCTTCTTGGAAATAACTAGCTACTATAATGTTTTAAGTTTTGCAAAACACTTTATATACAATGCCTAACAACCTTGTGAAGTAGGTACAATGGGCATTATTATCCTTTTTAAAAATTTTTTTTTTTTTTTGCATTTTGGAAGGGCAGTTGGGATTGTGACTTGCCCAAGGTCACATGGCTAGTAAGTGTTAAGTGTCTGAGGTCACATTTGAACTCAGGTCTTCCTGACTCCAGGGCTGGTGCTCTATTCACTGCCCCACCTAGCTGCCCCCCAGGCATTATTATTCTTACTGATATTATGGACATTATTATCCTTATTGATAAAGATACTGAAACTCAGAGATATTAAATGACTTATCCATGGTCACATAGTTAGTAAATAATGGAGGCAGGATTGAAATCTTAGGTATTCCTGACTAGGATCTAGGGTTCTTTCCACTCTAATATTATCTAGAGAAAACAAAAGTGAAATAAAAGTTGAGTAGTTCTACCTTCTATCTGTTATTCATTATTGTACACTCTGACTAATATTCACTTCCTCTTCTTGATCTTTCTTTTGTTTCCAGCATAGCTAAAAAAACAACAACCCAAAAACGTTTATCTTAACCAGTGATATTCTGATTCTATTGGAATTGTTCTTTTACTTTTAGTCTTGAGGAAATAACGGTTACAACTCTGTCCTATAATTCATTCACAAAGTCAACAGGTATTTAAGCCGGAAGTGACTTAGATTGGACCAAATCAAATGCTTCATTTTTGTAACCTTAAATATATTATTTCTGTTCATGCAGAAACAAGATATCTTCTCAACTCTGGTTGGGAGACTGTTGTTGTTATCATTGCTAGTTTACTTCTAGATCTCTTACTTAGCATAATAAACTATGATAATAATGAATTGCAGTCCTTCTTGCTGCCATTCTCTCCCCCTTCCAATCCACACTTTACACCATTGCCAGACAAACCTTCTTTCTGCATATGTTTAGTCCAGCTACTTCTCTATTTCAAAAATCTCTAGCGCAGTGGTTCTCAACCTTCCTAATGCCATGACCCTTTAATACTCGTTTGTGGGCGTATCTGCATGTGGGTGGACCTGCCTGAAGATGGATAGAGGAGCAGTGTCTCGGTTCCTAAGACCATCAGAAATATGTGTTTTCCGATGGTCTTAGGTGACCCCTGTGGCCCCTGTGAAAGGGTCGTTCAACCCCCAAAGGGGTTGCAATCCCCAGATTGAGAACTGCTGCTCTAATGGCTTCCTCCATGTACTGAAGGATATAATATGAATAAGAGAAATAATTGTGAGATATTTTGAAGAGGGGAAAAAAACACTAAGAACCAGGGATATCGGGAAAGTCTTCCAGCAGGATGTCTGACCTGAGCCGGGATTCCACAGCAGACGTTTCCCTTTAATCCCCAGGCCTCCTTTCCTGCTTTCTTTGAATCCTCAGACCTTACAGGAGGAAGTCCACAAATCTTTTTAGCACCCTGGGATATAATTGATAAGGGCTAGTGGTTTGAACTCACGTACTCTTTCACATTTCCTCGGTGACTATGACTTGTGGGTAGTTACCTGCTAGCAGTCATTTTTGTTCAGTTTTCTGCCCATTCTGAAGATGTTTTTCTTAGTTGAGGCAACTGAAGTGAATAGAAGTTGAGCAGTTCTGTCTTCTCTCTTAAGGCCTGTTCTTATCCTTTTGTCTATAAGCAAGGGGTTATTCCCTGTGCTCTCGACCTAGCTAAAAAAGCCCATTTTACTGTTTACCATTTATTGGAAGCTTCAGATAATTCTGGGCTTTAGCTTTCTTGACATTATTCTTACAGACTATGCCTCTGCTTTGCATTTAAACTCAGCTACTCTCCCTTTTGCTAGGTTTTGTATATGTCCCTTTTAACTCTGAGTTCATTAAATTCCTTGTGCAGCCCCCTTGGTTTCATTGGGTATCTACGTGTTTTCTTCCTCAGTGGGATAATTTTGTCATTACATTATTAGAATTTTTTGGCTTAAGCCAACTTCTTTTTAAGTCTTAGGCCAAGAGATCCTGCCTATCTTTTTTATTAATTCCTTGAAATTATTCCTTTTAAAGTCAGATTATGCTGAGCATTCTCTTCTTTTTTTCTTTTTTAAATCTGTTACAAGCTTCAAGATGGCTCAAAGAATTCTACCCAAGCTTTTAATCATTCCCATTACCCCATACAGTTTCTTCTCATCATGTCCTCAAGTAGTATCCATGGTTACCTCAACCTTCCAAAAGAAGAAATTATCACAAGGTAAATCAAGAATTTGTCAGCTGTCCTACTTTTAGCAGATAACTCCAGTCGTGTTCAGATATTAGAGGTCTACAGTCAAAAGTATATAATACTAATCTTGACTCTATTAGAAATTCATTATCCATTTGCTTCCCTCTTTTTTTTTTGTCAAGAGTTTATTCCTACTTATTACATTCCTTCAACTTCATTCATATGTTGTCAATCCTAGTTTTTTTCCTTAAGTTCATGGATTTACACGCAGGCACATCTGAAAGTATATAGTCTTTTAAAAGATTCACATTTAAGAAAGTTAGAACTGAGTGTGGTGGTAAACAGGTGTAATCTGTGCTACCTGAGACTGCAGGATCACTTGAGCTCAAAGAATTAGTTCTAAGATGCTATGGGCTAAGGGACACAGATGTATGTGCTAATTCCCTCACAAATATGGTACACCTCTGGGAGCAGGGACTCACCAAGGCTGCTTAAGGAAGGATGAACCAGTGTAGATTGGAGATAGAGCAGGTCAAGCTCCCTTATCAGTTGGTAATGGGATTAGATCCAGAAATAGTTACTACACTTCCAACCTGGGAGAAATAGGGAGACTCAGTTTCAAAAAAAAAAAACCAAACAAAAGAGAGAAAAAGTAAGAATTTTAAAATATTTTTATTATTGTTGCACATAAAAATGTGAAACTGACTCACATAAAGTTAATTGATCTGGAACCCTTCTTTCTTCAGGATGCCAGATAAATGGGATAATGCATAAAACAGTATTTGTCCTCAAGGAGATTATAATCTAGTTAGATTACAAAAACACATGAAACATTCAAATAACAATTGCTGTCATTGTTATGTCATTAACAGTGTATTTCCAGTGAATTACAGTAATTTTTAACCAAGAAAGTTCATAAAAACTTGGTTAAAACTCTTTGCAGAAAAGATTAGATTTGTTCAGATTAAATTCAAATCTTAATTTCTCATTCGTCTGGTAAATAATTCATAATTTTAATTGGATGAAATGCACTGCAGAATAATAACCCAAATATAAGAGGTCCTTTTAGCAGGAACTGATCATGAAAATAATAATACTTTGGAGATACTGCAAAATGATTTCTAGGATATAAGTATTTTATTTTGATTAGAGATGAGAGAAACTATTATTATACTATATATTTTGATCTTAACTTTAGTGTAAGATTATATTTAATTTATTTTGTTTCTGAATACTTTATATACAGAAATGGAGAGTAAAAGTGCAGAACTAAATATGACTGAGATGGGGATGTGTATGTGGATAATGTGCATACATATGTGTCATACGATAAGGATAATGTAATATATATAAACATTTCTCTTTAAAAGAATTGAAGTTTTAATGAATCAAAGGATTCATTAAATGATCAATGATCATCTTCTTCATCATTCAGTAGTTTATTATTCTATAATTTTGTTGGTGTCAGTAATCTTTCCACCACCTCAGATCATAGCACTTCTGTAATTGACTGGATGCTCTGAGAATTGCCATGGCTAAAACATTCGTTTATCCTGCCACAAACCTGGTAATGAGCCCTTTTTGAACTTAGCTAGCCCGATCCTCTGACAACATATGCATAAAATATATCACCCTGCCTGTTACAAAGTGTTAATGGAAGAACAATGTGAAAATTCAAGGTGATTTACTGAGCTTCTTCATCTGCAAAATTAGAGCATTGAAACAGGATCACAGTGTCATTGATTTAGAGCCTGAAGTGACCTTTGAGGCCATTGAATCCAACACTTTCATTTTATAGATGAGTAATAGATAGTTTCTAATGCCCCTTCCAGCTCTAAATCCTTTGATTCCTTGGTTGAACCTTAAAACAGTTGGAACATGTTAAAAAAGTTGTAGAAATGTTAGTACTTTCCAGGAACCTGTATCTTCTGTCTCCAGAGAGGAAATATTACATTTTTTTCTTCCATTGTCGTTATGATGGTATGCTTGTAAGGAAATTACAACTGTATATTGATTTATGGCTACCCAATATGCAAGATTTCACTGCTATAGAACTCATAAAAGAGGAAACTCATTTGGCATATGTTAGGTTAAATTCACAGTTATGGAATTTTTGAATTTTCTCTTCCAACGTCCCTGTGATGGCTCCCTGATCTACATTTCTATGCACCTCTCTCCCCCTTGTAAGAATTCACCTTTCTGTCTCCAGTGCTTTTCTCTCTAGCCCCCTCTTCCTTCTTTTTTACTGTCAGAAACTAAACAAGACACTCAGCTGCTTCAGTGAGAAAAAGGGATAGGAATCTTTGTATTGTTCCTCCAAAGGGCCAAGAGGCGTTTGAAGAAAGCCTGGACACTGGCTTGTTTCCTCAGCTGCCTCAGCATCACCGCTCCAAAGCAAAGAAAAGAGACTGACTGTTTTTAGTGTTATTACTTTAAAAAATACAAATAAACATTTGCTTCTTCATTTTGGAGATGGAAAAGGATGCCAGTAAGGAAAGATTCAGATGTTTGACTCACTTCTACAGATTTGTGGAGGGGTAAATGAAGGAGGAAAAATCAGACTCTTTTGAAACACATAAAGATAGCTCAAAACTCCCTTTCTGCATCATTTGGCAACAGAGCCTGAGTAAACAATACATTGGCGTAGAATTTTAAATTATGTGAACTTTTTTTTACATATGTTATCTTATTTTATTCTCCTTGGAAGTAGGGATTTTTTGTATCCCAGGAGCTGTCACAAGGCCTAACACACAATAGGGGCTTACTAAATGTTTGCTGATTGATTAAATTGATTATCATAACAACCCTAGGGAATAGGAAGAGAATATGTTAATGGATTCATTTTGTTGTTAATTCACTTGTGTCCAACTCTTTGTGACTCCATATGGAGTTTTCTTGACGAAGGTACTAGAATGGCTTGCTGTTTTTTTTTTCCAGCTCATTTTACAGATGAGGAAACTCAGGCAAACTGGGGTAAATGACTTGCCCAGGGTGACACAGCTATTAAGTGTCTGAGTCTGGATTTGAACTCAGGTCTTCTTAACTCTAGATCTGGCGCTCTATCTACTGCACCACCACCTAGCTGCCCTTGCCTCATTTTACAGAGGAGGAAAATCAGTTTAAATAATTTGTTTTAGATGAATTCATTCATTCATCGATGGAAGATTTTATTAAGCACCTATTGTGTGCTGGACATTGTGCCGGCACTGCAGATGCAAAGACAAAGACAAAAACAAAGATGTCCCTTAAGAATATAACTTTTCCTGGGGAAAACAGCATGTATAAAGATAAGTGAATATAAAATCTTTGCTAAATAAAGGCAAAGTAATACCAGTGGGCAGGTAGTGCAGCAGTGATAGAGTACTGGGCATGGAGTCAGGAAGATGAGCTTTCAGGCCTTAGATACTTATTAGCTGTGTGACCCTGGGCAAGTCACTTAACCCTGTTTGCCTCAGTTTCCTCATCTGTAAAATGAGCTGGAGAAGAAATTGGAAATCACTCTGATATCTTTGCTGAGGGGTCACAAAGAGTCAGACACAACAGAAAATGACCCAACAAAAGCGACAATAATACCAGTGGGGAGTGAGGAGTGGCCTAACAACGTTTTGTAAGTGATGAAATCAAATTTAGAATTCATTGTCAGGGGTATAGTGAAAACAATCAATTAATCAGCCATTATTTACCAAAGCACTTACTGTGTGCGAGACATTATGCTAGATGCTGGGGACAGAGATAAAAAAAATGAAGTAGCCCCTGTCCTCAAGCTGTTAAGTGAAATGTGTACATGTAGAAGTATGTACAAAACCTCTATCCAGTAATTACAAAGTAATTTTGAGGGAGGAAGCCCTAAGAATTGGGTGAATCAGGAAGGAAGTGAGGGATTCTAAGAGGAAAGAATGCATTCCATATACAAGGAGATAGCCCTTGAAAATCCATGAGAGAAGAAAGAATGAGATGTGTACGATAGGGAGGAGGCCAGTTTGGAAGCTGTATAATACATAATAATGTAATACATTGTATAATAGATAACATAATATTATATGGATAATAAACATTATCATGATAATACAACGTATTATAATACCAGACCAGATATGCATAATGTAATGCATAATAATGTAGATATATAATGCATAATAATCCTGGAAAAATTTATATGGAGAAGACTTGACCACTGATCATATTTTGGGGATGAGGAAGACTGAGGAGTTGATAAGGAATTCAAGGTTATGAACTCAGGTAGTAGTGGAACCAAAAAAAGGACATTCAGAAGAGGGTAAATGAAAATGAGGAGTTGGAGCACACTAAGATTGAGATACATGCAGGACATCAGCTTTGATATCATTAGAGGCAGTTGATGGCATAAGATTGGTGCTCAGCAAAGAGACCAGGGCTGGATTGTCATCCACAGTGAGGAGTTATCTCCATAGAAATAATTGAATTCATGGGTATTAATGAAGTCACAGATTGTAGGCAGAGAAAGGGAAAGGGCCAGAACAGAGGCTTTAGGTGTTTAGGGGCCAGGACATGAATGATTATCTAGCCAAGGAGATGGAGAAGTAGGAGTAGAACCAAGAGTTATCAATGTCATGGAAACTCATAGAGGAGACAGCATCTAGAAGAAGGTGGTCAACAGTGCCAGATGCTGCATAGAGGTCAAGAAGGGTAAGAAAGTAAGAAGCCATCATTTTTCACAATTAAAAAATGACTCATGATTTTGGAGAGTGGTTTCAGTGGAATAATAAGTTTAGAAATCGGACTACAAAGGTTTATTAAAAAGTGAGAAGAGAAGAATGAACATGGATTCTTTCCAAATCTACTGTTCTGTGAAATTCTATGAATGCTAATTCATTTTTTTCCCCTCCACAGTACCACATTGAGGTCATGGTTCACAGGGACAAGGGGATGCGCTAAATAAGTTTTCTTCTTCTGTAGCTAATTAAATCACAGAAATTGAGAGTTGGAAAAGTCCTCAGCAGTCATATAGACTATGTGGAAAACAAAGCAGTAGCCACTGGATTGGAAAAGTTCAATTTATATCTCAGTCCTAAAGAAGAGCAGTGCCATGGAATGTGCAGATTACTGAACAGTTATGTTCATTTCACATGCCAGCATGGTTATGTTTAAGTTTCTGAAAGCTAGGGGTTCAGCTGTTGTTGTTGTTCCTCCTTCATTTTCTTTTAAAAAAAATTTTGTTTATTTGTTTTTAGTTTTCAACATTCACTTCCATAAGATTTTGAGTGCTAAATTTTCTCCCCCTCCCTCTGGTCTCCCCTCTCCAAGACAGCATGCAATCTAATATAGGCTATACATGTACAGTCATATTAAACATATTCCCTCATTAGTCATGTTGTAAAGAAGAATTAGAACCAAAAGGAAAAAACTATGAGAAAGAAAGGAAAAAAGAGAGAAAATAGCATGCTTCAATATGCATTCAGACTTCATAGTTCTTTCTCTGGATGTGGATAACATTTTCTATCATGAGTCTTTTGAAACTGGCTTAAATCCTTGTATTGCTGAGAAGAGTTATGTCTATCAAAGTTGGTCATTGCTCAATGTTGCTGTTACTGTGTACAATGTTGTCCTGGTTCTGCTCACTTCACTCAACATCAGTTTGTGTAAGTCTTTCCAGGTTTTTATGAAATCTGCCTGTTCATCATTTCTTAATGCACAATAGCATTCCATTCCATTCCATTCATCTACCACAACTTGTTGAGCCATTCCCCAACTTATGGGCATCCCTTCAAATTCTAATTCTTTGCCACCACAAAAAGAATTGCTACAAATATTTTTGTATGTGTGGGTCCTTTTCTCTTTTTTATCATCTCTTTGGGATACAGACTAGGAGTGGTATTGCTGGATCAAAGGGCATGTACAGTTTTATAGCCCTTTGGGCATAATTCCAAATTGCTCTACAGAATGGTTGGATCAGTTCACAACTCTGCCAACAATGCATTAGTGTTCCAGTTTTCCCACATTTTCTCCAACATTTCTAATTTTCCTTTTTTGCCATTTTAGCCAGTCTGATATATATATGTATCTTTCATTTTAGAAGAGGACTGATGACATCACAGGTGATGTCTTGATTGGTAGGCAATTTGGATTTAAGCGAGGTAGAGTTGTGAAAAGTTGTTAGCTTCACTCTCTCTTCCAGAGTCATTGAGGTCCAGTGGCAGGACAAAAGTCAAGATCACTGGCAGTGGCCCAGGTGCAGATGACCTTGGTATCTTTGATGTCTAACCAAAGCTCTGAGTTCCACAGCAACTGCGTCAGCTGCCTTCATGGCCATTGCAACAAATATTCTCACACTCATCTTCTGGGGGAAGTGTTCATATATAGTAGACTCTAGAGAAGTAGACTCACTGACTAATTTGAGGTCTGTTGATTACCCTCAACCTGGTTTAGCTAGAACTTCTTGGAGCCGCAGGTAAGAGTTGGGTAACAGGTAGACACTAAAGGTGGATTAGCAACCTTAAAAAGGGTTCCCCCTCACACCAGAGGTGCTAGTCCTCCCTAAATACCCCATACACCCCAGAGTTCAGAAATATAAGAACAGAGAATTACCAGAAGAACGGGCTGGTTTTCAGAGGGGCAGAGGAACTAGAGACCAAATTGCCGACATTTGCTAGATTATGGAGAAAGCAAGGGAGTTCTAGAAAAACATCTGCTTTTGCTTCATTGATTACTCTAAAACCTTTGACAATGTAGATGAAAACAAAATGTGGCAAATCTTCAAAGAGATGGGAATACCAGCTCATTTTACTTGTCTCCTGAGGAACTGGTATATGGGCCAAGAAGCAACAGTTAGAATTGAACATGGAACGACTATTTGGTTTAAGATTGGAAAAGCAATAAGACAAGGCAGACATTGTCTCCTCATTTATTTAACTTATATGCAGTGTATATCATGAGAAATGCAAGGCTGGATAAATCAAAAGCTGGAATTAAGTTTGCTGGGAGAAATATCAACAATCTCAGATACGTAGATGATACCACTTTGATGGCAGAAAGTGAAGAAGAATTATGAAGCTTCTTCAGAGGGGTTTTAAAAAAGGAGATTGCAAAGGCTTCCTTGAAGCTTAACATCAGAAAAAACTAAGATCTTGGCAACTGGTCCCATCCCTTCCTGGCAAATAGAAGGAGAATAAATGGAAGGAGTATCAGATTTTATATTCTTGGGTTCAAAGATCACTGTAGATGGCAACTATAGCCATGAAATTAAAAAAATTGCTTGCTTGCTTCTTGGAAGGAAAGCTATGTCAGATCTGGATGGCATGCTAAAGAACGGACATCACTTTGCCGACAAAGTACTGTATAATGAAAGTTATGATTTTTCTAGTAGCAATGTATGACTGTGAGAATTGAACTCTAAGGAAAGCTGAGTGCTGCAGAATCAACACTTTCAAATTGTGCTGGAAAAGAGTCCTTTGGACAGCAAGGAGATCAAATCAGTCAGTACAGTCAAAGATATTAACTCAGACTATTCACTGGAATGTCAAATACTGAAACTGAAGCTTAAATACTTTGGTCACATAATGAGAAGGTGGGACTCATTGGAAAAGATCCTGGTGTTGAGAAAGATTAAGAGCAAAAGTTCCCTTTTGTCCTAAGGGGACAGCAGAGGTTGAGATGGTTAGATAGTGTCATGGAAGCAATCAGCATGAACTTGGGCAGACTTCGAGAGATGATGGAGGATAGAAGGGCCTGATGTGCTGTGGTCCATTGGGTCGTGAAGAGTAGGACACAATTAATAACTGAACAACAAGATAATAATTTTAAGAAAAATTAAAATTTTTGATAAAATATAATTTTAAAAGGCTTTCTGTATTCTGAAAGGTTAAAGTTGTTTCTGTCAGTATATACCTCTGACATATAAAATAGATGCCAATGGGAAAATAAGACTTGCTGTGTAAATATTTTCTTTTGCAGTCATTTAAGAGGAATAAGTCTACTTCATATATTTACAGATACTTATAATTTTATAACTGTACATATGAATCTAAGCTCTGATGGTACAGTTGTAATAGGACGTAGCAAAATATTTAACATTCAGATAACAAAATTTTATACTATTGAGTCATATTAAATGAGATTAATTTTTCTTATCTCTCTGTTTTGCTAAATATGTTAAACCTATGTTTCCTAATCAGCGTTAGGACAAATTCTTAAATGAAGAGGATCTCCTGTGACATCACAACTAGTCTTCCTCCCTTCTCTGCCAGTTTTTGCCATAATTTTAAATTTAATATTTTTACATTTATTATTAAATATATTTAGATGTATTTAATATATTTAAATATATGCATATTTATTTGTTTGATCTAGGGATTTTGAATGTATTTGGGTGAATCACTGAGTAGCTCTAATATGGAATAGCTGCACTCCTGAGTATGGGAAGGGAGAGAACGTGTCCTGCCAAGTCATAAGAGCATCACAGGCTGACCAAATTAGAAAATTCAATTTAATTCAGTTCAATTAAAATCAACTAGTATTTACTAATATGTAAGACATTGCTAATAGAATGATACTCTAAGAAGATAATTCGGTAATACAATTTTGTGCCTTGATGTATTTCTTTAACATACTTTTCCTTTAATCTCTGCCTTCTTGACAAGAGTAAGAACTCACTTCCAGTTGACACACAAAAAAAGTCAGTGACTAATAATTTCAAAGTTGAAAGGCATCTCAGTGGACATCTAGTTCAGCTCATAGCTGAACAAGAATCCCTTTCTCAGAATGCCCAAGAGGTCATTTAATTTTGTTTAAAGACTTCCAGTTGGGTGGAACTAATTACCTCCCAAAACAACCCGTTACACTTTTGGATAACTCTAATTGGTAGGAATTTTCCCACCTTTTATAAGGTGGAAATATCTTTCCTTTTGTAGTTTCCCCTTTTGCTCCTAGTTCTGCTCTCCAGGATCAAGCAAAAAAGCTCATTCTCCCTTTAACATCTTAAAAAATGAAATAACGTGTGTGTATGTGTGTATGTATATGCGTATATATAGTATGTATATGTTTATATATAGCACTTTGTAAAACTTAAAGGGATGTCAAAATACTAGTTATTGTTATTCATTATAATAATAAACCTTACTGTCCTTCAAATACTTCAAGACCATTATGTAATTTCTTTCTCATGCCCCTCCCTCAAGTCTGTCTTCTCTATGTATGACATACATGTCATATGTATGACATGGTTTTGAGGCCTTTTATCATCCTGGTCACTGTCCTCTTAGTGCTTTCCAGGTGATTAATATCCTTCTTAAAATCTGGCATCCTGTGATCTGACTAGGACAGGTATAATGGGACTTACTGGACATCATCTTTCTTAATGCATCCTAAGACTACCTTAACTCTTTTATAATTGTTGAGAGGCTCCTTAGAATTAGTTTGAATAAGGTTCAGGTCTTGCCTCTGACAAATATTATCTGTGTAACTTTGGGTAAAGTCATTGAAACTTTCAGTATCCCAGGAAACTCGTGAAGTTACAGATGAGGTACCAACCTGTATTAATGGAGGGAGTTTCTATACTGAGATTTCCTTATACTAATGAGTTCATAGATCCAGGTATCTCCTCTTCCCCCCTCCAAAAAAAATATCATCACAGCTATAACTCATGAAGAGTTTGTAGTGTAGGATCAATTGGTTCTGACCCCATCACTTTCTCTCTCCTTGCCCCTAAAGATTCCAGTGACTTCTTCTTAGGTTCAGGATCAAATATGAAATCATCTTTCTTGGTTTTTAACACTCCATACTCCCTTTCTTCCCTCTCCACTTTTTAAGCTTCACATATTCAGTGATCCAGTGACACTGTCCTTCGTGCTCTTGTTCCATCATCCATTCATTTTCACTGACTTTCCCCTATTCTTGGAATTCTTTTCTTCCTCATCTCTGTCTATTGGCTTCCTTGACTTTCTTCAAGGCTCAGCTGTTCCTGGTCCTCCTAATAGGGTCTTTCCTCTGATGTTACTTCCAATTTATCCTATGAATATCTTGTTTGCATATAGTTGTTTGCATGTTTTCTCTGCCATTAGACTGTGATCTCCTTGTGAGCATGGGCTATTTTTACCTTTTGCTATTGATAATATTAACTGAAATTATTTAGTGGTTTTTAGTGCTGTCTAGATAACAAGGATTTTTAAAGTGTTTCATGTTTTTGTTTTAAGCGTTTAAGTATTCCAGGCACTGTGCTAAACTTCTGGGGATACACAGAAAGACTTAAAACATGGACTCATGAATTGCTGTAGGTTAAAGAAATTCTCTACTTCTTGGCATACAGTAGGCATTTAAGAAATGCTTATTAACTTGACCCGATTTATCACTTGTTCACTAACCTTTTGTGACATTCTGCTTACACATGAACATGGTGTCCGTGTCTGGGCTCTTCAAAAGGAAGAAACTTTTTCAGCTTAATAGGACCTGAAGAATATGGACTGGTTTTTGCCTTTTTTTGAATCTGTATAGATTAGCATAGTGTATGAAGTATAATAGGCACTTAATAAATGTTAGTTGACTGACTAATTGACCTGTTACAACTGGCTCTCTGCTGCAGTGGCTTATAGAGAACTCAGTCACCATGACAGGGCATTGGAGTAGGACTTTGGTGTAGATTTATATTATAATGTACATATAAGTATACATTAATCATATGACATGTTATTTAGTATACAGCAATCTTGCCTTTAACACACTTTTTTTCACCCTGAAAAAGTTTTATTAAATTAGTCACTGAGAATCTCCTTATATATGTGTCTAATCTCTGAGTACCTTTGCCTCACAAAGTATTTATTTATCTGGCTAAAGCATTTTTGGGGTGATTTTCTCTGTTCCTTTAGCCTGTGTGGTTATATTTTGCAAGATTTGTTCATTTGTGAACTACTGAGTGTAGTAACAGAGAGCTTCTGTGTGGCTACATTTGTAACAAACCTTTCTAATTTCAGTGCCATTACGCTAATAGCTGGTTCAACCAAATTTACAGAAACAAGTGCATATTTAGACCCTTTTCTCTAAAAATAGTCCAAACAAAACAATGTTGGTCATGGCTTGGTACTTTCTATGCCTTAAAAAAAATTCCCAGAGAATTTTATGGAAGTGCAGATATGTATATTGTTTTGAAGGCTCTTTTGTTGCTAGTCTACAAGTTATTATATCTTTTTTCAAAAAAAAAGATCATAGTACTTGAGATTGCAAGTAAAAAAATTCAAAAAATAAAAACATCTTTAAGATACCTAGCTATAATAGTTGTTCAGACTTAAATAGCAGTTCCAAAGTTTAGCTTTAATCAAATATTCCTAGATTTCTTGTGTTTTCTTTTTTAAACATGGAAGCTGCATAGCATAATGTTTAGAATGGTGAGCATGACATCTGGAAAACCTAATTTCAAATGTTATCTCCCAAACTTTGCAGCTGTGTAACAATGAGTAAATAACTTCATTTCTTTAGTTTTGTCATCTGTAAAATGGGGAATAATGCCTGCATTATTTAGTTCACAGAACTGTCATCTGTCTGTGTGGTTTTTCTATAGGTGTCAGCTCTTAAAATTTCTGGGGAAAAAATTAAGATTTGAACTGATTCAAAATTAGGTTAGCTCATTTAAAAAGCCAAATTAGATAAATAATTAGGGAATATGACCTTAGAATATTTTTTAAAAATCCTAAGTTTAAGTAAAACCTGGGTTGTGATGTTATGTATATATACACCACATTTCTGTATGTCCTAACTTCCTCTCAATATAATCCTTAGGGCTGCATTTTAAAATAGAGATTCATATATTCATGTACACATTCATACTTTCTTCAGCCTAGTCCATCAGGTGGTCTGGGCTAGAAGAGTAGATACACCTCTGACCATTTGATTCTAATTCTTATTCTCTGTTACCAAAAATTGCCTTTGCTTAGTAGGGAAAAGAAGGGCTAGCACACTGGAGCTGGAGGTGGTAGGAAGGCCTGTGTTCAGATACAGAATTAGACCTCCTAGCTGTGTGACTGTGGTCAAGTCATTTAACCTTCCCCCCCCCCCCCATTTTGCTCATCCTTAAAATGGAGAGGACAATAGTTTTTACCTCTCAAAATTGTTATAAGGATGAAATTAGTTCATATTTCTAAAACACTTTGCAAACCTTAAGGCATTATATAAATGCTATGATGATGCTGATTGATGATGATGGTATCTTCTTCATTTACAGTTATGTAGGAAGGATTTATGCTTAAGTCCTCAGACTTCTGAGCTGGTGACGAGTTCCCACACCACACTACCCATACCAAATAATTCCCAATAAGACCACAGAACCAGTGGGCCACTTTTCCTGAGAACACTCATTTAATTGCTGTTTGTGGCCTAATTTAGATGTGAAACAAGATCTTCATTAGTGAAAGGCTAGTGTATTAACCATTAATAGCTATTGTTCTAAGCCTCATTTAAAATTTTTACTTCTGTAATGGTAAATTGAATCAGAAAGCATTTGTGGTTGGAAGGAAGTTATCTAATTGATTCTTTCAATTCTGTATTTATGTAAACTCTGCACATAACCCTTTTTTATGGCAAGTCTTACAACTATGTGGAACATTGTAATTACTTTCCACTACTGGCTGAATGTTTTTTAGAATTTTCATTGTAGAGGACTTATCCCCGTGTTTATTTTATGCGTTCCATCCGTCACAAGCATTTATGAAGCCCTTACTGTGTGCTTATTTGCTGTCCTTAGAGTACTATCACGTGACTTTGATATCTTTGAGTATGTACCATGTCAAATTAAGGAACATGTAACAATTTAAAAATAAATGTAACTTATTGTTCAATAACTGTTATTTTGACTATTACCATATGTTCCCTTTTCTTAAAGAAAGTTGTTTAAGGAAATAAAAACCAAATATATGTGGATTCACAGCTCTGAGAAGCTATCATTTCATCCCTTTAGTCCTGTAGAAATCCTAGGGTAAGCGAGAATTTGTTCATTCATTTGTTTCCAAGAACATATCAAGTCTGTGTCAGTTACTGAACTGTATTAAGTTCTGGGGATAGGCTTAGGGGAAATGTTGTACGTAAGAAACACTAGACAACATTGCTACTGTCAGGAAGCTTACAGTCTTGTCGGGGCCATAAGGCAAACACAGTTATATAAACAGGAATAAAATAACTAAATAATTAAGTGTTGAGATGAGTGACACACACAACTCACATGTATGTAAATAGAAAAACTTACAGCAAGACAAGATCAATATGCCTGGCCTAGAGAAGTTGGAGAAAAAGTATGATTTGTGCTGGTCCCTGAAGAATGAATTGGCTTTGGAGAGGCAAAGGGATGGGGGTTTTAGGGGAGGGTAGTACAGGCAGAGGCAATGTCCTGCAACTGAGAAATGACAAGAAATGATCAGGGGACAGTAAGGGAATCAGCTTTACTGGAAGAGGAAGTACGTGTCTTAGAGGGTAAAAGAATTATAATCATGAAGGGCTTTTAACATCAGGTTGAGGAATTTTATAACTGTAGATAATATGGAGGAGTCATTGAAGTTTTTGATCAAGATTGTGACCTGTTGAATTTATCTTTTTTTTTTTTTGAAGGAGAAAGGAAAGGCAATTGGGGTCAAGTGACTTGCCCAAGGTCACATAGGTAGTATCAAGTGTCTGAGGCTGCATTTGAACTCAAGTTCTCCTGACTCCAGGGCTGGTGCTCTATTCGCAGTGCCACTGTAGCTGCCCCATAATTCATTTCTTAAAGAAGAGTAAGTGAGTGAAAAGACTGTATGTAGGGAGACTTTTTAGGAACCTGTCAGTGAAAATCACTAGCTGTTCAGTAAGGGGATTAGGCTCTGACATGTAACTTTTGTGTGACCTTGGACAGTTCCTTACCCCTTGCTTAACCTGAGTTTATTTATGTGTGAAATACTGGGTGGTCTCCAAGGTCCTTTCCAACCTGCCCTTCTGTCTTCCTAGTTTGAGTAGGAAGTGGTGAGAGTTTGGATTTGAGTTCTGTGATGAGACTGGAGATGAAGGACAAGTGGGGTTGTGGGGATTCAGGTCTTCAGTATTTCTGAGCCAATAGTTTTGACAGAACATATTTCTTTAGTTGAATTTCAGATGCAGGTAACTGTTGTAACTGCCCATTTTTACCTTTATGATGATACAGTTTAAGTACAGCTAATGTAAGTTGCTTATTGTAATGGAAAGAGAACAGGACTGGGGCTTGGGAGAGCATTGATTAATTGTCCGATTCTGCCACTAAAAAGCCATGAACTTTGGGCATTTTCCTGAATTTTCAGGTCTTTCATTTATAAAATTAGAGAATTGGACTAGATTGTTCCTCCAGATTATCAAATTCTTTGCTTTATCAGTCAGTCAACAAGCATTTATTTAACACTTGGCATATACCAGGCAATGTGCTAGGCTCTGGGGATATGATAAAAAAAATGTCTATCTTCCAAGGAGCATATAATTTATAGGGGGAGATGTGTAAACATGTGAGAATATAGACCAAAAAATAACAAAGGAATTTGGTGGTAGAGGTAGGGAGTGGTTCTAGCAGCTGAGTGAACCAGAAAAGACCTTGTACAACTGTATTTATCTGGTTCAAATTCTTCTTTAAAGGTTAAGAGAAAATGGTGATACTGTAGGTGATACCGGTTCTGGCATAAACTGATGTGTCAGATCATAGTATGGTTTATGCACCCTCAGGCTAGTCTCTTTTTTTTTTTCTGAATAGCAAGATCCTACTCATTAACATACTTAGAAGTACATAAAATTTCCTCATCAGTCAAGATTAGATGTAGCCCAGTGTCATGTCCTTGAGCCCCTTATGAAAGGTTGTGTCCTGACAGAGTAGGAGTGTACCCCACAAACGTGCTGGTTTCCTTGAAATAACCAGTCATGGGTCTGTCATCCAATTATTTATCTATATACTCTTTGAAGGATGGTCTACATTTTTATTCTCTGCTCTTTTGATGAGTTATATATTTATACTATCTGCTGTGTAAGATCCCAGAGCTGGGACTTGAAGGGAATTCAGAGGTCATTTAATCCAAACCTCCTCCATTTGGTGATGAAATTGAGGCTTAGGGAGGTTTGGTGACTGCTATACAGATTGTGTCAGAGGTGGGGTTTGCTAAAGTAGTGTATTTTATACTTGATATGTGGAAAGAACTAGAATTGCGTTGATAAGAGCATGCTTACTAGTTAGTCATCTAATATTTATTAAAATGCTGCTATGTGTCTGGGGCAACTAGGTGATGCAGTGGATAGAGGTCTCTGAAATCAGGAAGACTCATCTTCCTGAGTTCAAATCCAGCCTCACTTACTATCTGTATGACCCTTGACACTTGACCTTGTTTACCTCAGTTTCCTCATCTGTAAAAAGAGCTGGAGAAGGACATGGCAAACTACTCCAGTATCTTTGCCAGGAAAAAGCCCAAATGGGATCATGAAGAGTTGGATATTACTGAAATAAATGAACAGCAATACATGTCTAGCACTATGCTAAACACTGGACGGGGGCCATTACCAGTTGTCCTTACTTATGTCTTGCCACTGTACTCTAGTGACAGAGGAAAGAGTGCAGCTGATTACTTTGCATAGTCCTACCTCCCTTAAATCCAGTTCACTTGCATCATCCTCCTGATGTCATTGGTCCTCTTTGAGAATGAAGGGTGAACAACAGTGAGCACTGAACATATAATGAAAGACAAAAGACCAACTTTGGTGTCAAGTAGCTCATAGTTTAATGGGGGAGACGGCATGAAAAGAATTGAATTTAAATAAGAAATAGGCAGGATAAATCAGGAATAGTCTTAAAGGGAAGGCACGAAGATCAAGGAGAACTGGGAAAGACATCTTGCAGAAGGTGGGAATTTAGCTGAGGCTTCAGAGAAGCCAAGAGTTGGAGATGAGGAGGGGAAGCATTCCAGGTGTTGGGTAAAGAACCACTGAAAGTGCTTAGAGTCAGGAGATGATGTCATCCTATGTTTTGTTCAAGAAACTGCAAGAAGTCCAGTGTCACTAGATTAGAGAGTATATGGAGGGGAAATAAGGTATAAGATTAGAAAGGTAGGAAGGGACCAGATTATGAAGGATTTTAAAAGCCAAAGAGAGAATTTTATATTTGATACTAAAAGTGACAGGGAGCCGCTGGACTTTATGAATGGTGGGGTGATGAAGGGACATTTAATATGGTCAGAACTTCACTTTAGGAAGATCAGTTGACAGTTTGATTGCTTGGAGGACATAGGATGGACTGGAGTGGGGAGAAATGAGTCAGGGATACCAACCATCAGACTACTACAGTAGTCCAGGTGTGAGGCAGTGAGGGTCTATGACAGGGTGGTTGCAGTGTCAAAGGACAAAAGGAGGCATATATGAGAATGTCAGAAGGAAAGCTCTCTGTTTCTTGTTCTGTATAATTCTTATCCATGTTTTGCCATGAATTCTCCATAGGAAAAATATTTTCTATGTGCTAGAGGTTCTTAGTCCTTTTTATATGTTCTAATTTTGCCTCTTTGTCTCTAGTGTTAATCTACAAATATTTAATAAAGTACATGTTGATACCATTTATTTCCTTTATCATTTTATAAACTTTCAGATTTGATTAGAATCATAATCCACTAAAAGTAGACTTGTCTTCTTCGGCTTCATCCATTCCCCATTCTGATCATTTTAATTCTGTTTTTTTGGATCTTCTTCAGCTCCTTTTTCATTCCTGAAATACATTTGAAACCATGATCCCCAATATCTCATTGTTTATATTTTTCTTGCCGTAGAAATATCTATTCATCCACTCCTTTTGTTTCCTGTCTTTAAGCCAGTTATCCATCCAAGACCAAACAGCTCCCCAATTCAGCAGCTCAATTTTTAAAAGATAGTTTTTGTTGTGAAGCCATTATAGGCTTTTAAAAAGTCTAAATATATTTTATCCCTTATACTTTAAAAAATATTGCTCAGACATTATTTTCTGTTACAAAAACCATGTTATTTTCCCCTAGAAGGTCATTTTTAAGTGTTCAGAGAGCTTTTGCCATATTATGTACTCCTGGAATCACTTTGGAAACTTCACATGGATGGGCATCATGTTAGCTATCTCCCATTCCTCCAGAAGAATGACTGTTTGTAACATTACATGTTTTCATCAGCAGTTTCTGTTTCCTCAGAGGTCTGATAAAAATAATAATGATGATATAATATCCATGTCAGGTTCCTGTATGGGAACTCCCTCTAGCAATCTAGATCATAACTTAGGAGATAATAAGCATGAAGGTAAGCTGGCATTTATATATAACACTGTGGTGTACAGAATTAACATATCAATATCCTCATTTCATAGGTCAGGAAACTGAGGCTTAGAGGTGTCAAGGGACTTATCCAAGGTCACATAGCTTTGGGATTTGAATCCAGGTAACAATGTCTGCTATATGATAACTATAATTTTATGTGCTATTTCACCGATGATTTACCAATACCTAATTTATCCTCCAGGCTTAGATAATTTCTCTGTGTTCACTAATACCTTCCAGTCAAGGCTAATATTTCTGCCCTGCCTGCCTCAAAAGACTACTTGGGAGTAGGACTCTTCCTAGCATCTTCCTCAGTGAAGAATGAGGAAAAGTGTTCATTGACTTTCTTTGTGGTTTCCTTTCCATCATTGAGCACACCTTTCACATGTTGATCATTAACTAGTTCCACGGAATGTGTGGCTGGCTTTCTTCCCCTTTTCATGTATTTAAAGAACCTCTTATTAATGGCTTTGGAAATTTAAAAAAAATATTTTTTTTTGACAGACCTAATTTTTATCCTGCAGCTGATCTGCTACACTCAATGGACTTCCTCCACAGTATAGTTGTTTTTCAGCTTTTTTAAGAGCCACCTCCCCATTGCCCCTTTTTAATCTTGTGTATTTTCCCAGTGAAGCTGTGTGTGTTTTGTCCCTCTTCTCTTTCCCTTCCTAAGGTTTCCATGCTCCACTTATACTCCTAGGTATTGACAGGATGTCTTGAAGCATCACGTGGATAATTTATTTTTTAATCTTTTAATTTTTTTTTCTGATTAGTGCCATTTTAAAAAATTCTGATTCTCACTTTTAAAATTGAATTGCCCTGTAACATAGCTACTAAGTTTCCAAGGAGGAAATGATGGTGACATGCAATTTAGCATTTCCTTCCTCAATGGACTTGGCTTCCTTAGTGTTAAGGGCTGAATTTCGAGGTATGTGTTTGTTTGACTTCACTGTTCTTGTTACACATTAAACACTTTATTATTCACTGAGTAAAGGAGAGTATGTATATATAGATTCACCATAGAAGAGTTACCTGATTTCCTCTGTGTATAAATCATACATTTTAGCAATTGATAAGTTTATAATGAAAATTATGATGCTAGCCTGTTATACTAGCAGCTTAAGATCCTAAAAATTCAAAATATTCCTTGATTTACTTTAAATGTATTTTTGAGATCTATGCATGTAGTGAGATGTCATGTGCAAATTTTCATTGCTCCACTTCCTCATCAACTCTACAGATCTTCCAGGTAAAAGAATATGTTGATGACCTTTGTCTCAATTTTACCACAAAACCTTAAGATGGTTGCATTTGTTAATGATTCATATGGAATTCATGTTTTCAATCTATGTGTATTTCACTGAACACTTTTAGTTTTAATAGTGGTTTCAGAGCCACTTATGTTGCTCAGGCATGAGTCCTAATTCTGCCTTTTTGAATTTTTGCTTTGGGATTAATCAGTCTATCAGTAAGCATTTACTGCCAGGCACCTAACTGCTAAGGATATAAAGAAAAAAGTTAAAATATTCTCTACTCTCAAGGAATTTAGATCTTAATGTAAGTTAGTACATTAACCAAGGAAGATTATATGTACACATATGAGAATATACAGTTTGTTCAGAAAAAATGCTAGTTAGTTTGAGGAAGAGGGCAAGTCTTAGCTTTTGCCCAGAATGGAATTTAAAAAAAACAACATGGTTTAATAAAGAAGATGGTGCTTGAGCTGAGATTCTAAGGGAATCAAGGATCTTAGGCAGTAGATCTGAGAAGGGAGTATGTTCCATGTATGGAGAATGGTCAGTGAAAAGATGGGGGATGTGTCTTTGTCTGCAGAGCAGTGAGTTGTCTGACATAATGTGCCACGGAGTTTGAGGAAGGAGAACAAGAAGAAAAAGACAAGAAGGGACAAGCTTGTGAAGAGCTTTTAAGTGTTCCTATGTGATCTTTGAAGCATTAGGGAGCCACTAGAATTCATTGAATGGGTAAAGTTGGTTGTGATATGATCAGACGGTCTTCAGTAACCATGAGTAGGAGTCATAGAATTCTAGTCTCAGAAGTGGAAGGTAGATCCTTTAGAGATTATTTAGTTCAATGCTGGGGAATCTGTGGCCTTGAGGCCACGTGTGGTCCTCTGGGTCCTCAAGTGTGGACATTTGACTGAATCCAAACTTCACAGAACAAATCCCCATAATAAAAGGATTTCTTCTGGAAAACTTGGTCTCCCTTGAGAGGCCCCACCCAAGGACCTGGAGGGAACACATGTGACCAATCAGCTTCCCCACCCCTGATTCAGTCATTTCCACCCCTCACTTAAATATAAGTAACCTAAGAAGTAGATGATGTTCTCTTCTTTTAACCTATGCCATTAATATTTATGGTTTTTTATATCATGATTAAATAGCATCCATATATTCCCAGGATATACCACCAAAACCAGTTGTTCCCCATTCAGCAGATAAAACTAACCAGTAGCCATTTTGCTAATTCACTTCCAGTTTTGATGAAGACACCAAGCTGTGTCTTGTGCAAAAAACTTCCCTATGCTTTAAAAATCTTTGTTGAGTATTTACTCCCTCTCCCATTATCATCACAGGGTCAGAGTGATGGCCAGCCAGGGTTGTTTTATGTGCTGTTCTTTACCTACTGTCAGATATTGACTGGGTGGGCGACAGTGATGGGAAAAAAAAGTTAACATTCCTCTTATCCCCGTTCAATTCCCTTTCTTCGAAAACCAGTGTGCACAGATTTCCTGGAAAGGGGTAGCACCATTTTCGGAGGAACCCTCTTAAACCACTGGACCAAGTTATTTCATTAGCTCTATGTCCATAGCACCATATGGGAACTTTTTTTCTGGGCATAAATCTTGTGTCCATAGGGCACTGAAGCAGTTAATCTAAATGCTCTTAAATGGAATCAGACTGCACTGCAGACACAGGGGTGAGTTATGATATGAGACCGTCAGGAGGTTCAACTTTGCTAGAATAACCTCTGGTGAGCTTGTGGTAAATACTAGTAAAGGAAATGAAAAAGTCTGAAAGAAAAAAAAATTGTAGACATTAAAAGAAAACTGGTTAGGCTTGTAGACAAGGCCACTTAAGATATTATACGTGAGGATTAAATAGTTTTCATTTTAAAAATCCATTTGAGCATTAATCACTGAAGTTTGCTGGGATGGCAAAAATGTGTTTAAAGGTCTTCTGTCAGACTTTGCTGATTAGATGTAGTGGTAATTAATTTTTGGTGTGATTCTCTACTTTGCCTCTGTTACTGCTAGAAGAGGAAGAAACTTGAGATGCAGCTTTTTTTTTAATTGGCCTATATGTCACTAAAATGTGAGGAGAACATGTCTTATTCTGATATGAAGCAAAGGTAGTACATGAGCTTAGGTAACAGTTCTGATGACCTTGGGATAGTGCATCAGGAAATTATTACATGTACATATGAGGCCTTTATGTACTAGTGATGTTTTCAGGTTAGCTCTTTTTTTTATTTTGTGCAAGCCTTAAGTGTTTTGATATTTCTCCAGTTGGGTTCTGCTTAATTTAATCTCAGAAAGACTTTTTTTTTTCCACAGTCAGAATGAAACTAAATATTCATATGGGAGGTGTGGGGGAAACCTTCTACTCAGGAGCAGACTGCATTAGAGTTCTGCCAACTGGCCTGTTTGTGAGAACTAGTGAAGTCATCAAGCCAGTTCTATTTTAATACACAGACACAGTGCTCCAAGGCAGCTGGAGGTGCAGGCATACAGAGAGAGAGGGAGAGAGAGAGAGAGAGAGAGAGAGAGAGAGAGAGAGAGAGAGAGAGAGAGAGAGAGAGAGATGTTTTTCAGAAGCAGAAATTTTCCCTGATGACTGACAGCATCCCTATTTCAAACCTGCTGGGGTTTTGAAATTTCAAGGAATCATAAGGAGAATTGTGTAATGGTCCAAGCAGAAAAGGTTGAAGAGGAGACCTAGCCTTTACAGGTTATCTGAAGCTGTATCTTTATGCAACATATGGATGGCCCACTGTCAAGATACGGTGACTCTGTCCATCGAACAGAATAGGTTGCCCTGGGTAAGCAAAATGGTGACTGTAAAGAGCTGTGGATGGAATCTTTTGTTTATACAGCAGGCAGTAACTTTTTTTTGGTTAAAAATGATCAGAAATACAAAGCCTGCCATTTGATGACACCATCCTGTAGAGGATTATGAGAAAAGTATTAGTAAGAGAAGTAGGACACACATACTATATAATTTATGAGCATATTGAAAACAAATTTAATATCATGCTGAGCAGTAAATAAATCCATGAGGACAAGAAGAAGGCAAATATATCTATCTATCTATCTATCTATGTGTATCTATATCACTAAGATGCAAGTTTCACAGTTTCTACAAAAAAATCCAGTACCCCTAAATATTTTGGCAATCTAGAAAGATGTTTTAATTTTCTGGGTTACAAACTTTGGGGGTTTTATTCATTAAAGAACCAGGCTTTGGTGAAAAGAAAATTTGATTAATGAATCATGAACCAGATCTACTTTTCAGTACCTCTGAAATGATCCCAAAGTGAACACCAAGCCTCTGTTTTAAAAGACTGACTACATAAATAAGAATGCACCAACCAGCTACACCAAATTTTTCAAATTAACTTTTGAGCTTCGCTCGAAGATGACTGTTAGCCCAGTATAGCTTGAGGAGTGGCATTTTGATGCTTTGAAGAGGGGAAATGCTTCAGATACTCTTCTAAAAGCAGAAGGTGGCCTCTGATGGGAAATACTAACTCTCTGCAATAAGGAGTTAATCAAACTAGAGACTCTTCTAGCCAGAGTGCACTCAGGGGTCATGACTATCAAAGCTACCATGATTCAACCTGATTTAGCAATGGGAACTCTGAGACAGGAAGTTGCCTTGTTTATAAGAAGCAGGGTAACCACAGTACAATCTCAAGCAACCGAGAAAGATTCCACTGGTGCTTTCATTCTGAGTAACAAGCCTGGGTGCTAAGAAAAAAAAAAAGAAAAAAAAAAGAAAAAAAACCCAGAATTTACTTATTGTGAAATATTGGTTAAAGAATTAAGATGCCCTTTTGAAAGGTCTGCAGTCAGAAAGAGTCAACTTTGCATATCTGAAGAGCTTCAAATTGTGCGCTTGTAACATTCATCATGTATTTAAAAGTATTTACTTTCTTTGGATACGGAAGAATAGGGGACCCCGAATTTTTACACTAATCTGACTTTAAGGTGGGGTGTGTGTGTGTGTGTGTGTGTGTGTGTGTGTGTGTGTGTGTGTGGTGTGTGTGTGGCATTGTGGCTTATTGGATAGAGAGGTAGTAGCCTTGGAATCTGAAGACATGAATTCATGTATTGACTGTGTTACCCTTAGCCTCTCAGCACCTCCCCCTGCCCAGACCCCTCACCCTCAAGTCTTCTAAGATTATAAATTGTGAAGAAAGTAGAAGTGATTTTCTCACAATGACTCCCCTATGTTGAATGAAATCATAGGTGTACATTTGTGTCTTTATTACATGAGTCTCATACATACAGGTACCTCTTCTATAATTATCCAAAAAAGATGCTAATCTTTCCCCTGTGACACTGCAGGAGGATAAATGTGAGAATGACACAAAGATTACCAAGGATTCTTCTTTGTATGAAACTTTTTATTTATCCACAGAACCACAGGAATTTTAGAGCTGGAAGGTACTTTAGAGACCATCAGAATCAACTCCCTCAATTTACAGATGAGGAAACTGAGATCTAGAGTAGTAAAAGGATTTGTTCAAGACTCAGAAGTTGAAAGTAATAAGGAAGAGTATTTTGATTAATTGATTGTTCTAGTTAATAGAGAGTATTGTATATGCACACAAATAAGCAGTTTTTAGAGAATTAAAATTTTATACATATGCATATATATATATATATATATAAAACTAATATTTAAAAGAAAATGTTGAATATATATATTTTTGCCCTGTATGAATTGAAACCATTGCATAGTATCTGTCGGAAATTTTTGAATTTTGCGGTGCTTTGAGGTCATTATGAATGTCATTTACCGTTTATATATGATAGATGGGTAAAGGTATAGAACAAAGGTGGGAGAATGGTGGCCAGTGGCCCAGTTTGGCCTTCTGCTTGTTGTCATCAAGCCCTTGGGGTAATCTATGGCTCAAGTTACTTCTACTATACTCTAGAGATTCTTTTTTTCACCAAAACTGTTAGATATTTCATTCAGAAAATAAGCTTAATAATTAGAGCAGGTGAGGAGATATAAATGTAATAATTCAGTTAATTAACATTTCAAAGGACAGTAGATAAATAATAGATAATATTTTGGAGTCTGTAGCCCAGACTGTGTACAGTCCCTTATTTAGTAAACTCAAAAATCTACTGAACATGTCTCCTTCCTGTATTTTTGTCTCCCTTTCCTATTTTCTTTTTTTCATTATCCTCATTCTCTTTCCCTTTCTTTGTTTCTTTCTTTTTATTTCTTTTCCTCCCTGTCTTTTATTTTTTTCATTCACAGTTTCTTCCTCATCTACTGTGTTGTTCTCCTTACCATTGTTCTACCCATTCCTATACTGTTCTCTTTCTCTGCCCCTTCCTAACTCCTTTTCTCTGATTCCTCATGATTCTTTTTTTCTGGAATGAATTTCACATTTCAGAATGGTTTCTCTTAAAAAACAAAACAAAAACCTACATTAAATTTCTTTTTTTTGCTTGGGAATGGGGTCAGCTAGATGGCACAGAGGATAAAGTACCGGGTCTGGAGTCAGGAAGATTCATCTTCTTGAGTTCAGATGTGAACTCAGACACTCAATAACTGTGTGACCCTGGGCAAGTCACTTAACTCTGTTTACCTCACTTTCCTCATCTGTGAAATGAGTTGTAAAAGGAAATGATAAACCACTTTAGTATTATAGCCAGGAAAACCCCAAATGGGGTCATGAAGAATCAGACCTGACTAAAAAGCTACTGAACAACAAACATTTTGGGGGATCCCACCTGGATATGGGTCAGTGGGCTTTAACCTGAAGAAAACAGAAACAAAAACAAAAACCTATTCCTTCGTTCATCTGCAAGAGATAAAATTAAATCTTTTTTGACTTCGTAACATATTGTGGAAGCTTTTAATAAATTTGGATACCATTCTGTTTACTGAGTTCACCTCAATTTTCTCTTATAAAATCAGAGTGGAGAATTAAGTAAAATTTTAAAAAATGTATTCTAGATATTTAAGATTTTAGTTGCTTACATTCTGAATAATACAGAGTTTCTCTGAAACAACATATTGTTCTAGTTTCAATATAGAGTAAGAAAATAAATATTTCATTTCCACGGGGTATTTTGCCAATTCTCTTTGCAAACTAGAGTACGGGAAATGAAACTTTCACTTTTCTTTCCTCTGTACATGGAACTGCCCATGTGAAGTAGGATTCCTGTGTGTACCTTAAGGGAGAGAATGTACCACTGTGGTTATGTACTCAGTGCCATTTAAGGCTACTTCTCACCCCCCCAACCCCCTCCCCCCCATAAAACACCATGTGCAATGTTATTAATCTTTGCGGTAAACAAAAGGACAAATGAGCAATAAAAGCGGGCCTTGAGAAAATGTACACACACACACACACACACACACACACACACACATACATATCAACTTCCTCCCCCCCTCCCCTTCCCCCCAACACAGCCTCTAACAGATGTTTGTGGAAGGAGTGGCCGTGACATAACATAACATAGATTTAGTGGTTTATATATTCTGACTGTTGTCTTTGGTTTTCACTTAACATCTTGGTGATTTCTTGCCTGCCTATTAGTGTATTTTTCTAGTTTTCTAACCTGGGATTCAGACAGTACAATATTATTTTTGGCTCAAAATAATAACTCATATTTATATATTAATTTCGCCTTTAAAAGACATGTTTCTTACCACAGCCCTGGGTGATCAGAAGTACAAAGTACTACTATTAGCCCATTTTACAGATGATGACCCATTAGTCAATCACAAAAATCTCATGAGATCTAATGTACTTTCTACTGTGGCTGGCTGCCTTTCTGGGGTGGTTCAAGAGCACAGCACCCTAACCTTGTAGCTTTCCTACACTTGTTAGGCTCCCAGGCATTTTCACTGGGGAGGGAGGCTGTCCTGTCCATTTTCAGTTGTGGAAGCATTTTAGGAGCCCAGGTAATTTGGCCAGCTTCCTGTTTCTAAGTCTCTTCTTAAAGCTTCAACTACCTACTTTTCTACTCAGGGGCTGACACTTGGCACTCAACTGCTTCCTGATGTATGTGTTGGTCCTCCTGGTTGTTCATTCCTTTTGTCCCTGAACATTGTCATGTTCTCCAGGTTTAAACTCAACCTTGTCTAGCCAGATATTTTGCTAATTTACGGCTTTTATCAAAAATTTGGGAATTACAAACAAACCATTTTTTCCCTTTAGGCCCTCTTCTATTTGTATGTCAAATGGAGGCTTTTTTTTTCTGGTAGAATTACTCAGTTCCAACCCACAGTTCCCAGCCATGGCAAGCTCTACTTGGGGGAAGGGAAGAGGGCTGAGACAGGGAAAGGATGTTCACTTGGCCCTGTGTTTGCAGCCTGGAATTTGATTTCCCTGTCAAGTCAGTGGCATGAACATCACACATGTAATGTGATACATGGATGGAAACTACTCTGCCATGATGCCCGTTCTTGTAAGCAGCCAAGAGAATACAATTTACAAGTATCCTCAGATACCTTTGATCGCAAAGTAAATGCTTTGTATTGATTTGTTACTGTGGCACATCAGCACAGGCTTTATTTTTTTCCCTTTAATAAATTGCTTTGCAGTCAAAGGGTTTTTTCCTCCCTTCGAAGTATTTAGAAAGTATTTCTTCCTTTCTAAGTATCTATAAAAGAATGGGATGGATTTTAGCAATAGATGGCCAGATTTTTAACTTGTTCAGCATCCTGTAGACATGCAGAGAGTTCAAAAGGTTAGATGATAGAGTAGGATTTAACTCATAAAAATTCTGTTCCTTTTTTATTTTTTTCTTATTTTTTTAACTGTGATTTAATTTCCTGCTCCTTACATCTACTACTACTACTACTACTACTACTACTACTACTACTACTACTACTACTACTACTACTACTACTGTTACTACTGAGGCTTGCAAAGCACTTTACAAATATCTCATTTGATAATATGTATGTTACTGCCTATATATGCATATGTATGTATAATAAATAAGTATAGTAACAGTAATTTTATTGCATTTAAGGGAATTTCTTAAAGAGTAGGGGACAGCCCTGGTTTCTAATTGTAAGTATCCCAGGACTCAACTTACTCACTTGAGTGAAGATTATACTTTCCAGTCTTTATTTTACTTTCTTTGTAGTCTTAAGGAAAACATTTATTTATAGGCAGTATGATTCAGTAGGTAATGTACTAGTCATGGGTTTCAGTTTCAGTTGTAGTATGTACCAACTGTGGGATCTTGGACAAGTTACTTAAACTCTGTTTCCTCTTCTGTAAAATAGTGATAATAATATGTGGACTGATTATGTCAAAGGAAGACCCTTTTTATATTCCCCAGTCATTAGTCTCCCACTCCTCTCCCCATTATTTTGGATTTAGTATCTACTTCTTTGACTTGTGTACGCTTGTTGCTTACTGGTAGAGTTTAGTTCCTTGAGGACAAAGATTCTTTTTTCTTTTTATTTTTTTTTGTCTTGGTATATTCTTGCGTATAGCAATCGTTTTAGTTCATGCTTGTTGAATAAATGAATAAATTGTGAATACAGCATATAGTAAAGGTATCATTGTTACATGTACCTCAGTGTATTCATTTCTAATTAGAGTATATGTAGATTTAAGATAATAGAAGATGCTGATACAAAGCACTGGGGTTCTTGCTTTTGTTTTGGAAGTTGAAACTACAGATTATGGTGACTTTCAAAGATGCAAAGGCATATGAGGTGATAGAATACTATTTAGATCTCTTGTAAATCTCCTGAAGTAAATAGAATTATTTGAATTCATAGCTATTTCTAAAGGAGGTCATTATATAATAATGTCACTAAATTTTAAGGTGGTAAAGGATAACGTAAAAAAAAAACCTGGCTGGTCACATGACATTCAGAGATGGACATTCTTCATTCTCATTTGATATCTTGGTGATGGCAAAAGAAAGGCAAGAAGGTTACCCTTCCCTCCCCCATGTATTGGAATTTTAGGAGGACATGAGAAAGTGTCATTCATGATGGCAGGCCTAATATGGCTGAGTCTGTATTATTTTTGGGAATTTCCAAATTGATGAGATCACTGATCTATTGGCATATTGGTGGATCTTAAAATAAAAGCATAGCATTTACTTGTAAAAAATAGAGCAAATCAAACAGTAAACATTTATTAGGTACAACACTGTGGTATGGCTTCCAAAGAAGTGTGGGATGCAGCAACTCTAGAGGCACTTTACTGGTTGAATCTCCACAAAGATTGCTTGCCTGGACAGTGGCAAGGGGGGCTGGGCTGGTAGGAGATTTGATGGTCTGGGGGGTACTGCTATTGCTAGGGCTCTTGGATTTGGTTGTCATCAGTGACAGTTAGTCAGTCGTTAGTCTTGGTTGTGGCAAGGTTGGTTCTCCACAAAGGTTGCTCCCTTCAATGATGGCTTATAGTGTGGGGAACTTCAGTTCCTATGACTCTTGGGCTCTGGGCCTGAGGTTCAAGGGGAGGTGGTAGACAAGAGTATGATGGTAGTTTGGCACATGCTTCCCTGTGGTTCTTCCTCAGGATGTCTTGTTGCTTTAGCTGGACCAGCATATTTAGTTAGCATACCCTACCAATGGCAATTGGCTTGCAACTTGGTATTGATAGTGGGGACAGTGGATCCATTCTGTATATGATGGCTACAGCACCCAGGCTAGAAACTCTTCACTGAACTCATGGAAGCTGATCAAGTAATTAAGTGATAGAGTATAGACAGAAGAGAGAAGAGAGCCTACTGAGCCTTGGGGTATGCCCCATTTTGGGAGGTAGCACAGAGATGGTGATCTAACAGAGAGGACTGAGGAGTCCCTTTTTCTCAGAAGTTACATACTTCCCAATACTCCAGTAGGTCTGTGATCATATCACAAATTGGCCTTTGTGAACCATTCCCTGTTAACCATTCCCTCCTTTTCAGGAGCACATTTAAGTATTTTTATGAGGTTTGATGCTGCTTAGAGTTTTAGATGAGTCTTGATAGATAGAAGTATATGTGGTTATAATAGGATTAGCAGGTTCTGCGGATCTCTTCCAGTGGTTTCCCACTTACTCCAACCTTGTAATTTTCAAATTTTTCATCTTGTGGTAGAAACTTTCTATATAGCTTTTTTGTGTTTTGGAATCGTAGCATTTAAATTAACATTCAATTAATTAATGTTCAGTGGCTATTGGGATGATGAGAATGAGACTTGAAAATTTTATAATGAATTCCAATGAAGGAGTACATGATATAGTGTAAAAAAGCCCAAACTTGTACGTCCTGGGTTCTAGTCCTGGTTCTCCTGTTTACTGTCTGTGTGACATTTGGCAAATCACCTAATGTTCCTGGACCTCAACTTCCTCATCTATGGAATAAAATGGGTAGATCACTAGACATCTGTGAGGCCCATCTCAATCTTAAATCCTATGTCTTCTCTTATTCTACTTTATTTTAGGAAAAGTATAGCTAGCTATTCAATGATGTGAAATTACAATTTGGAGGTCAATGTGTAAATGCCTTTCCTTACCATGTTTATCTTGTTGCCATACTTTGTACTGATCTATCTACGAAATGAATTCCTTTTCATTTTTTCCACGATGGTAAATGATAATAATACTATGCATTTACATTGCATGTTAGGGTCTATAGAGCACTTTCCTCAATGCAACCCTATGGAATCAGGTAATGCAGATATTAACATACTCCTATTACTGATTGGAAAACTCAGAAATGATCTTCCCTGGGTCATAAGGAAATATGGGAATCTTTGGATTGGTTCCATTATGTCATGATGTTCCTCAATGTTAGCACAAGCTAGTTTTTCTGTAATTGCAACCAGTAGTGCCTTTCTGAGACAAAAATGCTAGAGTAAAACATTTCCTTTTTTTTTCTCATAGTTATTATGTACTTTTTTTTTTAGTGGACTGACTTCACCATTGCAATCATAGAATTTCTACATTTTGTGAGCCATTTGTAACCCAAAGAGTTCCAAAGAGTCCAAGATTGAACTGCAATGAATAGAATACCGTCACTACAATAAAGATTTATTAAATGCTTCTTGTGTATAAGGCTCTGAGGATATACAAAAATGAAGTGATGGGTCTCTCCCTTTAAGGACTTTATATTCTGCAGGGGGAGACAAGATGAACTCATAAGTATGTACAAAAATAGGATTTTTTTTTTTATCGGATTGAACATGTGTTTTCATTGACGTAGGAAACTCCCATTCCTGGTGAGTACAGATTTGCACTCTCTGCAACTTAATCTTAAGGAATTACCTATGTTGCTGAGAGGTTGTGATAGGGTGCTAAAATAGGGGGAAAAGTGCCTGTAGGAAATTTTGGAGCCAGGAGCATGGAAATAGGGGAGGTACAGCAAGGAGGTTTTCTTAGATTATAGCAAATTTGTCTCTCTCTTTTTTAAAAAATTCCACCCTTTTTAGATGCTTGGGACAGGGGGCATGGGTGGAGGGCATTAAAATGGAGAGGAAGGGAAGCAGGGTCATGAATGAAAAGTCGGAAATGATCCTTCCTTCCTCTGACCTAGAGTAACACTTTGCACTTCTCTCATGCTTTGATTATATTATATTCTGAATTATAGATGTTGTATTTTTTGGTATACTTAGTGTATGATTGTACTTACACATTTTTGTATGTCTCACGTGCTTATTACCCTGCTAGACTATAAACTCCATGAGGGCAGGCAACTGCCATGCCTTAATTATCTTTGGTTCTTCCCCAGAGCCTACTATGTTCTAATGTTTTTCAAGTACCAATCGGGCAATAAATAGCTTTCATGAAAAGCAATAATAGGTAGCATTTATATCAGTCTTTAAGATTTGCATAGTGTTTTACAAACATTATCTCATTTGATCCTCACAACAGTGCTGGGGAGGTAGGTTATTGTTGTTATTCTCATGTTACTGATAAAAGGAATGAAGCTGTCAGAGGCTGTGACTTGTTGTGGGTCCATACGACAAATCAGTGAGAGAGACAGAATTCACACTCGGGTCTTCTGGATTCCAAGTCCAGCACTCGACCCATTCTGCCACCTCACTTCCTAGCTGTGAATGAAAAGAATCCTAAGGGGATGGCTGTTTTATCTAGGTTTGTTCAAGAAGAACAGCATGTAAATAAAATTATAGCTAACTTTTATGAAGAGCTTACAGGTTCGCAAAGCGCTTTATCTGTTTCCTCATTTAATCTTTATAACAACCTTACGTGAAGGAGGAAGGGATCATCTCCATTTTACAAATGAGGAAACTGAGGCAGTCAGGGCTTAAATGATTTGCCCAGGGTCACACAACTAGTCAGTGGCTAAGGCCAAGATTGAATACAGGTCTTCTCCGCTCCAGGTCCTAAAGTGATCCAATAAACCAAGGGTGGGGAACCTGCAGCCTCGAGGCCACATGTGAACCTCTAGGTCCTCAAGTGTGGCCCATTGATTGAATCCAGTTGGATTAGACTGGATTCAGTCAAAAAGCTGCACTTGAGGACACATATGGCCTCATGCTACTTCCTGCAGTTTTGTTAAACTCAGAAGGCATATAATATGGCATTGTGCCCAAATGTGAACCTGGATGTAAACCTACAAAGTATAGAAAATTGCTTCAAGGAAATGTTTTTTGTAATTTCTGAATGGTCTGACACTCTTTGAGGGGGCCAGAAGGAAGGAGGGTACAGAGCTTAGTCTGAATGGCGAATTTGCTGACTCTTGACTAAAGTTCTAAATTATTTATTTAGATGCATTACTTCAATGCTTCTCCCTCCTCTCCCATCCAGAATTTTGATATGCATTTTTTAAATGTGTATTTTAAATTGGAGACATAGCATGGCATTGCTGGTCTGGGGCTCAAGAAGTTTTGGGTTCAAGTTCTGCTTTGGACATGTATTGTCTCTATAACTCCAGGCAAGTTAGTGGACCTCACAGTATCTTGGGTAGAGGAAATTTGTCACCTGGAGTGGGCATGCGCTATACTAAGGAAGTTACAGAGTTGATCCAAAACAAATCTAACTAATTCCTTTTTGGAATATTCTATTAATTTTTCAGTGTGTCATCCCTCCCATCTTGTTAGCCTTCTCTTCTAACAAAGATTTTTTAAAGCAGTTCAGCAAAACCAACCAGTGTACCCGTGAACCCCCTTAGACTGCATCTGAGCATATAAGTAACATAGAACTAATTTTTTTTAAAGTATTCTTTTAAAAAACATAGTAGTAGAAGGTGAATTAATTGTAACTCAGCAGAATTAATTTCAGCCATGGAGGGAAACAGGTTGTTTAGTGCCTTAAGGGTCTAAATCTGGGCCCATGTAATTGGACCCATTTGCTTATTGGGTAGCAGTTGAGAGAAGTGGGGAAAACAGTAGGATAGGGATTAATCACTCTTTTCCCAGGTAGACATCAAGGGTCCTGATGACAGACAAGGGACCCTTCAGGACATTTCCTCAGCTGCTGCTCTGATCTCTGGTGGCCTTTTGGAATGGAAATGAGAGTTTGCTTTGAAGTTGAAGGTCATTGGAAATAACTGTCCTGCTTTGAGGAGTTCTTGCACCTACACCTTGAGTCATGTGCTGAACTTCTTTTCTAGCTTTATTTTCACACTTTCAGTTTTACCCTCAGTGAATTGGGAGATTTAGATATACCTGACAAAAAATATCGTACTGATTTGTTATATACTCCATGAGAACTCCTATTGTGACGTCACTTCAGGTTTCTTCCTTACTTGATTTTTGCATATTTAAGACAAAAATTACTCCAGGCAAGTTTTCCTTTGGCTGGGTTGTACTCTGTAGGGGCTTGAAGTAGGGCTTCATTTTGCTATCGTTTGCAGAGCCAATAAATAAGCCAGTTTCCTGATTTTACAGATTTGTTTTTGGTAATTACTCTTCTCCAAGGAAACCAACAGAAATGGGAAAGGCAATATGCTAGAGGAATAATAGCAGAAATTTGCTTTGTGTTTTTCTTTATAAATGCAAGTACCTATCAGAGAATGAACTATAAAGGTGCAAAAAAGAAAATAAGTGTACAGTGGTGTGGCAAAATAAACACACGGTATCCTCTGTCTTTTAAAGTACAGTAATAAGATTATTAAGTAAAAACATCTGTAAGTACAGCAATGGGTCTTAGCCTTGTACGAAATGAAACAAATGTCCTTATAATAATGTCTTTTTTCTAAGTGGATAAAATTTCTTTTCCTGGTAAATGAGGGTATTTTATTATAGTAATCACAGTGCATCTAAAGAAACTCTTTGGAACTACAGTTTTATACCTCTTACTCAAGAAGAGGGATGACTTCTCAGTAGGAAGAAAAAGCAAGCACCCTTCTGGAAAAGCTCCTTCATGGGACTGTAAGCTCTTTGAGAACAGGGACTGCCTTTTGCCACTTTTTTTGTATCCCCAGCATTTAGAACAGTGACTGACACCATGATGGGCCCTTAGTAGATGTTGACTAATTGCTTGATATGCTTTCATTTCTGTAGTTCTGACTTTGAACCATCTTTTAATCCACTGCTGGTCCCACCCAGCAAAGTAGTTAACCACAACTTCCTTTTAAATCTTCTTTTACAGAGTCTCAAAGAACCATCCAAAATGCAACATCCTACAGCACTTCCTTTATAAAATAAATTTAGACCATTATAGTATTTTTTTAAAAAAGGTATTTAAGTATTATGTGTGGTTTGTGGGGTCTGGGTGATTTTAAAAAACTCTATCTCTCAGAACTATCCCCTGGCACGGTGATGAGTCATTAGTTTCTACAAAGTATAACCAAGTTTTCACTAACAACATGACTGGAGAGTTTATTCATTGATAGTTTCAACAAAAAGTTGTAGAATTGGAATATGATCCATTGTCTAAAATTCTGAGTATTTATATTTAGAATACATTACTAGACATTAAATTTCCCACTGGGATGGGCTATAAAGATGTATCCCACTTTAAAATGTTCATTTTACGGTTGTTTAATGGATTTAACTATGTCTGCCTCTCCCACCCCTAATATAATTGCTTTAGCCCAAGCTTCTGATATGTGGGAAAGATCCTTTTGCCATACTTCTTCAAGCTGTGTTATTTTTGAAAAAGTTGATTTTATTTTGGGTAAATGAGTCATTGCAGTCAATTAACAGGTATTAAATGCCTACTATGTGCCAGACACTGTACTAATGCAAAGAAATAGGAGTATGTTTTTGTGTGATATGTGTTATATACTATTTTGTTGATGCCACAATGATTTATCCCTCTGCTCCCTCCCCCTGGTCACCTAAGTAACCTTAGAGGCATCATTAATTATTCCTCTTTATTCCCTCCACCCTACCCCACGTATAGCTAGTTGCCAACTCTTGCCAATTTTACCTTGCTAACAGCTGCTGCATCTCTCCCTTTCTCTTTAATCACACGAGCAGCACCCTAGCTCAGACCCTCATCCCTTCTTGCCAGGACTATTGCAATACCCTTTTAATTGGTCTCTCTGCTGCCTTGTGCTCCCCTTTCCAATCCCTTCTTTGTGTAGTTGCCAAAATAATCTTTCTGAGGCATAAGTCTCATCCTTTCAGCCTGGTGCTCAAAACCCTTCAAGAGTTGCCATTATCTCAAGATAAAAATAGAAGTGCCTTAATTAGGCTTTTATTAAGCCCCTCCACAACCTGGCTCTCGGTTATCTGTCATCTACCTTCATCCACACCTCACTCCTACATCTCACATTCATCTACATTTCCACCCAAATATACTATTATCTTTTCCCAACCTCTGTATTTGATCTCTTGCATTTATGCAGACTGACTGACCTCTGTTGGTGAAAGGTCTTTCCTTAGATCGACACAGCAGGATTCTTGTTCCCTTCAGGACTTCATTGACTTGCCACCTCCTAGACAGGACTTTGCTCATCTCCCTCTCTTCACAGCCTCTGGTTGTTAGTACTCTGTCCCACCCTGGTTTTCTTTGTACAGCGTTAATCCATATACTTTTTGTATATCCACAGCGGGACAGTAAGTTCTTTGAGGCCAGGGACAGCTTCATTTTTGTGATTGTACAGGGACTTGTAAGATTATTGTCCAGTCATTTTGGTCTGTCTTTGTGAACCCATTTGAGGTTTTCTTGGCGAAGATCCTAGAGTGGTTTCACATTTACTTTTCCTGGTCATTTTACAGCTGAGGAAACTGAGGTAAATGGGAGGAGAGATGACACATTAGGAAATGAATATGATGTTCCAAAAAGGAACCCCAATAAGTACAGGGTTGCACAGTTATTAAGTGTCTAAGTACAGATTTGAACTCAGGTCTTCCTGACTGCAGACCCAGTGCTCTATCTACTGTACCCTTTAGCTGCACCTGACTTGCAAAGAAGTAGGTGTTAAATAAATTTTTGTTGAATTGTTGAATTTATTAGACAGTTCCTACCTTTTGGCATTTCCTACTCTTTTTCTTCCCCCACCAGTCATTTTTAGTGAGGGATTGGGTGGGTGAGAAACTCAGAAATTAAGAAAGATAATTGAGAGTTGTGATGAAAAAGTTCAGATGTTTTATGTTATCCCCCTTACTATTTTTAAAATTAAAACTGTCAGAGAAAATGTGGGAACTGTTATGAAATCTCGTATTGGACATTGGTTGTAGACTATATGCCCTTGGAGGAAGTGTTCACTTTTGTCCTTTATGACCAGGAGGAAGCCGCATATTTTTTCTTTCTAAGTTACATAGAAAAATAACTCAGCTCAGTTTTGCCAGTGGCATTATAGCCAGAGAATCCGGAATGGATGGATGGACAGACGGGATGGATGGATGCATGGATGAATGAAAAACCTTTATTAAATACTTAACTATGTGAAAAGCACTGTGGGAATGCAAAAGAAAGAAACACTCTGGGGGATACAAATAAACATTTGCAGATACAAATAAACTTAAGACAGACCCTGCCTTCATAAGCCAGGAAATGATATTTTTATAGTGATAGTGGGAAGAGCCATAGGGGAGTAGATTAACATACTCTTTCTAGTAGGCACGGCAATATTAATTTGATTATGGTTCCAGAACTGGGAAGGGAAAAAAGGGGGGAGAGGACAAGATGAGAAAAGAGAGGCAGAAAGTATGAGGGCTGATAAGATCATAGGCTCATAGATCTAAGAGTTGGAAGGGACCTGAGAGATCATTTAGTGCAACCTCCCCTTTTTATAGTTGAAGAAGCTGAGGGAGGCCAGGGTACAAAGTGAAGCATGGCTGGAGTCACTTAGATATAGTAAAACGCTCCAGCACACCAGGAGCCCCAGGTCAAGAGACCTAAAACAGAAAAGGTTAAGTCATCCGAGGCGTAGGCTGAGGTCTGAGGGTCGCCAAGATGACAGGCCGAACAGGATTGTCATGAGGTGTGTTATTCTGGTTCTCCATCAAAAGCCGGACACCTCTGTACATTTTCCTATCTTTTCAAAGCATTTGAATAGACTCGAATTTGATATTGGAATCAGTGTAATGTGTCACGGATGAGACTGTTGAGTTTATGTTTCCCTTAGATATTCTGACAGGATAAATAGGACAGTTTAATCATCTGAATCACTGATAGATTCCTTTCTATTCAAAACTACAGCTCTCCAGATTGACTGTAAAACAGTCTAGAAAGGTCATGCTCATCGGGAAGAGCGGCAGGATGCAGTCATAAATAGGAACTTTTTGCCTGGGGCAGACAAGGACCACCAGTCAGGACAACAGCATGGAGTATTTTCTCTATTGAGTAGGGATGGAGGTGGAACTCATTCCCACTATCTGGTAGCTTCCTGTTTTCATTAATCATTTTGTAGGTGTTGGTTGGGCTTTGGTTTTTCTAGGTTACTACTGATGGACAACAAAAGTTGTCCAGGCACTGGGGAAAATGCTGAATGGCCCCTCATGTGTAATGGCTCACTGGTCTCCAGAGAGGAGAGCATTGGATTTTAGAAGTAAAAGGGCCTCCGGTCTGGGCTCAGCTTGAATAATGAAACAAGGTCAAGTGACCTTGCGTAAAGCACTGAAGTGCTTACAGACTCAGTTTTCTCATCTGTAAAATAACACTTTTGGCCTAGATGCTCTCCAAGTTTCCTTCAAGTTTCTGAACTGTTCATTTCTGTCTTTGTGGTTTCTTCCAGCTCTAGTCAGCCCTTACTTCTCTGTCATGAAATTTCACTTCCTCTGGCCTTTTTTTGACATTTCTCTAGCCTTCAGCAGAAAGGAATAGCTACTCTTTGTTGACGATTGAGTTTTTTCTTCCTAATTGTGCTTACTGTCAATATTGGCTAACCATCACACCCTGCGAGATCCCACTGAGTCTTCAGGCTTTGCAGAGTTTGCCTACCCGTAATCAACCAGTATGCCATCTCAGTTTTAATTTGTGTTGAGAATTCCTGTTTTCTCCCTATCCATCTAAATACTTTCTGAATACCTGCTGTTTTAGGGATGCTATTGGTTTGAATGAATGACACATTACAAATATTTGATATTACAAATTTATGAGGGCCTTCTGAATTGCTTTGTTTAAACTATTGGGCATGTTTTCTTGGCCTCCTTTAATTGATGTGAAGGCTAGGACAGTCTCTTTAAAAAAGGTCTTTCAGTCAGTCAGAGTGCCTACTTTGTGCTCTGCAAGACTTCTTTTAGTCCAAACTTTAACAATATTTAACACATCTGAATCAAAATAGAGATGTTGGCCTGTGTTTGTTTCTTTTTAACTGTCTGTGGTTCCATCTGTCTTCCTGATATTGTGACCATCTTTCTCCAGTTCTTTAAAAATTGAAAACATGGCATATTGCCTGGTACCATGATATGTCTCTGGGTCAGTCACTTTCTCAGGAGTGGTTTCTCATTGAGCTAATTTCAGTGGAGACTTTCCCTATTATGAATTAGTCAATGGATAACTTCATTCATATAATCTAAATGAATTATGGAGTCATAATCCAAGGAAGTGATTGTTTTTGTTTTTTAAAATCACAGATCTGGAGAATTGTGCCATCATATTTTCACCTGTTATTTTTTTGGGGGGGGAAATGTCCATTTCTATCAAGTTCAGCTGTGCATGTTTGCAATTAAGGAGGGGAGGGTTAATGAGTTTTAAGAAGGAAATGGTCATTGTGGTATATGTCATAGAGACTTAGCTTTTTTTTTTGTCTTTACTCCTGTCTTTTCAACCACATTCAGCCAGTAACTTCCTTTTGTGGAAAGTCAGGCTTTTTCAATGACAATTCAGGGTTAAAACTATATTTCTACTGCTCCCCAGTCTTTTTTTTTTCTGAAGCAAGGGTTATTTTGACATTCTGATATGAACATGTCCTGACTGTGTCAGCTCTTGAAGAAAAAACTTGTATATTTAATTATAGACATTGAGATGGATTTCCAAAAGCATCCCAGACAAAACAATAAGAGCTGGTATTTGTGAAACATTTGTGCTTTATGTACATGGTCTCATTTGATAACACAACCACAATGGGGTATGTCCTCTTGATATTATTAAGCCCATTTCTTAAATAAATAAAATGTGGCTTAAGGAGCTTAAGTGACTTGCTGATTAGTCATACAGTTCATAAGTGTCAGAACCAGTGTATGAATCCACTTTTTCTCTTGATTCCACATTCAGTGTCCCTTACCCCAGACCAATCAGGCTATATATATCTACCTACATAATGGTATACTTGCAACCTTAAGTTAGTAATGTCAGGTGTTATCAATGAAGTCTTTTAGAAAAAATTTTTTTTATTGATATCTTTTGGTTTTATGTCACCTAAATTTGTCCTAGTGTTCTTTCTTGTCTCCCCAGGGATCAATCCCAATGACAGTACATACATACATACACACGCATACACACATACATGCATACATACATGTATACACACATACATACATACATAAGAAGAAGAGAAAAAACAATCAACAAGACAGATCAATAAATTAAAAATATGAAAAATATGTTCAGTGTGGACCTTCTAGCTCTGCAAATAAGTGAGAGAAGGCACCTTTGCATCCCTCTTCTTTGGGTTCATGACTGTTCCATATTCAGGTCATGTAGGTCTTGCCATAATACTTTTTGTTAAATAACTTAACATTTATTACAATATTATAATATTCATTACATTCATATATCATAATTTGTTTGGTCATTCCCCATTTGATGGCTATTTCCTTTGTTTTTCCAGTTCTTTGATATCACAAAAAGTGCTACTGTGAAGATTTTGGGGTATTTGAATCCTTCTTACTCATGAGCTCTGGGCCTAGTAGTGGAATCTTTGAATAAAAGAGTATAGATATTTTAGTAATTTTATTTGCATAAGTCCAAATTGTTTTCCAAAATGGTTATATTCATAGCTGCACCAACAGTGCACTCTAGTGGGTCTGTCTTTCCTCAAGTCCTCAAGCATTGACTAGTCTCTCTTTTTTTTTTTTGTCATCTTGGTCAAATATCAGCTGTGTTTTGATTTGCCTTTCTTTTGTTATTTGATAATTAAAGCATTATTTTATATAGTTCTTAATATTTTGTACTTCTTTCAAGAATTGTTTATTGTTATAAAATTAAAAAAATAATTGTTTATTTCTTTGAGAACTTTTGATCGTTTATCAAATGGGGAATAGCTTTTGGTTTTATACATATATACATGCTTACTTGCATAGAAGTACATATGTTTTTATTTGGCAACATATGTTGGAGACCAAAACATCTGAAAATTTTGATACAAATATTTTTTTTCCCATTTAGCTGTTTTCCTGCATATCCCAGATGCATTAATTTTGTTTGTGTGATAACTTTATAGTTTTATGTAATCAAAATTATCCTTTGTGTTTTATAATTGTCTCTATCCCTTGTTTGATTAATAATACATCTCCTGCCCATAGCCAATTAAGTCCGTGTCATATAGAATAGAGATATAAACAATAAGCATAATATTTTTGACTCTAACATTGTTGACTTAGAGCTATAACTAGGGTGGGGCATATGGGGCTTTGTCTTAGTACACCGATATTTAGAAGGTACTGACAAAACCATGATGCACTTATGTCACTTAGTAACAACCAAGGTTAGCATTGAGGTAGTTAAAATACTACAGAAGCTACAGAACCAACAAAATGGTGTATACAATGATGTAACTATAATAACAGAAAAGAGAAGAAGATTAAAAGAAAGCCAAACTCTAGGTAATTGTAACAATTAATGTGGTCCCAGAGAACATATAGTTAAAAATGGAATTGGTGTAAAGGGCTAAAGGGACAGAATGTTTCACACATTGTGACACTATAGGACTTTTTGCTCAATTATTTTTATTTGTTTTAGGATTTTATGCAGAAATTATTGATAAAATGTTTAAGATATTTTTTGGTCAAACATTTGTTGATTGCGACCCATGCTTTAAGAAGTGCTGAAGGGGTAGTGAATGGAAAAAGTTTAAGAAGCCAAGGCCTACCCCTACTATCATACTCAAAGTGAATCCACTCCCCCAACCCCATGTCAATGTGACTTGGCTATGTCTTCGTATCTCTGTCTCCCTTCCCTCCAATGGAATTTCCTTTAAAAAGTTGGTTTGAGATCATTATTCATGTACTTACTTTAGTCTTATTTTGTTCTATCAGAATTACCTCCATCCTTCTATGAAGTTTCAGTTCATAACTTCAGACATTATCCTTGACTCCTCTCTCTCCTTGACCCACATATCCAAATATTTTCCAAATCTTGCTGTTTTTACCTTCATAATATCTCTCCCATCTGACTCTCTCTCCCCACTCACACAGCTACCATCTTAGTTCAGGCCCTCATTACGTTTCTTCTAGATGATCGGAATATTCTCATGTTCAAGTGCTTTGTATATTAACTGTCTATTAACTTTATATTTGCACAGTATATATTTTATATGTGTTGTCTTCTTCCCCATTAGTACGTAACCCCCAGAGGAGTAGTTGGTTTCATTTTTTACACTTGTATTCCCAGTGTGATACCTTGTGTAAGTTCTTAATAAATACTTGTTAATTGATTATAAAGTTTATTTCTGCTGTGAAAAATATTAGTTACAACTCTTTTTATATGGAATATTGAGTACACTAATGAAACTCTCTTGGAGTGGTAGAAGTCATGGGAGACCCTTAAGATTCCTATGAGACTGTACCAGAATTGTGGGCATCCATTGAGACCAAGGGTGGCATCCAGCTACCATGGACATGATGTATGGACTGGCTAACTGGTTCTATGTCCCAAACTCATATGGCAGATTGAATATTTTTGTTTTATGGTGTGGCATGTATTAAGTCAGTTAAAGCTGATTAAAAAAACAACAACACTTCATTTAATAACTTAAGTACATCAGAGACTGTCAAGCATAAAGTTTAAGAGGTAGTGGATTAAATCACCACTTAATGATTGTGGAGAGAATGACTCCCTTGGTTTACATATTGAATTTCTGATCCATGCATCATTGACATTCTTTGCTATTGAGTAAATAGATGGACTTTCTCTTTTAATAACATCTTCAATTTCTGTAGTCTTCTTCTAATGAGATTTTCCAATATATTATCTCATCTTCATAATATATCTGTGAATAAGGTGGGCAAACAGTTTCTCATTCAGATATTTACAAATGGAGAAACTGAGTTTTCAGAAGGGTAAAGTGAATTCTTCAGCTTACTGTTTAATTCTCTACAGAGCCTGGGGCTAGAAGACAGTCTTCCAGAATTCGAGACCTGTTTTCTTTCCACTTGACAAGTGGATTTCAACTTTTTTTTTTTGAAGGTGGAGGAATCATTTATGGCCTTTTAATGCTCTGGAACTCAAGCCCTTTATTTGTGATTCAGAGAGAACATAACAGACAGAAATTGACTGTGCCTATTTACCCTGGTCACACTTTATTTTAGAGAATCTTTCAAGGTTCCTCATGTAACCTTTCAGTTTTATAACATTTGAAAATTATTTTACCAAAATGTGCCTCTTATTTCCTAATGGTATAGCATATATATATATACTAAATGGTATAGGTATATAATTTAAAAAAAAAGAGCATCAGGTGAGAAAAATCTTTTAAGGTTTCTAAAGTCTAAGTTTTGAACTAGGTGTAAAAAATGTAGAAAATGTAATTAATTAAATTGTAGTGAAAACAGTAACACCTTGTACTGTTATCATATTTCTTAATAGCATAGATATTTAAAACATACATATCAACTTATTATGTAGCTTATTATGCCAGGGCCTACCACATTGAAGGAGTTTGATAATGATTTGTTGATTATTATGTAGGTTGGTTATTATATATCCTTTATAGGGTAGGAAATTGGTTAAGCAGAAGCTGATGGCTTAAGAGTCTAGACTATCTGATCACTGGGAACCCTTCCAACTGACAAATTTTGTGATTCTGTGATATTTCCTGTTGTGCACTGTACCTGTGGTAGTTCTAGGCATTGTATTTAACATTAAATATAGATTAATGTTAAGTAGATATGTTCACTAATTTATAACAGATACGTTTAAATGAGTATTCTTGAAACCTACATGTAGAATGTACTTTTTATGGCATGGAGAAATCCTTTTAAGTTTTTTTTAATTTTTAAAGATAAGGTCTTAGACAAGGGATAGCAAGATCCATTGACTTGCCCAGTTTACACAGTGAATCTCTACTAGACTTGAGCGTGTTGTCTACTTGCTTTTGCTCTTTTCCATCGACTGAAAACAATGATGCAGTCAGTGTTCACCAATTAAAACATTTAGGTAGCGTACACAGTGACCTCTGTAATGGAGTGCAACTGACAAATAAATATAAAATCTGCTCTCTTGTGATCAACACTTAGGGGAGCATAATGACTTCTTCATTGTGAAGCCTAATTTGCTGAAGGCAAGGAGTAGAAAGGGGGGCAGAGGAAGAGAATAATTATGGATAAATGAAATCTATGGATTACCCAAACTTGGACTTTAGCTTTGCTTTTTCTACTCTTAGGAGAGCTGTTAACAGCAAGCACAATCTACAAATTTTCCTCCTTTTTTCCTCTTTCTCTCCTTTCTTCTGCTCCTGTGGAGGTGCTAATGAGTAGCTAAATGGTAAAAGATGGTGAAGATAATGGAAAGAAAAAAGGAGAAGCAAAGGGTGCCCAGGATTTTAGATTCAAATAATTAGCCATCAAATAACAAAGAAAGCAACCTATTTCTTGGTGCTTAGTTATTTTTTAAGGCAGTTTTTAATGATCGGCATAGAATTATAGACTGAATTTGAAGGATTCTTAGAATCATTGAGTCTAAGCTCGGCTCCCCCCAACTCAGGATGAGATGAAATGCATTGCTAGAGTTAGTCACTGACTGGGTTGTGTCAGAACAGGAACTGGAACCCAGATCTTGGAGTGCTCTTGCCTCAGTCCCACACTGCTTCTCATTTTGTTAAGATGGGGAAGCATTATGTTGTGGTGTAAGTCATTTAATGCGGTATCTTGGGCCAGTCCCCATATTTCTAGGCTGTGTTGGCCTTGTCTGTAAAATGAAGTAGTTGAATATGGCTGGATGACCCACTTGTTGGATCTGTTATAACGGGCATTCCTTTCATGCATGAGTTGGATTGTTAAGGTGGCTAAGGTACCCTCTGACTTGCAATTTCTGTGATTCTGCTTATAAAGGTGATTTCTGTCAAGTTCTAACATTCTATGATTAAAAATTGTTACTATGAATAAAAAATTCTGTCCTATCCTGGGGGGTTAGGAGCTTTTCAAAAAATGGATTGTTAAGTCAGAGACTGCTATTCTGCTGAGTTAGACAGGGGCATCAGGTGGTAACCAGGAGTATCTTGTAGGTGCCACAGTAGTTTCTCTCGCCACAGCATATCCCTATTTTTCAGAAATTTTTTGAGGTGAATGCACTTTTAAGATATAAGTAAATATTCTCTGAAGAGGAGAGAGTTTATTATCAGTCATTACCATTATTAGTAGTAATTATTAATGTGATTTATGGGTTGCAGTGTGATAGAGAGGTAGTTTCGGAGAGAGGAGGACCTGAGTTCAGATTTCATACTCTGACACACTCTCTGACACGGAGGAGGTTACTTAACTTTACAGTGGTCACTGGCATGTCTCCCTAGGACTTTAAGTTATAGGACAGTTGCTGATCTGCCTTAGTAGAGGGAGTTTGGAGAACTCCTTATAGTGATGGAATTGCGAGTCCAAGACATTTAAAAAATGTTGACTTGTTGCTGATTTAAAAAAAAATCAGCTAGTGATCAAATTTCTGGTGAAAACCCTGTTTCTTCTTGATCCTGTATGGGTAATTCTTTTTAAAGATATGACACAGATAAATATTGCGCAAAATTGGATGAGAATGTTGAGATGACTTGGAATTTGCCCTGGTAGAAGCAGAGCCTACATTGGATCAGAATCCCCAGCCTATAGAAATATTAATACAATGATTAATGTCCAAATGGTAGCAGAACACAGAAAGCACTTGAATGCACCTGAAATAAGACGAGAGGAAATATGGTCCATTGGAAAGCATGCTGGATTTGGAGTCAAAGGTTGTTGTTGTTGGGTCATTTCAGTCATGTCTGACTCTCCATGACCCTGTGTGGGTTTTTCTTGGGCAGAGGTACTGGAGTGGGCTGTCATTTCCTTCTCCAGCTTATTTTACAAATAAGGAACTAAAGCAAACAGGGTGAAATGACGTGCCTAAGGTCACACATCTAGTTTAAGTGTCTGAGGCCAAATTTGAATTCAGGTCCTTCTGCCTTCAGGGCTGGCTACTATGCCACCTAGCTGCTGGGAGTCAAAGAACCTGAGTTCAAATTCTGACCCTGTCATTTACTACTTGTATGACTTCTTTCCTTCTGTTTCCTCATATCTAAAAATGAGGGGATCGAAGTAGATGACTTCTATGTTCTCTTCCAGCCCTGAATCCATGGCCTTTTGAAGGGAAAGTTTAAGTAGAGGGAGAATAGAAAGGGAAAGGCAGTTTTAGAACAAGGAAACAATGGCAAACCTGGGTAGGTGGCTGTGGTGAGAGCTTAATGAGGGATTAGGGAAAGGTGACCCAGGACAGAACAGTGGGATGATAAAGAGAGTTGGGAACTGCTGCAGAATTTTTTTTTAGTTACCTTGCAGTTTTTCTTGGAATTTTTGGTACAAGCAATAATCAACCATATTCTCTTTGAGATGTGTGTGTTGGGTTGGTTACGTGTTTGTATGACGTCCATTTATCAGGAATTGATCTTTCTGACCAGTCAAATTCTTGTCGTAGTTAAGGGCTTCTATTTATTTACCTTTGAAGTGAAGTGTCAATAACACTGGATCTAGAATCAGAGGACCTGAGTTTAAATTCTGCTTTGCCACTTACTACATTTATGACCTTGGGAAAGTCATTTAATATAGAGCAATGGTTCTCAACCTTCCTAATGCTGCGACCCTTTAATATAGTTCTTCATGTTGTGGTGACCCCCAACCATGGAATTATTTTTGTTGCTACTTCATAACTGTAGTTTTGCTACTGTTATGAATCATAATGTAAATATCTGATATGCAGGATATATTTTCATTGTTACAAATTGAACATAACGCACAGGTTGAGAACCACTGATCTAGAGGCTTCAGTTTTCTAAATAATAAAATGAGAGGGTTGGATTCCATGGCCTCTGAAGTACCTTCCAGCATGAATTATATGCTTATATGACCTGGCAGGCTTTGAGATAGCCATTATTGAATGTTGGTCCTAATAGGAAATATATGTGAGGTTGTTCAAAGAGTGTTTTGTTTATAAATTAGTTCATCTGGCAAATACTGGTTTCTATAGCGCGTTCTAAATCCTGAAAAATTAGCTGATTACCAGGTTTCCACATAATTACCATATAGTTCTAACATCATTATATCATTGGACAAACTTGTTAATGCCAACTGAGTAAAATCTGGAGTCTTTAGTTCATATTTACTCATTTCCCATTTTATGTAGCATCATTGTGATAGATGAAAACACTGTATACCAATTTGTTATTCATTGTTGACAATGAACTCCTTATAACAAGTAGGAGATGATTTTTTCTTGGTAAATATTTTTGTTTTAAAATAAAAATCATAACACATGCTTCAGTACGTATTCACGTGCATAGTAGAAGAATATTTTAAAACTAAATCATTTTGATTATGTTATAACACATACCTAACCAGTATTATACTACTGATTCAATTTAATTCAACAAATGTTTGTTAAATTTCTCTTCTGGGCTAGGTCCCACAAAGACTAATTCCCTAAGAGCAGGGGTGAGGAATCTGTGGCCTCGAGGCCACATGTGACCCTCTAGGTCCTCAAATGCAGCCCTTTGTCTGAATCCAAACTTCATAGGACAAATTCCCTTAATAAAAGGATTTTTTTCTATAAAACTTGGACTCAGTCAATAAGCCATACCTGAGGACCTAGAAGGTGATATGTGGCCTTGAGGCTGCAGGTTCCCCACCCCTGCCTAAGAGTTTAGAGTCGGAACAAAATGAGACATTGATACATGATTGACAATTAGCAAATAGACTGACTTAGCTGAAGAAGGATTTTCAACAAGGATAGGAACTGAGGAAACTTCAAGCTGATTCAGTCAATAAAGCTTGGCTGAGTTTGTGATTTGACAACCAAGCATTTGAGAAGACTCCTGGAGCTTCCCCTGTCTTCTTTGGTCTCAGGTAATGAGGAAGTGATGTCCACAATCTGAGCTTATAGTGCCCTGAGCCAACCAAGTCTTAAGGAAGGTCTCAGTAACTTTTAAGGAAAAACTAACCTGACTTGCATGGGGGGAGGAGGTAAGATATTGCTCTTACCACAAATGCTTCTTACCTGCTAGGCACTTGCTGTTCTTTGGGAATGCTAAAATTATCTTTGTTAAAAAAAAAAAGGAATGGCTGAGACAGAAGTTTGGCTGTCTGTGAAGGTCCTTCTTATTGTTGATGTGATTTGTGGACTTTTCTCCTAACCTGGTCTAGTCCTGGCTCCCTCTCCCATCTTGTGGCTCACAACCTTGCCTCAGCTATTCTGCTCTTGTGTCTTCTTATTTACTCCTATCCTTCTCTGACTCCCACAGTGTTTTAGCATATAGGAATGTCTCCAAGTGACACAGAAGAAAGTTGCGATATAAAATATTGTGAGTTTATTTCCTAAACTAGAAACAATATAGAAATAAAAAACTTGTTTCCCACAAAACAGTTTTTCGCACTATGAAGATTTATACAAAAAAATAATTCATTTAATGCACATAGATATAAACCTGGGCAATTCACTTAAACTCTTTTTTGCTCCAGGCAAGATTATACATTTCAACCAACCAATCAATATGAATTTATTAAGTGCCTATTACATTCTGGGTATTATGCTAAGCCCTGGTAATACAAAGGCAGAAGAAAAGAAAGTGAACCAGTTCCTGACCTTAAGGATCTTAAATTCCAACAAGGAAGAAAGTGTGTGTGTGTGTGTGTGTGTGTGTGTGTGTGTGTGTGTGTGTGTATCACATAAATATGATTTGTTGCAATGAAGGAGGTGGTGGGTTGGGAAGTGATAAATGTATGAAACAAAAAATAATGAAATTATAATCCGTGCCATTCTTTCTAGCCAGAGACTTTCTAGCTCAATTTTTACATTCATACATATGTACATACATACATACATACATACATACACATATGCACATATATTATATAATCTATTCAAAATGCATGCAAGATAGTCTTGGGAGAGGGGCACTTGTAGCCAGGAGGCTGTTGTGGATCAGGAAAGGCTTCATTCATGCAGAAGGTGTCATTTGAGCTAAATCTTGAAGAAATGAGGGGGAATAGTTGACTATTGTGTTAGAAGCTAGATTTACCTACACTAATGAAATCCTCTTAAGTCTCTAGCTAGAAAAGAATGGCATAGATTTTAAAAGATAATTTAATTACTTTTTTTGAAACACTTTTTACATTAGTTGCTTCCCAACCCACTACCTGGATCTCTCAAACAAGAAGTACAGTTAAGTAAAATGAATCAACACCGTGACCATGCCTGACAGTTTATGACTCATTTTACCTCTGTGGACCACTTTCTCTTTAGTGAGAGAAAGGAGGCTTGTTTCATCACAGTCCTCCGGAGTCAAGATAAAAGCATAAATTTTCTAGCAAAAAAAATATCAAAGCATCCAGAGTAAAGATAGCAAAAAGCAATTATGAAAAAAACTCTTCTTGGTTAGGAGAGAAATTGGCTGTGTAGGTAATCAGAGACTCTGATAGTTATCTGTATGAATTTAAGGCTACAGAGTGGATCTGTGATTTCATTGATAGAGGAAACCACAGGTGAGAACACTCCCTCTTAACAATGCACCATCCCTACCATCTTTCAATTTATAGTCTTAGAGTCAACTAGAGAGCCAAAAGCTAGATGGTTTACTTGTCTAGGACCACACAGCCAGAATATGTTAGAGATGGGACTTAAACTCACCCCTTCTTGGTTTTGAGGCTGACTCTCCACCTACTGATGTGCTTCCTTTTTTATTTGCCTCTCTCATTTCTTACCTTTTTCATCTGGCTGCTAGATTGTATAATGGAGCAGAGGCCTTGGACGTAGGAACGCCTGAGTTTAAATTCTATTTCAGGCACTTAGTAGCCATGTCATTCTTCTTTGAGCCTCAGTTCCCTCATCTGCGAAAGGGCACCAATAATAGTTCCTCCTTATAGGGTAGGTTTGTGATTTCCCAATGAGTTACCATACCTTATATCACTATGTAAATGATGGCTATTATTATTATCTCTACAAATTGTCTATAAATTTAGAGAGTATGTCTATCTAAATACCCAGTTCTCAAAGAATTAGATTAAACTAAAACGTACTTAATGCAAAAAAGCTACTACATATAATTCGCTCTTTAATCATTCAGAGTTCACTTTGAATATTTTCATATGTATGAATAATCAGATTTCCAGTATCACCGCCATGGAAATTTCTTTAAAAAAACTCCACAACTCAAGTGCTGCTCTTTTAAGAATAAAAAATAAAATCCTATGAATAATAAAAGAGGTAAACATTGACAAAGTTTTTCATATAACATATTTATGTTTCCTTGAGATTGTAAGCACAAAAATTCTCAAAATCCTGTCATTTTCTAATTATTCAAGTTAGGCTGGAAGGTAGAAAGAGTCTTGTGATTCAAATCACACCTACTTGTTGAAATAAAGAGTGACATACTTTTAAATTTGCTGCAACTATATGAAATTTAGACTGATGATAAAAAGTTAAATATATTGTTCAAGTATGAATATGGTAAAGTTCAGTAGGGATGGTTGAATGAAACAGACCACACAGATATGATAGAGCAGAGCTAGCTGTGAGAACTCTGCTTTGTGAAGGAATTTAGGGACTCAGTTGTTTTCCTTAAGTGGTCATTTCTGTGGGTCTTTTAAATAAGCAGCTGACGATATGCTATGATAGGGTGAACACTACATGATAATAGACATGACTTGGCTTGGCATTGGGACTCTTGGGTGGTTGTGGTTTCTAATGAACATATGGAAACACATGGATTTTGTAGACATTCTCTATCTCAGTACACTATAGAAATCTACTAAAAAAGACTCCTATAAATTGAGGATATAATTGTCAATAGCAATGCTGAAATGTACAAACAGAAAACACACTTGATATTATTTCTGATTTGCTGAAGTCACCAGGTCACTTTCTCTCTTTTAGAGACTACAAAATCTATTTTTCATTTCCTCCTGAGTACTGAAGGTCATTATTGCATCTTGTGCTTTCCAAACTTTATGCCTGATTTAAACTTTATGAAGAGTACTTACTGCCCTCTTTTTTAAAAGATGGGTCAGTTTTGAATTGATGAGATCCAACTCTGTTACTAACACATGAAAAACTATCTCCTCAGGTTGTTGTATAATCCATTCATGCTTCTTTTTCTGAGCTCTATTAATTCTGTTAGAAACCAAGTCTATAAATCATCTACAAATTTGATTTGAAGATGACACAAAGCTGGGAGATGTAACCAAAACATTGGAGTCAAGAGGTATGAGAATAATCAACCAAATCCAAGAAGATGAAATTTATTTAATAGGGATAAATGTCAATATCCTTAGGTTTAAAATGTATGAAAGTGGTATGACTAAATAGTAGTCTAAGGAAAAGATGATGTTTTTAGAGGATTTTAAGTTCAGTATGAGTCAGTATTATGTAATAATGGATTGCCTTAAGAGAGGCAGATAATCTAGATCCATGAAAATGATTGTCTTGCTATATTCTGTCCTGATGAAGTCACATCTAGAGTATTATATTTAGTTCTTGACATGGGAAGAACATTGAAAAACTGAGTGTCAAAGGAGATGATGAAGGGTTTTTGGAGTTAGGGTAAAAGATGACCAATTGAAAGTAGTGGGAGTTCTTAGCCTGGAACAAATAAGAAATAACAAAAACTTTAGGGGAACCTAATAGATTAGTAATTTAAAAAAATTAAGCACCTAATCCAGTGGGGGAAGAAACCTGTGGCCTTGAGACCACATGTGTCTTTTTAGATCCTTAAATGTGTCGTGGCAGGACAGTCAGGAAAGGTTTCATGTACATGGTGCTTGATTACAGATTTTAAGAAAACAAGATTTTTAAGGGGGAGAGGTGATGTGAGAGTGCATTCAGGGCAGTGGATGACAGTGTGGAAAGCAAGGTGGAAGATGGAATATGGAGAACAGTAAGAGCCTTTTTGACTGACCCACAGATTTCAGGTGGGAAAGGTATACTGGGGTCAGGTTTTAAAGGACTTTAAAAGCCAAAGAAAGGAGTTTATATTTGATACCTAGAAACAATAAGGAATCATTGGTGTTTATTGAATGACATGGTCATTTCTATAGTTTAGGAAAATCTCTTTGGCAGTCCTATAAAAGATGTATTGGAGAGGAAGGGGAGACTGGAGGCGGGGAGACCAGTCACCAGGAACGTGATACCAGGCAAACATGTTGACTATCTTCAATACTTTAAGAGTTGTCATGAAGAAGAACAATTAGATTTGTTCTCCTTGTCACTAAAGGGCAGAATTAGGAATAATGGGGGGAAATTACAGAAAGATAGATTTAGTGTTGAAGTAGCAATTAGAGCTATTTTCTGAAATGGAATGGGCTTCTCTAGGCTATAATGGATTCTCCTTCACTGGAGGTTTTCAGGTATTCTTGTTTGAATATTGAATGAATTAGATGACTTCTGAGGTTCCTTTCAATGATAAGGTTCTAGTTCAGGCCCTCAGTATGGCTTGCATTGTCAATTTCAGATCCTTCTGTCTTTCTGTTTTCATCCTATATATGATCCTTTGAATCCTTTCATGATAATTCTGTCAGAGTGATCTTCATCATGCATACATATGGTCATGTTAGTCCTTTACTCAGAATTCTTCATTGGCTCCACATTGCATATGCAGTTCCTGACATTCAAGGTCATGTGTTTGGCACCACCTACCTTTAATAGTGTACTCCACCAGGTATTCTTCTAAGGAGATTTTGGAATTTCTCATACCTCCCACATGGTTGTGATTTTTTTCATCTTTGCCTTTGTTCATGCTGTTTCTTTTCCCCCCACTTAATAGTTTTTCCAATTACATGTAAATATAGTTTTCAGCATTCACTTTCCTTCTTTTTTTTTTGGCTTTTTTTTTTGGAGGGGGGAAGGTAGGGCAATTGGGTTTAAGTGACTTGCCCAAGGTCACAGGGCTAGTTTTGTGTTAAGTGTCTGAGGCTGGATTTGAACTCAGGTCCTCCTCATTCCAAGGCGGGTGCTCTATTCACTGTGCCACCTAGCTGCCCCAGCATTCATTTTCATAAGATGTTGAGTTCCAATTTTTTTTCTCCCATCCGCCCTCCCTTCTCAAGACAGTAAGCACTCTGGTATAGGGTATACATGTTTTTAAAGATTTTTCCGTGTTAGTCATATTGTTAAAGAAGAATCAGAACAAAAGGGAAGAACCACGAGAAAGAAAAAACAACAACAATAAAAAGAGAAAATAGTATGTTTCCATCTGCCGTCAGACTCCAAAGTTCTTTCTCTGGATGTGGATGGCATTTTCCATCATAAGTCTTTTGGAATTGTCTTAGATCATTGCATTGCTCTGAAGAGCTAAGTCTTTCAGAGTTGGTTGTCAAACAATGTGGCTGTTATTATGTACCATGTTCTTCTGGTTCTGCTCACTTCACTCAGCATCAATTCATGTAAGTCTTTCTAGATTTTTCTGAATTCTGCCTGTTCATAATTTCTTATGGAACAATCATATTCATATACCACAGCTTGTTCAGCCATTCCTCAATTGATGGGCATCCCTTCAGTTTCTAAAGAGCTGCTGTTACTATTTTTGTACATGTGTGTCCTTTTCTCTTTTTTATGATTTCTTTGGATATCTTCCCTTCTCCTCGTTGCCTATGAATTTCCTATGTAGCCTTCAAACCCCAGATCAAATGCCATGTTCTCCATGAAATTATACTTGATTGTTCTAGAATAGGGGTTCTTAACTCATGTTGTGGACCCCATTGTTGGTCTAGTGAAGTCTGTTATTAAAATACATTTATTGAAACATTTTTCAAAATAATGTTCACAGACCAAACATTAAGAACTCCTGCTCTAGTTGGTAATGAACTTTTCTTTCTTAGACTACACATAGGATTTTGTTTCTATTTTGTTAATAATACTTTTATCATGTACTATTTTATATTACAGTCATCTCTGTATGTCATATATCTGAGGAATATACCATATCTTTTCTCAAATTTGTATATGCCCCATTACTCTACACATAGAGATCTAGTAACTCTTTGCAATATTGAATATAGATGACTGGATTTATTTAGCCTAGGGAAGGGATGTTTGAGAGGGGATAATAATAGTTTTTATTATGTGCAGTCAAAAATGTATAGATCTCCTTTGCTTCAAATGGCAAGTAAATTAAGATATCGGTAGAAATCTGAATGAGATTTTAGGATGAATTTTGATATCAGTTGTTTTGAGTTGGTAGGCAGAGTTACCAAAGAAGTTGGGGCCACTCCTTCTCTGGAGATTATTTTGAGAACAAGAACTGCTTCCTTTTCTTTTTCTTTTCCTTTTCAATCCTCATCTTTAATTGTAGCTATTTGCACATAGTAGGTGCATGATGTTGAAATAATGAAAGGAAAGACTGGAGATCCTATTTTGATCTGAGAGTTTATGATTGATTTTCTTTCAGGAAACCTTCTTTGATTTTTCTGAATCCTTTTAATCCATAATAAAAACAGTAGCTAGCATTTCTAGGCTGCTTAAAGGTCTACAAGGCACTTCTTCTCAACAGGCCTATGAGCCAGGTAGTATGAGATTGTTTTTTGTGTATTTGTTTTTGGTCTGGCTCTGTCATTTTATCAGGGTAGAGATACGCCAGGGCAGAGATATTCAGAGAAACTCCATCCATTGAAGCAGATTATACCACGCATCTGTACCTTATAGTTTTAGAGAGAATTGCCTAGAGTATTGAGGGATTGAGTGACTTGCTTAATAATTCAACAGCTAAGTGTCAGCTAGGTGGTAAAGTGGAGTCAGCAGGACCTGAGTTAAAGTCACTTAACCTCGATTGTTTCCCATGCCATCCCTCACAAAATAGTATGGTGTAAGCAGGATTTGTACCCAAGTCACCTTTACTCCAAGTTCTGCTTTTGATCTACTATGACATATTCCTTCTTCATCTAAGAACTAGATCCATTTTACAGATGAGGAAACTGAAGGTTAAAGAGGTTAAATACCTTTCCAAAAGTAATATCTTTCTTAATTGGTAGGGCTGGTTCTAGTCTTTTGGTTCCTGTTCCAAACTGTCTGTTACACTGGTTTGTTTGTCTCTCATTGCACCATATCTCCATGTATGCATAAGCATAATGCTCCCTTTCTCTGTACTAATTTATATGTTTCATTGTCAGGATTGAGTTTTTTTCATGTTAAAGTTCAGTAATTCAATTAAAGTATAACCTCCTTGAGGACAAAGGCTATCCTTGTGTAAATTTTGTTTGTCTGTCAAGTGACATCTAGTACAGAGTGCTTTAACACAGCTGATTTAACTGTCATACTCTATGAGGATCTGTTATTGCGTAGCAGTTCAGACTTTTTTAGGGTTAATTATCTATCTGTGTTCACTATTTTTTAACCGAGTTGTAAATATTTTCTTAGGACAGAAATTTGGCATAGACAATTTTTGTAACATTTCCAAAATCCTGTTTTCCGGAAAGGTTGATCTTTTAAGTTAAATACCAACTCCTTTCTATTATGAAGACAAACAATTGTGCGTTGAATTGACCAGCATTTTTGGACTTTTGTAATGTTAAGAATGAGGTCATTTAAAACCTCTTCTTTCTTCCCTACAGTCCTGAAGTTTAAATCTCATGCTAGTATGACTCTTTTACATGTTGAATCATGTTTAAACACTGAGTTTGTTTTATGTATGGATCAATAATTGGAAAGCATATTTATTTTAATGTATAGTTACAGCATGGATCTCCAGAAGCATCAGGCTTTTTTTCATGTGAATAGCACTAAATGACTTTGCTTCCTCTGCTATACAACTTGAGAAGAGATTTAGAGAAGATAACATTTTCTTTCAGCTAAGTATTTATTATAAACTCGCCTTTAAAGCAATACCCTTATGCCTCATTGTGACATGGAGGTGATACTGGTTTCTCAGAGGCTGTTCCCCACCCCCATCCCCAATTAAACTCTGGAAAGTTTTGCCAAACTGGAAATGCTTGAAGTGTGGGCTTGGTGATGGAATGTATGTCTCTTATCCAGGAACAAATCTAGCCAAACTTAGAGAACTTACCACTTTGGCTGTAGGGCAGTGTTTCCTCAGTCAAAGTCAGTCAATCAATTTATGAAGTGCCTACTGTGAGCCCCGAATAGGGGATTATTTATTTATTTATAAATTTATATATAAAATTATATATATAAATTTTCTTTTTATATAAAATTCATAAATATCATATATCATATTATTATTGGGGATACAAAGTCAAACGGCAGCTTTCTGTGTTCTTAAGGAATTTGTCAGGGGAAATGACACATAAAGTAAATACCCAACTATATATGAAGTCAAGACAAAGTAATTTCAAGGAGCATTCTGAGCTTAGAGGGTTGGATCAGTGAAGGTCCCTTTGTCAGAGGTGATCCTTGTGCAGAGCTTTAAAGAGAGTTAGGGATTCTAAAAGATGGAGGTTAGGTGAGAGTGAGTACTAGGTATGACAAAACCATTGAGAAAGCAGGTGAATTATTGGGCAGGAGCTACAGTAAGTCTGCCAGTTTGGATAGACTGCTAATTATATGAGGAGGAGTAATGTATAAATAGCCTGCAAACTTAAGTTTACACCAGATTGTGATGGGCTTTACATGCCAGCAGAGGATTTCGTATTTTGTCCTCGAGGCAGTTGGGAACTACCAGGGCTTTTTGAGCAGAAGGATGACATGTTTGGAATTGTCCTTTAGGAACATCCATTGGACTACTGGGTGGAAAATGGTTTAGAGAGGATAGTTAGGAAGATATTGAAATAGTTGTAGTGAGAGGCAATAAGGGCCTAGACTAGGATGGTGTCTGTGTGAGTGGAGAGAAGGATACAGATGTAAAAGATGCAGTGAGTAAAATTGAACAAGATTTGGCAGCTAATTGGATAAAGGGAAAGATGGAGAGTAATGAGTTAATGGTAACTGAAGCTGTAAACCTGTAAAACTAGAATATAATAGTGTCATTGACAGAAATAAGGAAATTAGGAAGAATGATAAGTTTGAGGGGGGAAAGTTAATGAGTTCTGTGTTGGGCATATTAAGAAATTTGAGACATTTTTAGCATATTCATTATAAAATTTCCAATAGACAATTGATGACTGGAGCTTAAGAATGAGATTAAGGTGACAGGTAGGTAGATAGATAGATAGATAGATAGATAGATAGATAGATAGATAGATGGATCAATAGATCGATTTCGGAGTTATCTTCATAGGGATGTTAATTGAAACCATGGGAGCTGGTGAGATCTTTGGGAGAGACAGTGTAGAGAAAGAAGGTCCAGGATAGAGAACTGGGGTACATCCACAGTTAGGCTGTGTAATAATTCCAGCAAAGGGGACTGAGAAGAAGGAGGCAGGTAGTAGAAAAACCAATAGAGAGCAATTTTACAGAAATCCAGAAATGAGAGAGTATCTTGGAGGAGAAAATGGGAAATGATGACAAGTAGTCTTGAGGTGATATAGAATAAGGGAGAATGGAGAGAGAGGGTTTATAGCATGAGTAGTCTTCTTTCTCAGGAGAATCCGAATCAAGGTCCTCTGTTAAGAAGGAAGAGGAAGAGACAGGGTGGATGGCTTAAAGAGAGGAGAGAAGATTTGGAATAGCTCTTATGGGGAAAGGGAATGTGTTAGAAAAAAAAAACCCAACCCAGAATGATTGCTTTTGTTCAAGGGGGCTTTCATTGAGATTAATTTGCATAAACTTACAATACAAATGAAAATCAGTAGCATGTTTGTATGAATTCCTCCTCTTCCTCCAGCACTGTTTAATAGCTTGTGACAGAGCAGAGGAGGCAGATGTTGGTGAAGAACATTTCAAGTTATAGAGTACTTGCTATCTTCATTGGTTAAAAGACCAACCAAAGATATGTGTGCTTGAAGTGTAGACATGTGCTAAGCTCCCATTCTGTGCCTAACCTTGTGTTGAGTGACATGGTACGTAAAAGAAGTATAAAGTGTAGTCTGATTAAAAGGAGCTTTGGTCTTGATAAAAAATGCAGAAAGAACAGCTTAGGATTCTAGTTATTGCCTCTTTCCAATCATCACATTGAAAGAACTCTTCTCAAGTTACAGTAAGATTGGTTTCCTCGAACTGTTCTAGTATGAGCTCCAAGAACCAGTGTAGCAAATAACATTCTGATTAAAATGCACCTGCACCTTGAGTGCAGGTGCCATCCATGTCTTTCTGGACTGCTGTCTCCACAGATGCAGAAACTGAATCATTTATAAGCATTTTTGTTAATGTCTCTGTTTTTTATATTACATTCATTTTTTTCTATATGTCCTACCCAATCAAGCCTACTTTGTAAAAAAGAAAAACAATCAAGCAAAACTGATCAATACAGTGAATGCATCTGTCTGTGTCTATATGCCGCATTGAGGCTATGTAGACATGTGATGGTCGGATACAATATCACTCATTGCATTTATTCAGTTGCAACTGAATTCAGTTGCCTTTTGAGATAGTTCTTGTTCGACAACATTGTAGTCTTAGAGACATTGTTCTCCTGATTCTGTTTATTTTGCTCTGCATGAATCAGTACAGATCTTTATATCTTTCTTTGATTAGCTTACACTTGTCTTTTCTTTTAATGCAATAGTATTCCAATATATTCATATACCATAAATTGTTTAACCATTATCCAACTAGTTGGAACCCATTGTGTTTCCCATCTCCAACCCTGATTTTTTGTTGTTGGATATCACACAAAATGTTGCTCTAAATATCTTGGTGTATGTGTGAGCTTTTTGTCTTTTGTTTCTTTGAGTGCATGTTCCAAGTAGTGGTATTTTGTGTCTGAGGGTATGAAGATACTTTTAATTTCCCCCAGTGTCTAGCACACTCCTCTGTACACAGTGCTGTTTCAAAATAAATTTGTTAATTCTGTTGCCATGTGGCA
>CM053580.1:97387863-97405778 GCA_028627135.1 Pseudochirops cupreus | reverse complement strand
TCTGCTTTTGCTTATTGAAATAGTACCATGCATTTTTATAAGAGTACTTAATGGGTGTTCATTTTTTTGTGAACAAATCAACAAATTGGGATTTCTTAAATATTAATTAAAAATAATTAAAAGTACATACATATATGTATAGATATCACAGTTAGCAACAATTTAAAGATCACAACTGCAAGATTTTGTATACTTTATTTTACCAAAAGTTAAGTTTTAGGGTTTTTTCCCTCTTTAGTAGAGCATTCATACCAGAGAAGAAGTCAGAATTTTTTCTTTTTCTTTTATGGGATGTTTATAATGTACCTAACTGTCAAATTTGGGTTGCTATTATACAATACTCTACATACATTTTATTCAATTCTGTGTTTCTAAACTTTTTCTGTGTTGTCTGCTGGCCCTTCTGTGTGATCTGCAGCTTTCGTAACACTCCTCAAAAGTTCCTATTTAATTTCTTTTTAAATTAAAAAATTTTTAAAAAGCTTTTCCTCTCTTTAGTTTCTTAGACTGACCTGTGATATGTCAAAACCTTCGTAGAGAAAGTCACAATGTGGAAGGGATAACTATAATTTTTAAAAAATTTCCTATGCTACTTGTAGTAACAGATTACAGGCACTAAGTGGTGTAACAGATGGAACACTCAACTTGGAATCAGGAAGAAGTGAGTTAAAATTACCTTTATGAACCTGGGCAAATTACTTCACTTTTCTGGATCTGATTCCCTCTTCTGTAAAATCAGAGGACTGGACTTCATGGCCTCGAAGGTCCCTTATGGCTTTAAATCTATGAGTCCTGTTATTTGCATTTGCTTAAAAACGCATTGAACTTTAAAAATATTTCGTAATTTTTTTTCACTTCCCTCCCCATTTTAAAGCTCTCTTGTCTGACCAGTATTTCTGAGGACTTAAAATGATGTGGAAATAATGAATCAATCCACAGATAATGTTAAGATAAAGTACCTCCCTCTTTCTGCCTTTCATTCTCTCAGAAAAATAATGGGATGGCTTTTTGAACATGGTTATATTTTCTATTGACTTTTCTCAGAATAGAAGTTTCTAAGGGTAAAAATGGTTGCCCCAAAGGAAATATGTTGAAGCAGCCTTCTATTTGACAGAAATATGACTTTATATTTCCATTAAAACAAAACACTTACTTTAAATGAGTACTGGGAAGACTGTCAGTCCCAGACAGGTATATCTGATGCTCCTGTTTGTACTACTTAGTGCTGGCAGCTTAGATGCTATATCAACCTTAACACAGTGCTTTGGCTAGGTATTATTCATGGTTCTTCTTTTAGAGAGGCTCAGAAAGCTGCTTCAGGATCACAAATATATATGCTTTTAATGCTTCACCACATAATGCTGTTACTTTTACTTAGGGTTAAGTTTGTAATGCTCATATAAATAGTGAGTTGCAGAGGCTCGGGCATTGCTATTTTTAACTCATGGACAATGTGTGCAAAGTTTGACTTCATTAGAAAAAAATACAGATGAAAAAAGTGTGAATTATTTGCATAGATAGCTGACACTTTTAATGGTTCCCATAAACAGGTTTGTATATTAGCCCCCTCCCTGGTCAACAACATCTATTGAGTACTTCTTGGAGGAGATAAAAATCGGTATTTTCAAGGATAGAAAATGGATTTTTACATTCATGATGTTTTTTTTTTAAATTAAAGCCCTTGTAAAATGAAAAGAGAAACCAAAATCTATTTAAAGAGAGTTTGAATTTAACCACCAGTCAGCCAGCAAGTAGTCTGGAAGAAATGGAAGAAATTTAACATGGAATCTTTGTTCTTTAGAAACTACAACGTAGTAGAGTCACTCAAGTTTTAAACTCAAAGCATTGGAGAATGATGGAAGACACTTTATAATTATATGCTACATTGTGTCCTGTGGGTGCTAAATTCAGTTAAGATTTGGGGAAAGGAGATGGTCCCATATAAGACTTGATGGATGTAGAGAGACAGGCAGGCAGACAGACAGACATACATACACACAGACACTCACACACACACGGTATACAGTCTGTAGTAGAACTTGAATGGGGCCTCAGAGGACCTATACAGGGAAAGAGCATTCTAAGCTGTGGAAAAAGCATGAATAAAAGTATATAAATAAGGAATAAGCTTGAGAAAACATGGCAGGTCCAATTCAATAGAAGGCCTTGGAAGCTAAATGGAGAAACTTTTACCTGATGAAGGGAGGCACTAGGGAGCCCTTGGTAGATTCTTAAGCAAGTTGTTACATGATCCAAAAAAAATTTTTTTTAAGTAAAAATATATCTGACATCAGTAGGCATGATAAATTAGTCTAGCAGAAAAATGCAGAGATTAGAGTCAAGGGATCAGCAGAGAAAGTACATGAATATAATTATATAATTTTGGGACTCAAGGAAGGGGAGAGAGAATGATAGCTTAAGGGTATAGCTGGGTAAGGGAAGGGCAAGTTGAGAGAAATGATTTATGAAGCAACATCTGGAGGATGGTGAAGGGGTAGAGTTGAAGGTCTAAGGGGGAAAGAAGGAACCTTGACTAGAAAGTGGCCTACCTCTTTCTCTCAGTCTCAAGGGAGTGAGAAGAAGAGTGAGAAGAAGTCAGGACACTAATAGGTTCAGAGAAGTGTGTGTGTGTGTGTGTGTGTGTGTGTGTGTGTGCGTGTGTGCGTGTGTGTGTGTATACATATATACATATGTGTGTGTGTGTGTATATATATATACACACACACACACCCCACATATATATGTGTGTGTGTGTGTGTATATATATATATATATACACACACACACACACACACACATATACATAAGTAAATCATAGGGCATGGGCTGTTTCCTAAATCCTGAAATTCCCATGGGAAATACAAAGAAATATTATTCTGTGATGGGTACTGGGAACTTAGTAGGTGCTCAGCGTAAAGGAGAAGAAACGATTTTTGTACATTCTACCTGGACAGCGCCAGTAACCCATGAGTCCAGTGGATCTGTGTTCTTATTTCTGTGATATTTTCTTCCTTGGAAATCAGTCAGGATCAATTCTTTTGGGGAGATTAGAGGAAGTAGAAGACAAGCAAACTGTACCTTGTTCACTTGACCAGCACTCTTTTCCAGGAAGGATGTGTTGTTGGTCTGTTAGAAGAAAGAATATTTTTGCTCAGCATTATTCTGTGTGTTGTTTTCCTTCTTAGTTCCAAATCTCATAGGGATAGCTAAGTGGTATAGTGGGTAGAGCACTATGCTTAGAATCAGGAAGACCTGAGTTTAAATCTCATGTCAGATACTTACTACCTGTGTGACCCCTGGGCAAGTCATTTAACCTCTGCCTCAGTGTCCTCAACTGTAAAATTGGGTTAATAATAGCACCTACCTCACAGAGTTATTGTGAGGATCAAATAAAATAATATTTTAAAAGCCACTTAGCACAATGCCTAGCATGTAGTAATTGCTACAAAATACATTTTCTTTCCCTTCCCAGTTTACAAAGACTTTTAAAATGTGGGAATTTATAATTCCCAGAAAATAGGAAGCTATTATTGATGCTAACTAAATGAAAGCCACTGCAAGGCAGAATGTTGGATCTTTTTATTTTGATGAATCTGTATACATACCTCTCCAAAAGCCCCTCTGGAATGCTAATGGAATACCAGCTCTACCATCTTTGGAAATGCATCTAGTACCAGTGGGTGACTTAGCATGTCCAACCCAGCTAAGTAAGGAGAAGCAGATCACTGCTATGGAAGCTTCCAATTAGCTGATTAGTCATGAATTCTTTTACCTTGGAAACCTACAGAACTATATCTTCACAGTAAAATAAAATTTAAAAAACTAGGTCTGTTCTGTAGATAAATTCAGAAGAAGTTTTAAACGTATAAAGGACATTGTAATTACAGTATTCCTAATTTATAGATTTATTTACCAAATTATTAACCCAGATTTAAGATGAAACTTTAATAACTGAAGTATTAGTAATGTTATTAATACTATATTCATTCTTTACTGACTAATGAAAATTTGAAAACTGTTTTGGTTTTCACTGGAAATTTAAGAATAGAATTAGGACACTTTTTTAATTGAATTTGATCTAAAGACTGACTCCAGAATCCATTTCTGAACAGTGTCTACCCATTTTCTTACTCTTGCTTTTTTTTTTTTTTTGGAGGGGGGGAAGGTAGGGCGGTTGGGGTTAAGTGACTTGCCCAAGGTCACACGGCTAGTTTTTTTGTGTGTGTTATGTGTCTGAGGCTGGATTTGAACTCAGGTCCTCCTTACTTCAGGGCCAGTGCTCTATTCACTGCACCACCTAGTCACCGTGATAATCTTACTCTTGACTTCAGAGAAAACAGGTTTTAGTTTTCTAAGCTACGATTTGAGCCCCTCCCATTGTCTTCCCACTACTGAAGACAAAAGCCGAAAATGATAGATGCTTAGACACAAAAAAGAGGAAATTTCCCGGAGGGGGTAACATTATATGATTAAAAAAAAATGACAGTGTGAGTGATCCAGAGAAGAAAAGGAAGCAGAAAGCAATTAGGAAGGAAGAAAAGGGGAAATCTCGGTTTTGATTGATTCAGGTTCCTATGACCAATTATTTTCCTGGTTTTGTAAAAGTGAGTTAGCTTTCTCATTACTTCAGTAAAGCTGTCCATTTGGTTTGGATTGTGGATGGAACCTCCTTTTCCACTTTTGGTATACCTTAGTCAGAGAGAGAGAGAGAGAGAGAGAGACAGAGAGACAGAGAGAGAGAGACAGAGAGAAACAGAGAGAGACAGAGAGACAGAGACAGAGACAGAGAGAGACAGAAAGACAGAGAGACAGAGAGACAGAGAGAGAGAGACAGAGAGAGAGAGAGAGAGAGAGAGAGAGAGAGAGAAAGAGAGAGAGAGAGAGAGAGAATGTGTGTAAAAGAAAAGCATTGTAAAAGTCTCCAGGGCTCTTTTCCTATTTCTACTGCCTAGAAACTTCCCCACCGTGTGATTTCACACTTAAGTGGCAAAGCTTCCTGTTGCTGACTGATGGGAGGCCTGGTTTTCTTTGGTGGTGATTCTCACAGGAAAGGACCTGCAAAAGCTGCATTAGATTTTCAGACATTGGTATGTTACCTTTTAATAAGATAGAAGATGTATTATTTTCATAATCATAGAATATTAGAGTTGGAAGGGACTTTGAAAAAAGTCAGTTAGTCCACCCACTCAAGTCAATGAATCCTTTTTCAAAACAAGGATTCCTACCTTGGAAGGGAGTTTCTGCCTTAGGATCAATCTAAGTTAGCATTGTTCTGCTAGTGACTACTGTCTGTGGCCTCTTTCCGTTCAAAATGCCAAATGTTACAAAGTACTAAACTTTAAGTCCCAAATAAACAAAAGCTATATATATAATCTTACATATAATCCTGTACTCTTCCAAGTTTCAAAAACCAATAACTTTTGTTATCTTGATTTAAAGTTTGATGATTTGAAGAGCTATTGGCTTCAGGAGTGAAATAGAGAACCAATTGCTTTCTATTCTTGGTTCTTGGTCAGTAAGAGAACATGTAACTAAAATAGGGTGAGAGTTTTCTCCTTCCTATCTCCTTTTTTTTTTCCTACTCAAAATAGCTTTGCTTTCTCTTTCCTTTTCACAAATATGTTTTAGTAATTGGAGGGTGCTGAGCTCTTTCAAAGGTATTTTCCTTTTCTATGTCTCAGAGTACAAAGGATCTTCTTTCATTAAATAAAAATAGATGAATCACAGGTAATTATTTCTTAATAATGAACACCATGTACTCTTTTGTAAACATTCTGATAACTGGGATGAGAAAAGGGATCTGACAGAATGACTGGCAATCATCAGTAAAGTCAAATTTTTTTGTTTTAGAGATCCTAACAACCCAGCAGTTAGATCACCAAAAACTTAGTAGCCTAAATCATTTACTGAAGTACTATTTGCGTATTTTCCAAATAAAGTTTTTAGGCCTATTAGCAAAGGGACTCTAGAGGTAGGATGGTCTGGTAGGAAATGAGATGCATGGAACACGTACCCAGCCTCATCATAAAGCAATATCATCCGTCATTTGGTTATCTCTTGAGATCTGACTAATGAATTTTCCTTTGTCTTATTGTCAAATTGAAACCGTTTACATTATACTGTATTTGGCTTGATCGCACTGTGGCTTATTGAAAAGTAGCTTCTAGAGGCCTGAAATTATTGGGCATTTTGAGTACTTAATAAATGTTTATAAATAATCATCATGATTATGCAAGAGAAATCTAGGATAATGAATAGTGATAAAATAGCTGTTCTGTCCTGACTGTTTTGAAGACAAATCTGAGAAAAGGACCTAACACTTGAATTTCGCAAGTATTCACAATCAATTAGTACAACAATTCATGGTCCTTTAAAATAATGACCTTACAATAGAACCGTAATGTGGGGCTCCGAAGAATCTGGGAATCTGAGTGGATTAACAACTGAGTTTTCTCTTGTCAGAAAATAGATCTAGTAGGGAAGGAGTGACATTTGCATAAAGGCACTTCTTTTTGTCACCCTTAGTGGTTTTTTTTTTAGAAGTATGGTTTAATCTTACTCCTGTTATTAAATTGCTTTAAGCTTCTTTCCAAGTATCACAGCCAAATGGAAGGATTTATTTTCCTCCCTGTACTTTAAAATATTACTCTAAAGCAAAATAAGCAACAGGGAGGAGATAGAGATATATTTTCCCCTCTTATTTTCTGTTTGTTTGCTTTCTCTCATGACTTTTTAGATATCTTAAATAAAAAAAATAGTTGGGTTGCCTTAAAATATGTTTAATATAAATGTTTTCAAGAAAAGGTTGGTAGTAGTAAACATCTTTTTAAGGTGGATGAGATTTCTCTTCCCTTCACTGTAGCATGGATGCAGATTTCTCTTTGCCCTATTTATGTTTATAATTTAAGCAGGTTAGGAAGCATCCAAGTAGTATAATTTTGTGGAAATTGGGAGGACAACAAAAGTGAAGTATCCTCCCTTAATAGAGAGTCAAATGTTTGGTGTCCCGTGAAAATGAAATGGCTTAAATTATCAAGTATTAATTGGCCTGGGGCGTTTCCCTTATTGCAATGCTTTAGAGTGTCTTTTTTTTTCCCCCCCATTTTCGAAATTCTTTTCCGTTCAGTTCTGGAGTGAGGAACAGAACGGGATTGGGGAGGGAGAGTGGGAGTTGGTAGAGATGGAACCTGGAACCTGGAATGGATGTCCTGAGGGAGGAAGAGCTTCCATGAATCCCTTTGCCTTTGAGCATTGCCACAGATCTCTCCCTAAACTGGCATTAGGGCAAGGTAAGAAGGAAGAACTTTGATTATTAAGCAGCATCGCCTAGGTGGGTCTCAGTGGAGCTGAATTACATTATTTTTAGGGGAGGAGATAGAAATATGAAGAAATATAGAAAGAAACAGAGTTCTTGTTACCCACTCCTAAACTGGGATGGCTTTTGTTCAGAAGGGGCAAGCTTTAGTTTGGTTCACCTGAGTTGGAGACTGCTCATGTATGTGCAGACATATAAATGATACATTTATACATACATGGTTATGGCCACATACTCATATGAGTTATGACCAATTACATATTCAAGAAGATTATGCTGAATATCTGCTTTGTGGCTTTGGGGATGTGAAATTGCTGCTGCAATTGTTGGCACTATTCATTCACAAAACATTTACTTGCGTGTAAGAAAATGTCCCAAAAGACTGATGTTGGAACCACATCCTATACATTATTGTTATCATTATTATCATTTGGTTAGTTTTTATAGCTACAGTTTCACCAAATGATCTTCTGCTTTTAGCCCTGAAACTTTGCTTCACAAATGACCAAATAAATAACGAATGCCACGTATCATTTTGTAAATGTTCTGATAACCAGGATGAGAAAAAGGCACCTGACAAATCATCAGTAAAATCAGATTTCAAAGACTGACCTTTGTGGAAAATGAGACATCTCGTTCTTGGTTGCTGGGTATTGGATTGGGTTGATTTTCCAGAAATAAAAAGTTGAATTGTGTTTCATGGTCACTTTGTAGAGTTTCTTCTGATCATTTGGTTACTTTGATGCTATTTACTTTCTTCTTAAAGTGGTTTGTTGGCCCACAGTACTCCTTTTTCTGTGTTCTAGTTCTGTCATTTATTACTAAAGGATGTTGGAATGAAAAGGTCAGATTTACTGAGAAGTAATATAGGGTGGTGCATTGGACATGAGATGAGTCAGAAGACTTGGGTTTGATTCTTGCCTCTGATACTGTCTTGCTATGCTGTCAGAGGCAAGTCACTTCAATTTTCAGAACTTCAGTTTCCTCATACGTAAAATAAATATTGTGCTTGCTTTAACTACCTACAGAATGGTCATGAGAACAGTATTTATTCCAGTATCAAAATGCTACTGAAATGGGAATTAATTATTGTTGAGGTAGATTTGATTTGTTCCAGTTCCATTTAGAATGGAAATGATCTCCACTTTATCGACCTCCATTTTGTTTGGGAGTTTGATGCCACACACTTCATTCATTCATTCATTCACTCAGGAAGCATTTTTTAAGCACCTGTATTTGCTGGGCTCTATGCGGGGCCCTGGAGATACAAAGACAAAACAAAGCAGTGTTTGCCTTCAAGGAACTTACTTTCTATCGGAAGCTTCTTGGTAGACTTGCTGATGTTCAAGCTTTCTGCTTCACCATTGGGCAGTCTGTGGCCCACTTTGTTACCAGAGGATGCAAGGACTACGCAGCATCGTTTGGGAAAGGCTTAAGTGGTACTTAGTGCTTCTTGAATGACCACTGGTGCATGAAATTAATTTGCTTCTGGACAGTTGTGAAAAGGGATGATATGTAAACTCTTCTATGTGCATTTGTATCTGGATTTTGGGAGCAGAGCTTATAGATAACTGTTCCAGTTCTGAAAACATTTGTTAATTAACCTTGGTTAGTCAATCGTCAAGTCAACAAGCATTTGTTAAGGGTGTGCTGGGTACTTTGCTAAACCCAAGGGATACAGAAACAACAAAAAAAGGCAAGAAGAGTCTCTCCTCTTAGAAAGCTTATATTCTAATGGGGCAGATAGCACAGAAACAAGCTGGTAGGTACCTAATGGAAGAGAACATCGCAGGCATGGAGCCAGGAGACTGAGTGTCGTGCAAGTTGGCCAGTGTTGTAGGAATGTAGAGGAGAGGAGAGAATAACTGGAAAGGGGGAATGAAGGGCCAGGTTATGAAGAGCATTTAAAGCAGTCCCATGAAGACCTGCATATATAGTCTAAGACCAGCTTTCAGGGCTCATGTTCCCTTCAGCATGAAAGTGATTAGAATGAGTACAATTGGACCTTTTTTACAATTCTCCTTTTCTCCTGAATCTCAATAGGAAATGTGTCAGGAGGCCATCAAGTGAAACAAGTGGCCACTCCATCACTGAGTAGCCTTAGGATCTTAGTGAGCATCTTAAGGCTGACAAAGCTCATGTTTACTCTGGGCATCGAAGGCTTCTGTGAGTTTAGTTTAGAGTTCTGATAGCTTTCTTGTACTTCTCCTTTCTCTATCATGTAGAGTTGTAGCCTGAAGCTTCCTTCTGATTGGGGTTGTATGTGTTAACATTTGAAGCCCACAGGGCTGCTGAGTATGGATCGAGATCAAATGCCATGGGAGTCACCAACCACCTCTCCTGAAAATTGGGAAGATTATATCAGTATTTGAAATTCTGTGCCATTTCCCATGCCCTTCATGTTTTGTGGAAACGTCATGTTTCATTAGGTACTTGTCTCCTCTCTTCATCCCCACAGATCTCTCTTCTCTTGTCTGTAAATCTCAGGAGGTGTGTTAGCCTAGGGTGATCTCCTTTTTACCCCCTTGACTCTGACCACAGCATTAATTTCCTCCGTAATGGGAGTGAGCGTTGCTTCGTTTCAATTTTGTGGTTTCTTTTTACTCATGATGACCTCATCCATAAGGAAAAGGAAGCATGCAGTCATAGAATTTTAGCCCAGTAATATTAAAGATTAGAGACAATAGGGTGACAGAGGAAAAGGCATTATAGCAAAATCTAGAAAACCAGAATTCAAATCCTAGCTCTTCTTAATCATAACATGTTGGACCAGTTCTGTAATCTGTGTGCTCATTTCTCTCTTCTGTGAATGGAGGAAAGCCATCTTTAAGTTTGAATTCTGCTTGAAATCTATGATCTAGTCACATCCACTCTTTTGGGGCAGGGGGGGGAGGTGGAAATTGAAGGAGACCATACTTGTGATTATATTGGCATAGAGACTTCCATCTGAAAACTTCCTTTACTAACTCAAGTAGATACTTATTCTATGATTGACAGTCTTAGAGTTGTCTGACAGATGGAGAGATTCAGTGACTTGCACAGAATCACCTAGGAAATGTGTCCGAAGCAGGATTTGAATCCAATTTTTTTTGACTCCAGTGTCAGCTCTCTATCTACTATTCCATTCTTCCAACAATATTTTACAAATGAAACTGAGACCCAAGTTGGTCAGGTGAGATGCTAAGATCTCACACAGCATATTAGGAATAGACCTGGGGTAAGAACTTAGTTCTCCTGAATTCCAAAACGAAGTATGAAGATCCTTCTACCGCACTATAAATATTTCACTAATACAACGTTGCCTCCATCTCCTGAGAATCCACTATTCCTCAATTGTGTAGAATTTTATGTTCTCTTAAGATTATCACCAAATTGATTTTTGTTTTTACTTTAAAGCCAGACTTTGAATTTCCTTGCTCTCATGTTTCCATTCAGTCTAACCATTACATATTAAGCACCTACTGTGTGTGAAGGTATTTATTTCAGGGAATATGACTGTGACTGGTAATGTTTCTTTCACATGAGGGCTATTATAGAGAAGCTTAGAACTAAAGCCAGGCTGGATTAATAGCCTCTTCATCAAGGGTTTTTTCGGGGGAGAGTAGGGGTAGGGGAGGGGACTGGGAGGTGGTGGTGTTTCTTTCCCAGCATGTCAAACCTCTTTAAGACATGGCAACAGGCCATGGGATTTCCCACACGAGAGAATGTCGTTTTATATTTGATACCCTAAAGATTCAGGAACTGTCGAGATTTCCTGACTGCTTGACACTTACATTTTAACATGCATGCTGTGACCACTGAGACATGAAAGCAGACAGAAAGAGGCATCGCCAGTCTGAGCTTATGGTTATTGTTACAGGGGTTAGTTGAATGAAAAGACCAAAAGGTTTAGATGCTATTTGTAGTTTAGATGGGGGTATTTTCCTTACTGAGGAAGTAGTTAAACTGGTGCATTTTATTTTCTTTTTTTTAAGTACTGAGATTGTGAGAAAATTCTACAGATGAAAAAAATTTCCAAGGTTAAGCTTTCATTCCTTTATCTAATTGCAGCAAGAGATGGCAAAGTGATATTGATCCAGTGTCTAGTTTGTGCCTTGGTATTTGATGTTAAATCTTTGATCACAAGGGATTAGTAAATTAAAAGGATCCATTATGAGGAATGAGCTTTGTGATAACAAAATCTGATTTTCTAACATGAAGAGCCAAATGTGAACTGTTCTGTTTATTTTATGCATGTGTGTTTGTTTTGATTGATTAAGAGAAGTCTTATTATTCAAAGACCTAAGAGAAAAACATGTAATGGAATTAAATTAAATTAAATTAGATTATAGCCACTAACTTTTTGAGATCTTACTCCTCTCTTTGTATTTAAATAATATAGGACTGAAAAGTATATTGTTTCTGGATAGTTTAATAGTGAAAACCTAGTTTGCATAGGCACTACTCCCCATCATTGAGGACATATTAAGCTCACTTTTTACATACATATATACATGCATAAATACACACACATATATATTATGTATACACGCACTTATATATGTCACAGCTCACATTTATAGAGAATATTAAGATTTTAAAAATGTTTTCCTCTTAACGGCCCTTTAAGGTAAGGTAGTGTAAATTCTGTGACAGCTGAGGAGACTTAGCATAGTTCCTGACACATAGTAGGTGCTTTAAAAAATTATTGATTGATTGGTTAAGTGACAATCAGGATCATAGAAGTAGTAGTAAGTATTAGAATTGGCATCTCATTCAGATCTCTGCTAACTCTAATTTTAATGTGCTTTTAAAAAATCTCTGTCATAGTTACCTAAAATCTTAGGAACATCATACTTAGACTTAAGTTTGGAAATTACTTAACTGAATCCCACTATTTTACAGATAAAGAGAGATCCAGAGATAAGGTGACCTTCCCAAGGTCACAGTGAGGGTTAGTTGAAGAGCTGAGATTAGGTTTCTTAACTTCCTGTGGCTACGGTGTAGTAAGACATTAAATAAAAAATAAAACTTTTAGGAATCCCCATCTGTAAATTTAGGATTACAGATCCCTTTTTGAAGACATTCATATCTATACACAGAAATAATTAATTGATTTCTAATTAAAACTGTACTCAGATTTTAAGAAATGGCATTCCTCGTATTAAGTGATTACATGATATAAGGGTTTTAAAAAATAGCATGCCTACTGATAAGTCAGTGATTTGGTTTTTTGTATTTTTTGATAAAGACCTATAATTTATCTAAGGAACTTCCAATGAAGAAACTCTTTTTATTAATGTAAATCAGGATCCACTCTGAAGCGTGCAGCCTTAGTTGTCCTAGTCACAGATAGTTGAAATAACTCACCCAGGGTTACATAGTCAGTATGTGTCAGAAATAGGGACTGAATTCAGATCTTTTTGACCCAGAGGCCAGCTTTCTAACCCCTGTACCTTGCAGCTTCTAGTTGTAATCATATTAATATTAATAATAATAATAACGATAGCTAGACGTTATATAGTGCTTTAAAATTTTCAGTTTTTTCTGGCCAGAAATTCTGAGAGTGTTCCCCTCCCAGATCAGTTCTTTTGTGAAGGCAAACGAGGCCATCTTTTGCATCCATTCTTACCTAGCCTTTAATTACTGAGCAGGTGATATTTCAGACTCAAGACATCAGCCTCCTGATTTCATTGGTCCTCTTCTGGAACAAAGGATGAGCACACACGTGCGTACACACACACACACACACACACACACACACTCACACTCACACTCACAATCTTAGTTGATTCTCACAATAACTGTGTGTGAAAAGTTGTAGTTATTATCTTCAACTTACAGATGAGAAAACTGAGGGTTAGAGAGTTGTTCAAGTAACTTGCCAGGTTCGTTTCCTACCAGGCCACTTTCTTGGACTTAATGATCTCTAGAAACTCATCATTCCGTAAGATGAAGTTGACTCTTAAAGTCATACCTTCTTGCCACTCCCTGATTTGGGGATGGGGTCCCTCTCTCCTTTTGGTTGGAAAAGGTGTGTTGTGCGTATGTGCATGTGTGGGATGCATGTCTTGGAGCTCTTCCCAGATCTCCCGTTTGGAGGGGGTACACCCTGGCTACTTTCCTGAGTGTCATGATCTTCAGAAACTCATCTTTCTGCAAGATGAAATCAATTCTGAAACTTTTGCTTCCTCAGATCATTTCCCACCTGAGCTACAGGACTTCATTACACCTTAGTACTGAGCAGCTTCCTCTCAGCCCCCATGTTTTTCAACTTCTTTTTATGTGTTATTTTCCTCTTTTAGAGTATGAACTTCTTGAGAACAGGGACTGCCTTGGGAATTTCTCTGAATCTTTATTTCTTAGCATAGTGCTTGGTACTTAGTAGATGTTTAATAAATAGTTATTGTCTATTGATTGATTGACTATTGGACAGGGTTACACAGTTAGTCACATGCTATTTCCCCTTCTACTCCCGACAGCAAGTAGTTTGTAATGAATAGGTGTTATCACCTGGTAGAAAGGAATAGGAATTATATGATTCAGACTTGCTTTCCTACACCTCTATGCATACATTATTCTACCTTCATTTTCCTTGTCCTTGTATGTTCACAGTTTGAGTGACATTATTTCCTTTGACCTCATTCTCCTTATCTGTAAAATGACGGTATTGGAGCAGATGACCCCTGAGATTCCTTTCTGTGATCTTAGATAATTCAACTTTAAGCGCTATCTTTGTTTTATATATTTATATCACACACATATACATGTACATATGAATGTGTGTGTCTATGTGTACATATAAGTAGCCTAATCATAAATAATAAGCATGAGGGTATCATATCTATGGTATATCTATATATGAAAAATGAAACCATAGTAATTAATTGAAATTAAACTTTTCAAGAACTAGTTTTATCACCCAGAAAAAGCCTGTAAAAGAATTTCAGTGAGTTTGTAGACCTGTTTATCATCTTCCAACTAAGTCACTTTTTCTCAAATACCAGTTTGATAAATCAAAAAAAGGTCTAATTCTTAGTAAAGTTTATTGCTTTTGTTTAATTAGTAAAATTTAATTTTATGTTTTTCTTTGCCAGTGTACAGTATTTATTTTTCTAGAGGCTAGATAGTTTTTTTTTTTACTCTAACTTGGGAACCTATTTACCATTAATAACATTATTTCTATGAGGAAATGCCTTCCCAGTTATTTTTTAAAAAGCTGACTTAGAAATTTGGTTTTTTTAACTCAATCAATCTGTTATACTGGGGAAATTTGCTTGTAGTTTCTTTGTAATGAGTATGCAGATTGTAATTCTAATGTAAGTTCCTTGAGGTCAGGAACCATGCCGTTTATTTCTTCTCTAATACCCAACATGTTCTTTATTTTTAATGGGAGTTCAGTAAATAATTGCTGAATTGAACTGAAAGAACTCTTCTCAACTCTTCTTTCTCTGTCTTTAGGGAGAAAACTAACTACAGAAAGACACTGACAAAGTCAGTGTGTTCCTTGAAATGAAAGTTAAGGTTTTCCTGTACTTTAAAAAAAATCATTATATTCCAGCTCTACAATGTTATGAATCTATTTTGAGCCTATATTTCTTCCTCATGGGAATTCAGTTCTGAAATTATAATAGAGGTCAATTGGAAAGTATAATTTAATATATGATGTTTTGCTTTACATGAGACTATTCAGTCATTTATCTGATATGTAACCGTACCATAAAGTTCTACTCCATGCCTCTTGATGATATGGAGGTGACCCTGAATTCTTGAAAGTTATACTGCAATAGAGCAGCACTGGCAGATTCTACACACAGGAAAGGTTTTGTATATAAGCCAGGTGATGGACTGTCTGTCTCCCATGGAACAACCTGGCCAAGTTTGGAGAGAATCATCCTCAGAAGTCTGGTCACCCAAGTGTTGTAATTTGGTAGGGGAAGCCCTTCATAGCTCAGGAAGATCATCAGCTAAGCATTGGGTGGGTACCTATCCTGACAATTTAGCTGAACTATTTTGAGGATCCTTAATTTTAAGTGGTAGTAGAGTTTTGTTTTTTTTGTTTTTGTTTTAAATCATTTCCCCCTCTCTCCCAAACCCAAAGAACTTGGACATTCATGGTTCCATTTTTATACAGTATAATAATCATCTTTACCCAGTGAGGGACATGAAGAACATGATGAAATCACAACCCACTTTTTCCTATTTCAAATAACCTGAAACAACATAGAGTGCCATAATATGAAATAAGAACCATACAAATTAGAGTTAGTGATGGATAGGGGTTCACATAGTCTGATATATACTCCTAGATTTTGGGACACTGAATTTCAGTGTATTTATAGCAAAAGAGAGTGGGAACTCATGTTCTGAATTCTATAGAAGGAATCACATCAAGAGGCATGAATTATATTCAAGGATGAAATTCTAATAATATAAGCCCCAGTGATTCCAATGAGGAAGAAAGGGGAGTGTTTAGAAAACAGTGTGGATGCATAGGTAACTAATTGAACAATTTAGTTTCTAAAAAGACCCTTCAAGAAGATAGAAGCAAGGGCAGGTAACTGAGGATGAATAGAAGCATGGTATTGTCAGCATAGGAATAGTGACAAGAATGCTAAAGGCCAGAATGAACTAGGACCTGTGAAAAATACTTCAACAAAAGGGCATTTTGAGCTAAATTGAGGACAAGAGGACAATCAAAGAAAGGATAGAATAACTGTATGGATGATGAAGAAGAGGCATAACCTAACTCCTCTTTTGCTTCTACTTTCTCTACCAAGGAAAATGATCCTAAGAATGTTTGGAGATTGGCATGGCGTAGTAGAAAGAGTAGCTATATCCTGGTGGGTTTGGAGTTAGAGGACACAGGTTCAAATACAAGTTCTGATTCTTATTCCCCATGTGACTTTGGACAAATTGCTTTGTTTCTCTGAATGTCAGCTTCTTCACGTGTAAAATGAGGGCGTGATTTTATAGGATGTCTTAAATTCCCTTTCAGTTTCAAATCAATGATCCCGTGAACAAAAATGCCTGTTGGAGAATCACAACCCAAGAGATGTTAAGGTGAGAAGAGAGTACCTAGCTGTCTAAAAAGCATTCTGTCCACCAGTCCTAGTAGATGAAGCAAACTGAAAGTATCAGAATTTGCTTTCACTAGTCTCTTTATTGTTGTGATTTGTCCTTTATTCCCAAAGAGGACCATGACATCAGGGAGGTGAGGCCATGACTTGCAAGTGAATTGGATTTAAGTGAGGGAGGGCTGTGCAGTCACCAGCCTCACTCTCTCCTTTGAAGCCATCTGGGTCCAGTGGCAAGATATAGATCAGGACAATGGGAGATGGCCCTGATGCAGTGGGAGACTTTGGCCTTTTTAACCTAAGGTCTTTTCTATATCTCATTTTGTCTGAGATAATGCCCATTCAGTGATTAAGGCTAGGTAAAAAATGAGGCAAAGAATGACCTCTTTTACATAGTAAAAAAAAGAAAATTCTGTCTGGGAGGGGAAGACCCTCAGAGTTTCTGGCCAAAACAGAAATAATTGCTATTTATGCTCACTCAGAACCATAAGAGCCCAAAATGAGGGACAAAATCAGTGACCAAATGAGGCTTGGGCTGGGACCTATTGTTGGCCAATTAATGAGAGCCATAGTGAATTTATTGTGAAAACCGTTGAAGTAGCTCCTGTCTCTGATTCTTTGCCTTTCCAACATGGGCTCTTTCCAGTCTTTTGAACTTTCTTCCTGATTCTTTATACTGGTGTGTTGCACCATATAATATGCTTATGACTAGAAAACTAGGGAGTTTCATTGAACTACAAGTACAACTTGAACCAACTAGGTAACATGATAACAGAAAACTAATGTGATAATATTGGATATTATAGCATCCAAAAGAAGGAAATAATCGTTTTACTATCTTCTGCTGTTACAGTAGATTGATACATCTGATTAATGAGTTTTCCAACTTCTCAGGGTTTTATAAGCTATGTTACATCACTAAAAAAGGAATCATGATTCCAATTTGTGATATGGTTTGTTGTCCTTGAGTCATTTAAGTCATGTTTGACTCTTTCTGATCCCATTTGAGGTTTTCTTGGCAAAGATATTATAATGGTTTTCCATTTCCTTCTCATTTTACAGATGAGGAAAGTAAGGCAAACAGGGTTAAGTGACTTGTCCAGTATTACACAGCTAGTGTTTGAGGTCAGATTTGAACTTAGGCCCTCCAGTTTCCAGGGCCACTACTCCATCTACTGCTCTTCTTAGCTGCCCAGATATGGTTTGGGAAAGATCAAAGAAAAGTCAATCAAAATTGCTCATTGGGCATAAGTATGGGCAAAGGGGGAAATAAAAGGAAGTAGAAAACTTGATTTAGAAAACCCATTAGAGGGGGTGCGGAGGCAAGATGGTGGCGTAGTAGCAGCAACATAACGCAGCTCTCACATAGCCACCCCAAAATACCCATAAAATAGGACTCTAAACCAATCCTAGAACTCCAAAACGCACACAAAGATACTTCCCACTAAAGTCAGCTCGGCTACAAGGAACCATATCAGCACTGGAACCGCAACCAGCCTGGCCTGAAGCCACAGCTGTGCCCCGGGGGCGGCTGGACAGGAGGA
>CM053580.1:97322478-97387363 GCA_028627135.1 Pseudochirops cupreus | reverse complement strand
TAAGAGGAAATAAAGATATCTCCCCTAAATACTTCAAAATACAATGGCTAGAAATACATATTTGAATAGGATTATTGTGAGCATCAAATGAGATGATAATTGTAAGACCTTTACAACTGTGCCTGGAACATGGTAAGTGTGATGTATTATTATTGGGATTATTATGTTTAAATATAATAGATGCAAATCTTGATTTAAATCATGAATCAAAATGGATATGTTTATTTTCTACAGAAAATTTCCTGATATAGAAACTCATGACACTACATATTCTTCATAATTCCAAAACCATGGTAGTTTTTAGAATGTGTGTACTATGCATTTTATAGCTGTGGTTTACTAAAGAAATATTTCAGATTATCTCCACAGCTACATCCAAAACCTGATGGTACTAATTGAAGTAGCTACTTGTGAAGTCATTGGGAGGTGAATGGTTTCCAATTTGCAAAAGCTTAATTACCAAAAATTGGGGAATATTCTTGCCGCACTCAATTTAGAAAGACCACATTGGGAGCTGTCAAAACAGGAAAGCTTTTTCTAAATGCAGCCATGGGAAGTAATTCAGGATCTTCTTCCCGGACCAGGTGAAACCTGGACAGTGGTACTGATGGCAGGAAGGACACAGCTTGACTGGGGAGAAAAAGAGGGTATCTAGTAGGGGATGTCGCAGCCTGGGGGCTGGAGAACTCAGACTTCATACATAGTCTTGGCCTAGCTAGAGTGGGTATTAGAAGAGAGCATTTGTAAAACACAGTCTCACAGTTTTTATCTCATCTTCCACATCTTACCTTTAATTCATGCACATGTCTCATTTGAAGTTTCCCAAGGTAATGAGAAACATCCTGATATTTTAAAAGGTTTCTCCTGTCCTGTCCTCCTAAACTTACCTAAAAAAAGAATGGAAGTTATAAATAGGTATTAATAGGTTTCTTTCTACAATAGGCTAGGTGGTGCAGTGGATAGAATGCTTGACTTGGACTCAGGCAGACTTGAATTCAAATGTCCTTAGACACTAATTGTGTGATCCTGGACCAGTCACTTAACTTATCTTTTCCTCCTCTTCCTCAACTATGTAAACTAGGATAATAATTATAACATCTACTCCTCAGGGTTGTTGTGAAGATAAGTTAAATTCCTATTTACAAAATGTTTTGCAAATCTTATTTTTTTAAAAAAATTTAATTTTAAAAGGGATTAACACTTGTAGCAAATGATATTAAGAAGAGACTTAATCTAGTTTGAACATAGGGAAGAAAAATCATGAGTGAGAGGGTGAAGCAACCTGCAGTCTTTTGCTACTGGATAGTTAGATTCATCAGTGATTAGATTGATCTGACTGTAGTTTTCGAGTTGGAAGGGACCAGATATGTAATCTAATCCAAACTTTATAGGTGAAGAAAGAGGAGGCTGCAAACAGAGTTTGTGATTTGCCTGGTTACACACTGTGGAACCCAAGGCCCCACTCCATATCTGGCATTTTTTTCTTGGCATCCTTGGGCCATTAATATCTCACCTAGGATAGCCCATAGGTGAAGGAGAATTTGGACCACAATGTAAGAAGGAAACTGGGAACAGTGGTTACAGCAAATGGAGGGGAAGATCAGGTATAGCATAAGTGGGAAGAGTGCTGGATTTAGATCATGAAAGGCTGAGTCCTGGATTCAGAGTTTAGCAACTCTGTGAGCTTAGGTGACTTACTTGACTTTTCTCTAGGTAAATTCCCTCACTTGTAAAATCCGAACAATATCTGTATCACATGGCTGTTGTGAACAAAGTGTTTCACAAACTCCAAAGTGCTCAAATGCAGATGATTTGTAGCCCTTCCCCGTCTAAGTAGTTGGAAATTCTCAGTTGATTGAACTGTACCTTATCTAAATTTTCTCTGTCCCCCAAATGTTGACATAGTTCTCTATGTTGAATAACACTTAATAAATGTTTGTTATTGAATATCGTGAAGAGGAAGGAAGTGGGGAGCATTGGAGAAGATGAAGGAAGGGAGAGAAGGGAGGGGAGAGAATTCTCAATCAGTGGCAGCATGGATGGAAGGGTAGTTCTTTATTTGGTCACTTGGTTAGCTGGGGTGACTATTCATGTGTAAGGGGCATACCTAGGTTGGACATGTGTGAATTAGGTATTGACTGTGTGGCTGATTCCATCTGTCTCTGACAGTTAAGATCATTCTTACACAATCTTGGTCCATTCTACAGAGGGCGTTGAGTTCCTTCTTTCTTTGCCATGGCTTTTCTTTTTTGCCTCTCATCCTACCTCTAGCCTAAGAAAACCAAGTCTGCTGATAGCAAGTACATTAATAAATGCAGTTTCTGTGAAAACCTAAACAAAATTTAATGTTAATGAGGCAAGGCCTTTCTGTTCCATTTTGGCTCTTGCCCAAGTTACCAAGATTTGCCCTGATTTGTTTTTATTTGTGCATACATATCTATGTGCAAATTCATCTGATTTGATTAGGTACATTTTTGTCCTGAGGCAGGGGGATGGGAAGGATGGCCCTGAGTGCCTGTCAGATCTATTCTTCTAAGATTTGTTGGTGCAGTGAGAAGAGCCTATGGGGCATTTTGCCATTAATTATTTTTTTTTCATGAAAGCTTCAATCTGTTTAATAATATGAAATAAATTTCACTTGCAGAAGAAGGACCTTGTAAAAGTACATCGAGTTTGGGCCTGCAGAAAATTATAGAATTGAATTGAAGTCACTGAAAATAGAGACTTATAATTGAAATGTCAGCAAATATAACTTTAACAATTCCAGAAGGTACTACTATAATATTAAAATTATCTGTTAAATACATTTTTCTCTCCCAGTATATAAATTTTCATATGCATTGCATATCTCTGCAGCCATATTTCCTATATCAATAGTCCCCTGTGGCAACTTTATCTTTGAATACAAACTATCCTTGTTCAATATTTGAGTGGTGATAATGGATTTTATTTTTATAAATAACAGCCTTAGTATCCCAAACTGCAGCCAATCTAACCTTACCATTTGTAAGAACTACAGTGCTTTATATTCCAAATGGCAATGTTAATGTTTTATTCATAAAACCAGAAAACAGTGAAAATGTTAAAAAGATAGTATTGGGCAGGAAAAAAAAGTGAAAAATATAAAACTTGTTGCCCCTTGAAATGCTAAGCCCCACTGTGTGCATACTGGCTGAGTGGCTGTGTTTACTGGGGGAGGTGTTAGTTGCCTGCTGACAATGGACTGGCATACTTTCAAATCTGTCATGACTGTCACTTCACACCAATTTTAGGCTTCTAGTGTGGTGTGGTAGAATCAGAAGCCATCCTAGATAGAACTGGGCAACCGCCAAAATGGAGGACCTTGGGTAAATAGGCTTTGGTTTGTGTTGACTTTAACCATTCCCGTATTATGAGGGACTCCTTAGGGGTTCTAGGAGAGAGGGTTCTTCTTTTTTTTTTTTTTAAATAATAAAATTTCATTGATATCTTTTGTTTTTACATTGCCTAAATTTCCCCTGTATTCCTTCCCTTCCCCTCTCCCATCTAGAAAAATATATTAACAACAACAACAAATTAAAGAGGAAGAGAAGGAATCAGCAAAACTGATTGAATATTTCTCCTCACCCCATCTAAAAATGTATGCAATTTACCACACTTGTGCACCTCCCACCTCAGCAAAGGCATTAGGAGGGGACAGATATCTGTTTTATATCTTATATCTTTCTTATATTCTTTTTTTGGGGGGGGGTTATATGCTTATTTTAAATTTTTCAGCATTTTTTTATTGTGATGTTTATTCTTTCCACTTGCACTGTTATAGTTACTGTGTATATTGTTTTCTCAGCTCTGCTTACTTTAGTCTTTACTAGTTCATGTAACTCTTTCCCAGCTTCTCTGTATTCATCATATTTGTTTTTTCATAGCACAGTAGTATTTCATTACATTCACGTGCCACAATTTGTTCATCTATTTCCCAGTTAATGGGTAAGTACTTGCTTTCTGGTTCTTTGCTGCCATAAGAAAAGTTTCACTATTAATATTTTGGTGTATAAGGGGACTTTCTTTTGTCAGTACCCTTCTTGGGGTATATGCCTCATAATGGAATCTCTAGGTCAAAGGATATGGATATTTTAGTTGCTTTAATTGCTTAATTCCAAATTGTTTCCCCAAAATGGTTTACTAATTCACAGCTGTACACTAGTGTGTCCAACTCCTCCAACAGTGAGGATTGCATTCTTTTGTCATCTTTCCCAATTTTCAGGATGTGAGGTAAAAGCTCAGAATTGTTTTGATTGAGATTTCTTTTATTATTAGTGATTGGAGCAGTACTTCATATGGTTCTTAGTGGGTTGCAGTTCTTCATTTGAGAAACGTTTGCTTCCTTTAACAACTTGGTGGCTGTGGGTCAGACATATATGTATGTATAATACATGCATTCATGTCTATATATAAATGTATACACACATGCAACAATATGTATATATTATATATACCTGTATGTATGTGTGTTACATGTTAGAATCAGGAGTTCTTAATCTGGAATATATGAACTTTAAAACTATATATTTTGATAACTACATTTTATTATAGTTGGTTTCTCTTATAATCCTGTGTATTTCATTTTATGCATTTTTATTTTGAGAAGGGATGTGCAGGTTTTAGCAGACTGCCAAAGGGGTCTATGACACACCAAAAAGGCTAAGAACCTCTGGTTTAGATGAGTTTATGGCTCTTTATTAGCAATTTTCAGTTGACCATATCTTGAGTTTCCAAAGGTTTTCTGGTCCCCAGGTCAGAATGTCAGGTTAGAGTAGGCCTCCTAGAAGTCCTTTTCACTACCAGCACTTGTAGGGTGATATGGAGCGTGGCTTCAAAGCGCTATTTCATTAGAGTGCTACTCCTAAACTGTTCTATTTTGTTCAGCCATGAAGACATCTAAAGAATCCACTGATTATTTAGTGAGGCCCATGTCTCAGTGAAAGCAGAGGCAGGCTAGACTGACAGTGATACAGTTGTCATCTCTTCCTGTCTAAGCATATAGCATAGTTGCTTAGATAACACCAATTCTCAGAGGCACTCAGATGGCAGAGAAAAGTTTAAGTCATTTACCTAAAGTTATCAAGGTGGGAGAACCATGCCTAGAACCTAGATTTACAGACTTGTAAATGTGGTGTTCTTTCCATTTTACCATACTGTCCCTAAAATGGCATTGATGATAAAGTAGGAGCCTTAAAGGCAAGGTAAGACTTCAGGAGAGGGGGTGAAGGAAAGCATTCCATGCATGATCAGGAACCTAGAGACAAGAATTAGCATGACATGTGTGGTACAGATAGGAGACCTTTTTGACTTAAGAGGAAGGGAGTGCATTAGAGACTGATGAGAATAGGGTTCAGTAAATAAGATGAGAATAACATGATAAAATTGTTGTTTAAAGACTAGTTTGGTTAAGAGGCTATTGTGGTAATACAAACATGAAAGGAGTGATGAGGACCTCAAGTGGGAATAGGAGTGGAAAATAACATTTTGAAGGAAGAAATATTTTTGTAGATTTAACGCCGAAGATGGTGGAGAAAGATGAGGTTTGAATCCAAAGATTTCAACCTAGGAAACCAAAAGAATGGTAACTGCACTTAAAGAAACTAGGGTGATTGGAAGAGGTATCATTTTAAAGGAAAATTCTCATTGGGATGCTGAGCTTTTAGAGACAACAGAAATCCCAGTTTAAAAGTAGGAGAATGTGGGTGAAAATTCAAGGACAGTGATATAGATTTGGAAGCTGTCTGTACAGAAGTGTTAGATGAAGTACCTCTATCCTTATTTATTATTAGATTGTGAGCTTCTCAAGGTCATAGACTGTCTCTTACATTCCTTTGTATCGCGAGCACTTAGCACAGTGCCTGAAACTTAGTAGGCTCTAAAAAATGTTTGTTGACTTACTGTTTGAATAAAGTAGAGCAAAGAATTGAAGATAAAGAGCCTGGGTTGGGGGGGAGTGTACCCACACTTACAAAGTAGGGGAGAAAAGGAAGAGACTATAGTAAAAGAAATTGAGAGGGAACATTCTGAAAGAGAACCAGTAAAAACGTTGTTTCAGATTGAAGGAGATGAATTTCAAAGAGTCCTTCGTCAGTGGTGTCAAATACCACTTCAGTGCTCCAACACTCCAACAGATTTGTGATTTTGCTAATGTCGGTATTCCTTTAGTGATGCAGATTCCATTTCATCCAGACCTGCTCATCTTGTACAATTTTCATCCGTGCACTTTATCCCATAAATTTAAAAAAGGAGAAAAGGTCATTGGGTTTAAAAAAGTGGTCATTTGTAATTTTTGAGTTTGCAATTTCAGGAGAATATTAAATTCTGAGATGGGAAGCAGATTTGGAGGGTTAAAATGGGAAGAATTAGATGGGAGGTGAAGGCAATGGGTGTAGACCACACGTTTGAGAAATTTGGCAGAAAAAGGAAGTAGATTAATTGTGTCATAATAAGAAGGGATAGCAGCAGGCTTAAGTGAAGACTATTTTTGCTCCAGTATAAAGACTGTCTAAATGTATTTGATTTCAGAAGGAAAACAGCCCATCAAGAGGGAAAATTGAAGATGTCAGGTGTAGATGGGGTACTTGTGGGATTGAAGTCACAGAATAGTACAGACGATCTAGTGTTTGGATATAGGGATTAGCTTTATAAGTTTTTTTTTTAAACTCTTTTTCTGAAGAGGAAATAAATAGAGGTAAAATGAAAGACTAAAGCAAATATAGAGTTCTACCAGGGAGCTCATGCTAAGTAGCCTCATTATCTCTATAAAGTAGAAGTGACTTCTCTTTCTGAATATTCACAATGTAATTAAACATTGAAACACCAGAAATGGTATTTTGCAAATATGGCTGTATCACAGGGTGATTTTAGTTGATTATTAATTAAATTTAGTAACTTCTATAGATTTCAGGAAGATATTAGTTACATACCTGTTCATAAATTTAAGTTGCTATTCATGGTGATACCAGCTTTAGTTTCATCCTTAAAGGAAGTTAAAGCTGAAGAGAAGAACTAGCCATCTCCTTGGCAACAACTAGGTCTGTATAATGTATCAGTGACGAGGGAATAAATTAATAAGCAATTGGAAAATACTTCTATATTTAAAAGTATTGACGTTTTGTTCATAGTTTTATAGATTATTCCAGAAAATTCCACCTTTTTCATGCTGCTAGTTTAAATCTTCATTGTCTAAAAAAGTAATGCCAAAGAAAGTTATATTCTTTCAACAGATTTACCTATTTTCTCTGCATATATTCAATTTTTGTAATTGTTGTTGAGTTGTTTTAAGTTGTGTCTGACTTTTCATGACAGATATTGGAACAGTTTGTCATTTCTTTCTTCTCATTTTACGGATGAGGAGAACTGAGGCAAAATAGGGTTAAGAGTCTTGCCCAAGGTCACTCACACAAGTGGGAAGTATCTGAGGCCATATTTGAATTCAGGAAGATGAGTCTTCCTGACTTCAGACTTGGCATTCTATCCATAGGACCACCCTGAATAATAATATGGGACAATGTCATTCTTTATCTTCGCCAACTTGGCTGTCTTTACTGCACAATTCCTGCATTAGCCTAATTGTTCCTATCATCAAGTTCTCCAAATAACAAGTTAGTACCATTTTTTTGTTTGGATCAGAACGGTGATTTCACTGGTAGAGGGAACTCATGATGAGGAAATCCCCTCTACCAATGGAACTCTGTCTCTGCTCTGCAATTATAGTATTTATGAGTTCCCTAGAGAACTAGAAAGTTATGTGACTTGCTTAGGGTTACATACCTCATCCGTGTCAAAGGCAGGACTCCCTCTCACTAAGATCATCTCTTTATTATGCCAGGTTGGCTCTCTATAATCATTATGATTATGATTATATTATTATTTTATTATCATTAGTAACAATATTAATGAAAACAAACTCTGTATCTAGAATGTTACTTTTGGCAAATGGGCAACCATCCTGTTTTCAGATGTAATCCAGACTCTTGTTCCATAAATTCTTCCTGATGTATGGTGAAGCAAAATCGTTGCACCCTTACTCTTTCTGGACACATTCTGGCTCAATTCCATAAATAAGTAAGAATACTAGATAATATCTGGTATATCCAGGGCTAATTTTATATATGTCAATGCAAAAAGACTGCATGTTAGGAGTTATTTGCTTTAGAGAAGAACAATTGACCCGGCTTCTATTTTAATTCTGCAAAGAGATTTGTTTACTACTTTTACCATTAACTCATATATTGATTAAAGGTGTGCTCAGAGGAGGATGATGTTTGAGACCATGTCTGTTTTTCAAATTAAAAGTACTCAAAACTGAAATATAATTTTGAGAAATTCAAGTACATTTTCACTTGTAATAAACAGTAACTTTCCTGGAGCGAGGTTATTTGTAAATAAACACGTTATCAGAAACACAAATAAAACTTTCTGAAAACTTGCTAATTTTTTTTTCTATACAGTAGCCTGTCTCTTTCATCATATTTAGCAGCTCTTTGGTGATGATTCTCAAATCTACCTTTCCTACCCCACTCTTTCTGTTGACCTCTGGTTCCCCTCTCCAACAAACTTATTTCAGATTTGATAACTGCTTTAACATTGTGGTAATGTATAGCTTATACACTTTTCCCCCTAACTTAGAGAAGAACAATTTTCTCCTAAGATTTATGTGCTACTACTTTTATTTATCTACATAATAATTTTGGGGCCTGCAATTAGGCAGATGGTGTGAATAGAAGACTCCTTTTAAAAGCAAATTTCATCTTTTTCCTTTATATTTTATAGTATTTTTAGTTTGAAAAGTAAAAATGCTTTTCTCTTTCTTTAGTGAAAATAATAGAATACTTAAACTTGTCTATTGCCACTCAGAGGTCGGTACATGGATGATTATTCAAAAAAGGAGATGGGAAGAATTGATTAGACATGCTGGCTAGCTAGTTATATTTCACTTTAAGTCTGGCAAAGTCTGTACATAGATAGTCTCATTTTATTCTTACCAATAACAGTTGGAGGCAGGTGCCTTTTTTTATTATTTCCATTTTACAGATGAGGAAACAGCAGAGACCGACAGAGAATGATTAAGTGTAATCCCCAGAGTCTCATGGGTAGTAAGTATTAGAAAACAGGATTTGAGCTCACAACTTTTTCACTCCCAGTCCAGCCCTCTATAAATTGTGGCACTGAGCTGCTTAAACAGATAGGAAGAAAATTAGGAGAGAGCAGTGCCATTAAAGCCAAAGACTAGAATGCTTGTTGATTTGATTGACTTTTACCATCCCAATCTTCACAGAAAACTGGCAGAAGCATATGGTGGCTCTCAGCTGATTTCCTGGCTCCACAAATATAACACCACTGTTACATTGCCCTGCACTGCAATGGAAAGGCTGCATTGAATGATGACATCATGATTCTGTGCAGGAGGCAATCTGGCGTTGGTTCTTTGATCTGCAACCTCATATGCCCCAGATCTTTGATGCTGCATTTACTATTACTATATGCCATATTACAGCTACTTGTCTGCCCCTTATTCACCTTTGGAAACAGTGTGAATAGGAGATGTCTTTCAAAAACAAATGTCTTTTTTCCTTTACATTTTACAGTATATTTAGTTAATTTAAAATGTAAAAGTACTTTTCTCATTCTTGGATGAAAATAATGGAACACTTAAACTTGTCCACTGCCAGTAAGTATTTGACAAGCTTATTTCAAATTTGACAGCTGCTCTAGCATTACAGGAGTGTATAGCCTATATATTACTTACAGAAGTGAGAACAATTTTCTCCTAAGATTTATGTGCTGCTACTTTTATTTTATTTATCTACAGAATCATTTTTGAGCCTGCAATTAGGCAAATTTTGTTTTGAAACTACTGTTCAGGAGTGCCTTTCTAACACTTCATGTCTATTATACTTTTTTTTCAGAGTAATTTTAACATTTTGAACAACATAAAAGGAAAAAAAAAACCATGACTGGCTGTATCTAACCTACAGAATATGTCATCATTTCTATGGTTTTTCTCTGTATTCAGAATTTTCCATTATTGGAATATATATAGTCTATTGTATGGCATTTTTCTCCCACTTGCAAGCAAATAAGTAATGGCTCCACTAAATTCTTAGCAAGGATTGAAAAATGTTTATTTGACTCTATTTTATATTCATACTGCTAAATGTACAGCTAGAATCCTTGAAGAATGATATTTCATTGAGGATCTTTCGTTTTATCAGTAGAGGTCCTCTTTCTATGAGCAGAGATTACAACTCTTTTCATGCCTTAATTGATCATCTTTATGGATTGCTGTGATTTAAACATTTCTTTACTTCATGACCAAATGTCTTATGATGAGCTAGGCTGGCCCTTGGATAAGTGAGCAAATCAGTATTTTTACTATAAAAAAAGACATGAACTGTCTCTATAAAAATAACATTCTTGAGAATTTCTTTTTGAAAGAAATGTCACATGTTCTATCAGGTATATAAGAAGGCACTATTAATCATCATAGTCCCCAGTGTCCTTTACTTGGAATATATCATTGAATTTTGAGTCATAGCATGTCACCAAGACATTGGAACAAGTGTCGTTAAATATGGACATTAGACCTAGTTCACTATGGAGCTCATTTGTAACTTTCATGCTCTAGATAGTACAGTGCCTGGAATCAGGATAACCTGAGTTCAAATTTGGCTTCAGACATTTGCTAGCAGTGGGACCTTGGGCAAGTCACTTAACCTTTGTGTGCCTCAGTTTCCTCAACTGCAAAACGGTGGTCATAATAGCACTTATCTTTCAAATTTGTTGTGACGATCAGATATTTGTAAAGTTCTTAGCACAGTGCCTGGCATATAGTAGACATTTACTATTTAAATGCTTATTGATTTACTGATAACTCCTGAACATCTTTGCTTGTTCTCTAAGGAAATTAGGCTATTTTCCTTTAACATTTTGTCATTTCTTGGCCATTTCTTTTCTTTTTTTTTTTTTTGAGGGGGAGGGCAGGGAAATTGGGGTTAAGTGACTTGCCCAAGGTCACATGGCTAGTAAGTGTTAAGTGTCTGAGGCCCCATTTGAACTCAGGTCCTCCTGACTCCAGGGCTGGTGCTGTATTCACTGTGCCACTTAGCCACCCTTTTTTTTTTCATTTTCTACTATACTTTCCTTTGTGCTTTGGTGCAGCTGATCCTTTATCTTTGTGGATTTGAATGATATTTGAAACTCTTGATTTCTCTTACCTTAATAGTCACTACAATTGTCTCTAACAGTCATGGATGTGTGCTGTTTAAGAGCTACAACGTTTGCCTTTTTCCTTGGAGTTATCCATTTTTTAAAAATAGCATAATTTAAAACAATAAAAAAAAATAATGCACCATGTACATATAGAATAGAATAAAGGATTCAGCTGAAAGAGAACCAACTAAAGGGGAAACCAGCACAATCTGGTTTCATCTAGTCATCCATATGCGTTTCTCCCAATACTAGGCATGACTGTTGTTGTCACACAGTGAAACAATAACAAATAATTGCATATTACAAGTAATTCACACACTCCTGTAGATAGTCCCATTGATTAGTCCATTTGCACATACATATGCCTTAGATGAGCACTGCGTATGAACAAGGAGTCGTCCCCCTCTGATACCATTTTGAATACATTAAGCGGGATGGCATTTGGGAAATTATATAAGATTCAAAATTTATTAACTTTTAATTTTTGCATCATTTTTATTTCTAATTATATTCCTCCATTCTCCACTACCCAAGATCCATCTCATGAAAAAAGAATAAAAAAGAAAGAGCAAAAAAGTGGTTCAGCAAAACTATCCACCAGATTAAATTTGTATAATTTTCTGTACCCATTCTTGCCCTACCAGTTCCTCCACGTATTCAAAGAAGAGAGGAGCGTACATTTCCCCAACTTTTCTCCAAGCCGAATTTGGGAGTTCATAATTGCAGAGTAATTTTTTAAACATTCTTTGCATTTATGTTATATTCCTTGCACATATTGTTTCCCTGGCTCTGTTTACAGGTTCACTTTACAGCAGTTCATATTAATCTTACCAGGTTTCTCTTAATCATTCGTATTCAACTTTTTCATCGTGGAGCAGCATTCTGTTACATTCGTGTTCCACAATTGGGCCACTATATAGTGCTTTCTTTAGAAAAAATTTTTTTTCTTAAAAATGTTTTATTGCTACCATTTTTTACATTACCTTTATTTCCAAGCAATTAAATCCTCCATTTCATACCTGGAGTCTGTCTGTCTGCCTAAATATAGATATATGCAAACATATGAGTAATCTCCATATATCTAGATATACATATATAGATACAAAGGTATCTCGGTGTCTCTCTCTCTCTCTCTCTCTCTCTCTGTATATATATATATATATACATTCTAGCTTTGAATATTAAAAAAAGAAAAATTTACAAAAATACATAACCAGTATATCAACAGATCCTGATCACCCTTCTCTTTACCTTCTTTTTGCAAAAAAGAGAGGGAGGAATGTTTTTTCAACTCTCCATCAGGGAGAGATTTAGTCATTTTAATTAGTGTTCAGCTGTTGGATTTGTAGAGTTGTAATTTCTACTCCCGTTGCTATAGTTACTGTATGTATTGTTTTCCTGGTTGTGCTTACATTGCTGTGTTCATAGAATTCTTTCCATGGATTTCTCAATTCTTCAGCATTTCATTATTTCAGTGCAGTCCTGTGAAAAAGTACTTGGGGTCTTGAGTCAGGGGACCTGGTTTCAAATCTTGCCTTTATCACTTCCTGCTTGTGGGTCCTTGGGCAAGTCATTTAATCTCTCCAGGCTTCAGCTTCCTCATTTATAGAATTAAGAACTGAATTGGACAGGTCTTTTCCATCACCAAATTTATGACTTTTGGTCTTATGCTATTATAGTCCATGAGCAGTCCAACATATGAAAAATTTCTATTTCCCCTAGTACCATTTTACTCATCACTGGCATAGCCTTCATGAGTTTAGGGTCACCTAGGTTCCATGATAAAGCATATATATATATATATATATATATATATATATATATATATATATATACCTGTGTGTGTGTGTATGTATGTGTGTGTGTGTGTGTGTGTGTGTGTGTGTGTGTGTGTGTGTGTGTGTATATGTATACTTTGCTACCTATCTTTGTTGTTGCTGTTCAGTCATTTTCAGTTGTGTCCAACCCTTCGTGATCCCATTTGGGGTTTTTCTTCGCAGAGATACTGTAGTGTTTGGCCATTTCCTTCTGCAGTTCATTTTAGAGATGGGGAAACTGAGGCCTATAAGGTCAAGTGATTTGCCTAGGGTCACATAGCTAGTTAAGTTTCTGAGGTCAAATTTGAACTCAGAAAGATGAGTCTCTCTGAATCTAGGCCTGGCATTCCATCTACTGTGTCACCTAGCTGTCCCCAAATAAATGTTGATTTGTGTTTATAGATATATACAAATATATCTATAAACACATAACCGTAAGACGTATCCACTTAGCACATTATTATATTTTATCTTCTTTTCCCCCATGATTTGTGATTTTATTTAACTGCTCTTACCAGGGGCTCTTAGTTCATTGAAAATGTGCTTAAAAATATATTCTCCAAACAAATACCATTGGGAACAAAAGAATAAACATAATTTATCAGTTTGCCAGGCTTAACAAATACCATTTTGATTTTTAAGAACCCTTAAGATTTATCACAACGATAACCAATGGTTACTATTAATTTTGCTCATCAAAAGAAAACAATTGATTTTGTATCTGTCTTATCCTTTTGCTTAGAAGAAATTTTTGAATTTCAAAAATATAAGGGCTCTGCTTACATATGCAGACCTATGAGTTTGACATTTTAAAACATTTTACTGATGCCTTTGGTCTATGCATCAGTTATTTCCCACATTCTCTTCCAGACTGAAAACTTACTTGTGATGAAGAAAAACAATTAAGCAAAAGCATGTGATACAGAGAAGCTATCTGATGCTGTATACAGAATTCTCCCCTCGTCACCAGTGAAGAAAGAGAAAGATTTTATTATTTTTTTCTGTGGGACCTTCATTGCTTTTTCTAGTCTTCAGAATTCAACTTCAGCTTTCAATTCCGTCCTATTTTAATTCAAATTGAACTTCTAATTTTAATTAATTTATCTTTTAACTTTCACTGAAGTGTAGTGATTGTGTATGTTATTCTTTTGATTATGCTTAGTTTGCTCTGCATCTGTTCATACGTATCTTTTCATATTTCTCTTAGATTCCTCCTTTCTTACACAATAACATCACATTATATTAATATACCTTATTTTTTTTAGTCATTCCTCAATCCTTTGGCACCCTCTTTAGGTCTTAAACACTACAAAGATTACTGCTATGAATACTTTGAGATCTATTTGACCTTTATGTCTGTTTCCAGCTTCATTGGAGTATATGTTCAGCAGTGTAATTGCTGAGTCAATTGCTACTGACAATTTAGTTCCGTTAGCAGTGCATCAATGTGCCTGTTTTCTCCTAGCAACATCCAGCATTGACTGTTCCCACATTTATTCCATATTTACCGGTTTGGATGATGTGATATGTGAAATGTCAAGAGTTGTTCTGATTTTCATTTTCATTTTCATTTCTTTTACTGTATATGATTTGGAACATGTTTTCATTGTGGTCATTTATAGTAGACTTCTTCAAATTCTTTAACTACTTTTTATTGGGCGGGGAGATAACTTTTGATTATATATTTGCATTAGTCTGACTTTCCAGGTTCATCAGCAAATGGTAAAAATGTGTTTTAAAATGGAAATCCATTTTGAATGTCTAGTTATGGTTAACATTCTATGTTTTTGTGTCCCTAGTTTGTGTAGACCCTAGTCTTTTCTAAACAAAGGCTGTTCAGGACTGTATTTTTTTTTTCAAAATGATGTAATGTGTATATAATGCTTGAATTTTCTTACATTTAGATGAGCATTTTGGTTTCAAATGAAAATAATTCTAAAATATTTAAAATAAGTAATAGTTTTGAGTGATTATAAAATACAGATTTCTATATAAATGGCAATGACATTTTATATTTAGGTCAATTTATGACTCTTAATTTTTAAGTGAATTTTATCATGGACAAACCCTTTCACTCTTAATTTTGTTACTCTCTACTTTATAACATTCAAGAATTCCCAGGGCAGTCATGGTCAATAATTTCCCCAGAAATACCATGAAATTCCTATTAGAGAAGGTTTTTGGGTCCCCTCGCCCCAATAAGTATAGAGATTTTTTAGGATGAAAGGGTCATCTTAATAGATATGTGCTGATTGAGGTCTCAGTTTTCCAAGGAAATGCTTTTTCATTTTATGAATCATCTGTGGCCGTGGCTTTCCTTTTCTTTGGTTGTTATATCATTTCATAACATGAGACTGTTACTTGTTAACAAGCTGGTCTGATAAAAAGTTTTGCTGAAGGATGAAGTTAGAATGATGCTGCTTTAACTTTCTATAGTAAAGTGTAGTGGACAGAATACTTGTTTTAAAATCAGAAGACAATGGTTTGAGACCCACCTCTGAATTTTACTAGCTATATGACCTTGGATGTATCATTGACCTTCTGAAGCTCTCCTTCCTCTGGTATAAATTGAGAATATTTGCTTTTCTCAAGATGAAAATTTTTTCCTTTTTTCAAGGTGATGCTTTTTTTCAAGGTGAGATAGAGAGAACACTTTACCCTTTGAAGCTAAATGTACATGCACACACTATTATTATAATTATAATTGGCGGTAGTAGTAGTAGTAGTAGTAGTAGTAGTAGTAGTAGTAGTAGTAGTAGTAATTTTGTATAGCTCTCTAGCCCAGAAGTCAAAATCTTACAGGTAATTTTTTTCTTTAAATTTATTTATTTTTAGTTTTTGACATTCATTTCCACAAGATTTTGAGTTACAAATTCTCTCCCCATCTCTCCCTTGTCCCTCACCCCAAGAGGTAATTTTAAAAAAAATAGCCTATGTTTTATAGCAATTTTCATTTATAAAATGGTTTTTAATATACATGGCTACAGTTGCTCCTAGAATTTTTCAGAGGGAAGGTTTTTTAGAAGTCCTGCAGTAAAAAACCTCTTATCTTCAGATGAAGGAACCTGACCCTAGAGAAGTTAAATGACTTCTTTGAGGTAACATAGGTATTCACATTTCTGTATTCTCATATGTAATATAATCATATATTGATCCATATCTTTCTTTCATTGGCATGAGGAATTCCTAGTGTAGCAGCTCTCTCCTCTGATAAAGACTAGCAACTTAGCTGTAATTTATTGTGATAGTAAATGTGTTGGATTGCTAAATGATAGTGACTTATCCATGATCATACAACTAATATCTGTCAGAGGCAAGATTTGAACCCACATTTTCCTGTCTGTAAACTTGGATTTCTGTTCACAACTCTGCAGTGTTTCTCAAGTTAAAACAAAACAAAGCACAGCATAGATTTCATACTGAGAACATGTATCCTCACACAGAAATTGCAATATGAGTAAAGGAGCTATGTTTTCTTACTCTGAGTAGTTATTACTTCAGTCAGACTTTCTGGTAAGACATTGTTTTCAGCCTTTATATGGCCTGCATTAGCAAGGCAATGACATCTGAACACTATTGCTTTTCCCCAAGGAAAATGCATGTCCAATGAAAACCTGTCTGTCGTCTCTCACTGTAGGACATGTCATCAGTCTCATACTGCACGAGTTCAGAACACTTACAGTAGGTGTCACCTGTTACCTAGCAACAAACATCTTGCTTTGTGTCTTTTAGCTTTTTTCATTTTAAGTCAAAATAGATAGGAAAGCATCACATTTAGGATTGCAAATATCTTCCGGAATATTTAGATTCACCTTGAGATACTTCTAGTTCCCAAAATAGCTCAAGAGAATAAAAATAACTTTTTGAAAAAGAAGAAGCACCTTGAGTGCCACAACTCTGTCTGAGAACAAGCCCAAACACTCAGCTGTTATGTAGCATCTCAGAAATGCACAAATAAAACATGCCTCTTACATCTCTTGACAGATTTGATAATTTATGATAACTTAACTGACATACATACACATATACATATATAATAATTCAGTTACCATACATTTATATATGAATATTCATTCATTCATTCATTCATTCGCTCATTCATTACTTGATGTATTATTGATACTGATAAATGTTTAAGATCATAACTAATGGAACAGTCGTTTGTGAAGACAGATCTAAACAGTTGGATTCAAAATTAGATTGTCATATTGGCCCAGGTAATTGATTTATTTGAAACAGAGAGACTAGATAGTTGTTTGAGAAGTAATGGTGGTTGATGGTTAAATGATATGAATTACCTAATTTACCTTTAAAATAAAATGTTTCTCTGCCTTCCTTCAAATAAATGAAATGGTAATCCCAGAGGATCCTGCAGTAAATGTATTTAAGTAGACTGAAGTGTTGGAGCATGTAATACGTTTAAGAGTTGATGAAGAATGTGTAGCCTAGTAGTAGAGTATATATTATGATGTCTACATTCTGAGATAGGATTCCTTAGTAGTAAAAGGTTTTCTATACACTGTGGTCAAGACTGACGTCATTGATGATTTGAAGCTTTTAAGCCTGAGGAGATAAAAGAATCTAATGAACATTCTACAGTCTCTTCCATAGTATTGCCAAATAAAAAGAGAGACAGGTATTTTTTTTCTACCTTTTTTGTAGTTCTACCAATATATGGAGAATGCTAAGAAGAAAATTTTTTTTCTTTAAAGTAAATTTTTAATTAAAAAAATCATGTGTGCTTTTCCTTATTAATAATTTTTTTTTAAAAAGAAAGCAACTAGTGAAATCCAGATGACCAAAGATTTGATTTCCTTTATCTAGTAACTGTTGGGAACCATTATCTCCCTCTACCAGACAATTTGGCACAGCATGACACAGCTGACTAGCTATTTAATAAATGTTTTTTGATGATGACAACGGCTGTTAAAACTTGTGTTCTTTGGGGGATTTGCCAGTTCATTTCAGGAGGACTCTGTGTGGAGTGGGGAGGAGTAATCTTATTAGTAAGTGGAGAGACATCACCCTTTAATAGTATTGTTCCACTTCTCTGCCCTGTGTTTTCTGGTTCTGAGAGACTGTTGGGACAATTAAAAGCCCTATTTTACTGCGAGTCTGAATAGGAATAGGTAATACTCATCTTTTGTACCCTATGATTAGTCTCTTTAAGCCAAGTGTAAAGGAATCTTCTTTTCCTATTGAATTCCAAAGTTGCCAGTTTAAAAGTGACATTTTTCTTGTGCTCCCTAATAATCAGAGAAATAAGAAGTAAGTTTCTGCCTTCCCTTCTTGTGGAAGGAAGATTATTTCACACATGCGCGTGCACACACAGAAATATTTTACAGAGATGGCATGTGTAACTGCAACACCAACATTCACAGCACCGACATTGACTTTGAATATGCCAGCCCAGTTGTAAATCACAAGATAGAACAGAATCTCCATATAGAAGACAGAAACGAAACATTTATTCAGACACTAGAAAGCCAAATCCCAACACCAGGAGACCAAATCCATCATAGCAGCAAAGAAGTTAATATACCATAACACAGCAGAGAGCCACACCATCCCTTAGCCTTCCCACAAACACTCACAAGCCTAGCTGTCTCCTTGCTTGTGTCTTCTCTCTGTCCTTCATCTAGCTGCTCTGACTCCCAGATTCCTATGGATGTTGCTCCACCCTTGAGCAAACTCCTCCCACCACAGGCTTTATGTTATTACTTTCAATCCTATTAGGGGGCAGGGAAGATCTTCAAATTCCCATTCCCATTACAGTATGGAGTGTAAAAGTATCCTTAGTTGTCCCTGTTTGTTTGTTCCCTTAATGATTACTGCCAAATACTAATATCTGGATAGTTTGTGTCAGTATCTATATCAGTATTTCATTGTTGCAATATGAAATGCTAAAATGTTTTGTATAACCTAAGTCATTTTCATTAGGACGTCTTAGCTTTTTTCAGCATATTCAAAGTGTGAAATTTCTTTAATGGCTTATGTGATTCAGGCCAGAAATTTTCAGAAATGTTATCTCTCATTTTTATTGTTACCTTGTCTTTTTACATCATGTTCATTTCTGAATACTTCATTCCCTTCTCCATGTAGTAAGCCATCTTTTATAACCGAGATTAAAAAAAAAACAGGGAAAAATGTAATTTAGCAAAAACAGTCAGTCCGTTGACCAGATCTGACAGTGTATCCAATATTTCATGCTCATCATACCCCCATCTCTGTAGTGAAGGGAGGGAGGTTTTTTGGGTCTATCCATGTACATTGGGCCAGTTTTGGAGTCATGGCTTACTGGATTCTTCTGGTTGCATGTACTCATTGACAGTTTGTGTGCCTTTCTATGCTTCTCTGAATTCTTCACATTCATAGTGTCCTAAAACACGATAGAATGAGAATTCATCAGTCAATCAACAAACATTTATTATGAAATACTTTCTGTGTGTGAGGAACTGTGCTGCTAGGCATCTTGAAACAATGCCTACTCTCAGTGGATTTATATCCAGCAGAAGAGACAACATAGAAATACATAAGTATGTACAAAAAATGTTAAAAAGAATAAATACACACCAATAAATACAAGCTATTTTGGGAGAGAAGACACTGACAGTGAGGGAAATCAAGAAGAACTTCCTATTAAAAATGGTGCTTGAGCTATGTCTTGAAGGAATAGAGGGATGTGATGGAGGCAGAAGTAAGTAGGGATGCATTTCCATTATCATTGATGGCCAGTGCAAGGCACAAAGATGGGAGTGTGCTGTGTGAAGAAAAGGCTGTTTGGGTTGACTTGTTCCATATGGGAACAAGAGTAATGCCCTGTGAAGCTGGAAATATAGGTTGGGGCAGTTCATCAGGGGTTTTAACAGCTAGACAATGGCATTTATGTTATCCTGTATGGTAATAGGGAACCACTAGAGTTGACTGAATTACAGGAGTGACATTTTATGCTTAAGTCACATTTATGCTTAAGGGAAATCATAATGACATCTTTATGGAGGATAGAGTAGCGTTCGGGCAAGTCATGAGGCAGGGAAAGTGACTGGGAGGCTCTTCCAGTAACCTAGTAGAGAGATGATTAGGACTTATATGAAAGTTGTGACTGTGTGAGAAGGGGACAGATGTAATTGATGTGCTCTGCAGATATCTGAATCATCCCCCCCCAAATTATTACCATAAATATTTTTATGTAGATGGAACCTTGCTTTTTTTCTGTCACCTCCTTGAGAGAAAGCCTAACAATGGGATCTGTGGGTCAAAGGGTTTGATCACTTTAGTCATTAAAAAAAACCAACAACAGCATTCCAGATGACTCTCCAGAAGGTTGGACCGATTCAGAGCTCCAGCAGCAGTTTATTAGTGTGCCTGAATCCCTATAGCCTCTCTAACATTTGTTTCATCTATATCAATTAAGTGTGTCTGAGTTGAATTCTTGGAGTAGCTTCAGTTTGCATTTTTCTTATTTGTTATCTGACCTTTTTCTCCACTCACATAGCTACTACCTTAAGTCAGGCCCTCATCAGTTCCGTCCTAGGTTATTGCAACAGATTCTTGATGGGCATTTGTCTGTCACTACTCCAATTCATTTTACACACTGGCCAAAGCAGTTTTCTTTATGCACAGTTTTGGCCACGTGATTCCACTACTCATTTAATTCCAGTGGCTTCCTGTGGCTTCTAGGACCAAATATAAATTCTAAAGCCCTTCTGACTTGGCTTTAATTTGTCCTTCTGCTATCATTGGGCATTCTCACCTTCCTCTTCCACGTTCCCCAATCTGTGATCCAGCCAAACTGACTTTTGTGTCTTCGTATCACAGGAACCTCCATTTCCCATCTCCATGACTTTGCACTTGGCATCCTACATACATTTCAGGCATTCCTCCCTTCCTCTTGCTTATAGCGTCCCTGTCTTCTGTTAAGATTCAATTAAAAAACCATCATTTGCTTGAAGCCTTTATGGCCCTCTCCTACCTCTCCCCAAGTCCTAATGGTGTCCTTCACAAATTCTATTGTATCTAAATATCTAAATATTGTATCTAAATAAATTAAAGTTATTTCATTTTTTTTATATTTTTGCTAGATATACTCCCACGTACCTGTCTGCTCCATGTAGACTTTGTGTGAGTAAGGCTTGTATACTTGTATCCTCTACACTTAGTATAGTGCATGACACATTGATAAATGTTTGTTGATGGATTGATTTAGAAAAGTCTTTTATGTGGCCATTAATAGTTTGGAGTTCTTTTGAAAACTATCCCTCGCCCACCCCTAACATTTACTATCCATTGGGAGAATCTAAGAAATTATTTTGGCAAGAAAAATCCAAATCCACCAAGAGGCAAAGATGCGTGTATGTATATGTGTATGTATGTGTGTGTGTGTGTATAGACACATGCACATATATATATATATGCACACACATATATATGCATATATATGTATATGTATGTGTATATACACACATACTTTGATTTATAAAAATTTCACCATTTTAAGCTCCATAAATCATGATTGGATTCAATGTATTGCAAAAATTGGAAAGGAAGAAACAGATATGGTGAAATATTACATACATAATACCTGTCTGTCCAGGTTAGTCATTTGATGTTTTCAGCAGGGCCTCTGTACTTAGTTTAAAAATTATGATTGATAGGCTACTTATATCTTGACCACTATAATCTTGAAACAATTCCTACTCTAATCTCTCATCATAGTATAGCTGTGACCCTGAGTTCAGGAAAGCTATCCCAGAGGGACACATAGCAGGATCCCACATACGTACATAGATATATACATATACACACAAATAAATCCATTTGTCATGTATGCGTATATCTTATTTAATATGATTTCCAGTATTTAGTCATTAGATGTTATAATGTGAAATGTAACTTGGGAAATAATTGAAAAAATGTTTAGAACTGAAAACAGTTATAGGTCAAAGGAGCTTTTGAATGTTGCTGCATTTTATTTAATGGTCTTATGAGTGAGCCCTTTCTCAGTTATTTCAGATGTGTGCCGTGGAAGCACATATTTTTTTTACATACACAGGAAACCTGGCCCAATTCTACAGTATATAGACATTGGCACAGGATGGGTGCTGCTAAGAACTGGAAGGCGTATCCCCTCCTGAGTGCAATTCCAAAAAGAAAAAAAAAATCAACAGTGTCTAATATGCTGGCTTAACTGGATGCCAAAGAAAATTTGCCTCATGAAATGGAAATTCTGAAGCAATTCGAATAATGCCAAGAAAGATTAAACAAAAAGGCTGTCTCCAAGATACATCAAAGATGGAGCAAATAGTCTACAGTAGTTAGGATGTGCCAATATTGCAATATTTAATTGCACTCAATGAAACCAGTGTTTCTGGGGAATTTTCAGCTTTTTATGAATCACACAAAATTTCATTTTAATCTAAATTATTTCAGTGTTTAAGAGACTGAATCAGAGTTATAGATGTGGTTTGTCAAAATTAAAGTATTAGTCTGTTACCAGCAATTAATATTAATATCAACTAAATCATACATTTTTGTTGACTTCCTTCAAGGCAAAAAGAAGCATTTGCCCTGAAAAGCAGGAACCATTTAAGAATTTCTTCATTTTTTGACAGTTCTATAAGTCATCTAATTCTCCAGCTGGTACTATTTGAGAAGTTTCTAACTTCTCTGTTTCCTGCTCTGCGCTCAACCATCAGCTCATCCTGCCAGTTTTTTCCTCCTCTTTGTCGTATGTGTGTGTGTGTGTGTGTCTACATATACATATATACACACATATGTATATATGTATATGTGTGTATCTCTCCCCCCTCCCCCTTCCTTTCTAGTTTCTAGCCACTCCCAAGATTATACTTTGACCATCTTTATTTCTGGTCGACTATAACAACCTTCTTTCTAATTGGTTCCCTAGGCTCTAGTTTGCGAGAAGGGATGTCGTATTGTTGGCTTTTTCTCAGATATTTTTCATTATGTCACTTTTCTATTGAAAAACCTACCACTACTCCTTATTACATCAAGTCTGGATAAATCTTAGGCTGATTCTCAGAGCCTTTTATCCTTTCATTGCTCTTTCTTCTTTCCACAGTTCTATTTAACATTGCATGGGAGAGTTACCAAACCATCAGGCATTGTTATAGGCATGGGCAATGCAAACACAAAGAATGAGTCAACCCTTGCTCTTGAGTTCTAATGAATCTATGCCATCCACATGGTTTATTCATTTCTATCACCTCTCCTTTGTATGTACTTTTTTTCCTTCTTGAATCGTTCTTTTTTTTAAAAAAACTCAATTTATTTATTTGCTTTTAGTTTACAACATTCAGTTCCACAATCCCTTGAGTTTCAAATTTTCTCCCCCTCTCTTTCCCTCCTCCTCCCCCCATGGCAGCATGCAATCAAATGTAGGTTCTACACATAATAAAAGTGCATTATTATAGAAAGTAAAGAGGTTTATTTTTGTGAATGCCACTTTCTCATCATTTTTTTTATATGTATATTTTTTTTTGGGCAGGATTGATGTGACTCTAGAAACAAATGGATGAATGAATATCTACATGAAGAGAAAAACAATAAAGGTTAGTTTGTAAAAATCTATCAAAAGTACTAAAAGATTGAATGATAAGTATATACTGTGATTCTCACTGGAACAAATTGCATCATTCAGAACAAATCAGAATTTTATTCCTTACTATTGGCCAACTTTTTTTGAATAAAGCTTGGCAATTTAAATAAAGACTAACTCATTTTTCTTTATGAATTTGCCTGTCTGAATACTGAGTCAAAGGTCAATAAGAATCAATCCATGAAACACAATTCTCATTTTAGCTGCTTGAATAAAATTCTTGGCAAAGGCAAAAAAATGTTTCTGTGAAAATCAGTCAGCCGTTAGTTGCTAGTATAGATGTCAGCAATTGTTGCCTATTTTGCAGTAGCATTGTTTGTAAGAATGAGAATTCCAATAAATCTTTGGGAGGGGGGGAATTGGGAACACTTGCTATAACTGATCATTGGGAAAAAAAGGCAGACTGTGTTTAACATACTCCATGTTCTACTAGCATGGTTCCAACATCAGCACCATATGGTGTGTGATTGCTGTCAAACACGATATTCTTACACCTGTAGTCAGTAATCCTAAGAGATCTGAGATTATTCAAAAATGCTTCTTTTATACAAGAATAAGTAGTAACTAAAACCAAAAAAAGTGTGAATTTGCAACTGTCTGAGCAAAATTCTGGGCATCTCTTCATTGTTGTTGAATTAATCTGAGCTTATACAGTGCAAAAGACTTGACTATTCTGTGCATTGTACAAGGATACCATGTTCAAAAGTCAGGAATTTGATGAAGTGCTTTTTACATTGGTAATGATCTGAATTCCACTGCTTTATTGCTTCCCATTTGAGCATCTCAGATAATCCCTTTTCTTCTCCTCCTTCCTATCCTGTCCTCTTTACCCTTCCCAAGCAAGTTACCCTGTATCCCTTCCATCTAGTATCATTGACCTTCAAACCTTTGTATGGTTTATGCCATATACCTGGAATTCCCCTACCTCACAAAGCCTTGCTCTTTCCTGTATTTGAGTATATGTAGAAATTTTATTTTGTCCCTAAAGCTTTTCTGACAAATACTGGGAACTCTCCTGGGATCCAAATTTTATGCATTCTTCTTCATTTTATGCATAATTTTAATGTAAATTTTCTTCAGTGTTTTAATGGTATGTTTATTTGTCACCATGGTCTTATATATTTGTCTGCATCAATGGTTTGTTTCTGAGGTTATATGTTTCTGGGTAGGGAATATGTCTCTGACTTCTGTGATAATGACAGTGATGGGAAGATAAAGGCGGAGAACATTCTTGTGTCATTGCTGTTTTGTGGGAATATAGTTATGGGTATTTTCTTTAATAGATTACAATGAAGGATTCCTTAATAGGTTGCCTCATGAATTTAAATTAATTACTTTAATAATGCTTCCTTTTCATGGAAGGAGAAAGGGAGATTCTCCTTAATACTTATATCCCTAAATGGCATGATTACTCTGCTTTTTGCTATTCTTTTTTCTGTATCGTATACTCTACAAATTTGGTGATACCAGAACAGATAATACTTTGATTGCTATTTATTGCTATTATTTTTTTAACTTAGATTTTATTCTTAGAATTATTTTAGTACGGTGCCCGGTATATAAATAGATGCTTCATATAAGGTTATTGACTAAATGTTGTTGACTAGAATGTAAGAGCTGGAAGAGATTTTATTACTCAGTAATGTGAAAATCTCCATCCTCATTATTTGGGTCCTGAATATGAAAGCATATTTAGGAACTGAATAGTACTAGACAGTCTCAACAAAACCCACTAATTAAGTGCTTAAATAAGCATTGTATCACAGAGACATTAAAAAAAGCTAGAATTAGAAATCATATTTTGTAGTATCAGAATTTCCCCCTCTACGGTTTGGAATTGGTGCTTACATGGCTACATCTAGATCAGTGTGTGGACTTGCTAATTTCTCTTTATTACAAGAGGACCAGTGGATTGATTATATTTGGGTCAGATGCAGACAATTGTGGGATTCATTCGTATTTGAGGGGAAAACTTCAGGGTTAATTTTCTTTTTTTTTTTTTTTCCTTTTTGGAGGGGGGAAAGGCAGGGCAATTGGGGTTAAGTGACTTGCTCAAAGTCCCACGGCAAGTACGTGTTAAGTGTCTGAGGCTGGATTTGAACACAGGTCCTCCTGACTCCAGGGCTGGTGCTCTATTCACTGCACCACCTACTTGCCTTGGCAGGATTAATTTTCAAGCCTGTTTATAATATAGAGAGGGTATTTAAAGTATTTCCACAAAGTTAAGGAAAAGTGGAAGACTTGAAGATGTCAGTAGAGGAAGTTGGTATTATCACCTTCTCTATAAATGAAAAGGGCTGAGAAGATCACTATTAGATCTTTTTGTAAGTACTCATTCATCAGGAGTGTGATAAGGCCTTGCTGTATATCCACATAATACTCTACTGTGCCTTTCTACACAGGCACTGATGCTTTAGCATCATTCTGGGGATTTATAAAATTTCAGTTATAGCTGCTGAGAAAACCTCATATTCAGCAGCCTCTCCCCTGCCCCCAATTCATCACTTCACTGTACCTCGATGGAGCCTTAAAAATGTTTCCATTAAACTGCATACTTCATCCAGCTTTAATGCATTTAACCTTCGTCCTTTTCCATCTGCCATTATAAAATAACAAATAAATTCTAAGAAAATTTCAGCCATCCTGTTTGCCTTCTCCCAGCCATCAGCATAAAACCTGGTCTATACCACTGTTCAGAAATACCTCTGCCATGGCTTTCATAGCCTAAATGGTTTCTTGTTTATGGGTCTGGGTGTTGGCTTCACTCCATTTACTTTCCAACTATTTCAGTGTGTTTACCCAGTTGCTCCTGCTCCTCAGCAGCTGGCTTAGGGCAGATATCCAAGACATACATATGCATATACATTAGCACAACTTATCCGAATCCATACTGAAAGTCTCACTTGATGATTACTACTGATTACTACAGCCTAAGCCAGGTGGATTTGCAGTTAGGTAATTTTCCCTTTTGGATTTGAAAACCAAGATGACAATTGCTACTCTTTCTAAGAAAGTTGTGCTGGTGTTTTTCTTGTTTGTTTTAAAATCCTGTTTTGTTTCACAGTGACAAATAGTTTGCTTGCTTTAAGCATATTCTCCTTCATGCTGATGTTTCCACATCAGGAATGGCACAAGCATGAAGGCACTAGTCCAGGCATAACTTTTGATTGAACAAATCAGCCATAGTCCTTCATGATGATGCGACTTATGCAAATGAAATGTATGGACAGAATAATGCTGCTGCCCAAAGTGTTCATGTCAGTTAGCATGTATGTAACCTACTTAGTGGAATATCATTCTGGATCACTTTACATTTGTGTCAAGTCACTTAACCTGTGAGTGTCTCACTTTTCTCCTCTGGTAGATAAGAAAAAGAACATTCTGACCTGGCACACAGGGATTTGAGGGTGGCTTAAGTCATTACTGAATACATTTATAGGGCACACCGTTTAGTGTAGTATTTTAGGCTGTACTAACTGTGGGTGGCAAGGGTAGCTAATTTCATCTGAGGGAAATTATCCTAGAGTATGGGTTGGCAGGATTTTAAAAGGGATGTGCCAAAATTGTGATTTCCCTCTTCCTTATGAGATGTGGTGGGTGGGGGTGTAAAGCATTGAAAGGAGAGAGAGAGAGAGAGAGAGAGAGCTGACTGTATCCCAGGCTCTGATACCATGAAAACAGGGAACTGAGGTGCTGTACATCCTCTTCAGTAGGGAAGGGAGAAAGGTGCACTCTTGAAGTCAGCTGCTACTCTCCTAGTGGGAGGGATGGAGGTGGAGTGTAGAGTTAGAGTTCCCTGTGATATCAGGCACAGGAGTAGGTTGCCAATGCTTGCCTTAAGACCTAACATTGTTCCAAGGAAGATACCAGCCACCAGCAAAAGACAGTCTGTATCTTATTTTGTTATTTAAAGGCAAAGGAGTAAAGCTTTTATAACTGACAAGGCTGCACAGCCAGAGTGCCTTTTGAAACTAAGGGTGTGAACAGTCACAACATTTTGGCCAGCATCTGTTGAAACTTACGTGTAGTTGGAGAAAATGCTGTGGTTTTTTTTTCCCAATAGTTGTTTATAGTTCTTCACCTAAACTCTTATATGCTTTTCATTCATTTTAAATTTCAGGCACAGTGTCGATGTAGCATAAATAATGCTTTGGGTGAAAAATATTAAGTGTCATCATAAAAATAATGTAAATATGCTTTAAACATGATATTAAATAATTTTGATTTAGTGAAAAAATTCCAACAGGGAAAAAATAGTAATTGATTATCAAGAGCTTTTGCTGACGTGTAATAGCCGCCTGGTTTTAGTTAATGTAGAACTGAAAAATCCCTGTTAAAATAAACTCTCTTTTTTTGTGGGTGCCATTGCTAACTGAGAATTATTTCTAATGCTAATAATTTCCTACTGCTCTCTAAAGAGAACTTTGTGCTAATGAAAACATGAATAATTATTGACACAATTAAGTGCCCAATTTCTCAATCTCACACATTATTCAACACTTCTTTGCTATCCCTTTAAGTCTTGCAGAAGGTTAATAAATATTTCTTATTTAAATGTCAGTTGATTATTAATGTCCAACACTGTTTCAAATGTATCTCTATAACAAGATAATTTTTCCATGTGAAAGTGAACTCATTCTTCTGTGATGTTTTAAAGAAATATTCACAACTCACTGAAGGCATTAAAGGGAATACTAAATATAAGGCTGGAGGTTTTAAGAGAGTTTTAACTTTCCTTCCTTTTTTTCTTAACTTCCTCTAAAATTTGCTCTGGTACATATCAGGCTAAATCTAGTTAACCTTATTAAGAGGCAGTTGAGAAGGTGAATTAAGTCAGTTATTTTGAGGTGGAAGCAAGTAAATGAGATAAGTGAATAAATATAACAATTTATGACATTTAAATTTTAAGTTGTAAAGAACAGTGATTCCCTTTTTGTATTATATATAATATCAGTTTCTACTTCTTGCTTCTACAGGAGAGGTAGCATGAGAGAGGAGACAAAAACTTAAATTGAATAAAAAAGAAATAAGTTGTAGTGATTTTGGATAATGGATAGACTGTTGCATTTAGATTAAGGGAGACGTGGATACCAATTCCTCCTATGCCATTTAGTACATTTGTGACCTTGGGCAAGAAAATTAGATGCTTTGAGCCTCACTTCCTTCAACTGTAAAATGTGGCTGCTAGATTAGGTGGTTTCCAAGGTCCCTTCCAGTCCTCAGTCTGTGATCTTGTGATTCTAAAGTAGTTGGCCAGGCACGTTAAGTAATAAATAGTAAATAAAACAAAGTATAAAGTAAAATAAATGGGTAAGCCAAATAAGAAGTTAATGAAAAAAAGAAAAGGAAGTAGAATGTGACTGTAAAATTATTGCTGAAACACAGAAAAGAAACCTGGCCATAGCTGTCAGGTTGATATGAGGTGATAAAAGGCTATAAAAGTCTTTAGTAAGTATTTAGACAGTGATGAATAAATATCCACAGATTTTAAAAAATAAGGAGAGAGAATCAGGAGAAGAGAATAAGATGAACTTTGTAGTGACTTTCATTGAGTGTTCAATGTTTGTATTTCTGTCACAGCCAAGTAATAACTATGTACTTTTCAAGTCTTGGCTGGTCTTCCTTTGAGAACAGAAAATGAAGGGGTCCTGTCTAAGCTTCAAGTTATCAGGGACAATGAAATGCACCTTTAAAAAAATGGAATTATGATGGAATGCATCTAATAGATGCTTGTAAGAATTCATTCACTGAGTGTTTTGCAAATTTAATCAAAAGAACTTCAGGCTGAACAGGTTGGGGGAAGAAGAAAAGTGACTGTATATCTTCCCTTAATCAAATACCATAGAGAATAGCTACCATGAAAAAAGGAAAACTAGTAAATGAAATGCACAGAATGTTTGAGAAGATAATATTCAAGAAAAGAGCCAATTGCAAAGCCCTTGACATCAAACCTCTATATATACCAATGCCAAAAGTTTAGTCTATAAGTAAGAGTGCCCATAGGCCCCACTGCAAGATAACCAGTTTGAATCCATGACTTAGACTAGGTAAGATGGAACTTTTGACTGGGTCAGGGAAGTGAATGGAAATATATTATTAAAAAAACAAAACAAAACAGTATAGGGTAAAAGGGAGGAAGGGAACATTAAGGAAGTATTCTTCTATGAGGAAAACTAAGGACTAGAGGGGACATAAGTGGTGGATAATATTCATATGAAGACACATGGAAGGAGAAACAGAAGCAATTTTGTTACTACTGTTTCTCTAACTACTGTTTCTCTCCAGACTACCAGGATAGAATGAAGAAATAAATAAGAAATTCAGGAAGCAGAAGAGCCTAGCATTGAGGTATGATGGTTCCCTGTCATAGTGCTGATGGGGAATACCAGTTATCTAGACATATTGTAAAACATTGCTTTTACCAAAAACAGAACAACCTGTAGTTTCCTAATTTGTCCTAATGATAATTTCATTTTTCAAAAGGGAAAAAGGACCAGAAAGAGGGGAACTTTTACTTCTGCTCACATTCTCAGTAACCTAGAACTTCTTGAAGGGATGGAAGCAATCATCATTGGGAAGCCAGGGGAAACAGTGGAATTGGGGGAGGAAATACGAGATTCCCTCTGAGAGTTTATAATAGAGAAGAGGAAAGCTGGGTATAGTTTGATATACACTCTAGATTTTAGGAAAGTAGCCTTCAGAGTCACAGAAGACTTATTCTACCACATACACAATATTATGCTTCTGCCTCCTCTGAACTGCCATTACTTTAGCTGGGGCCATCTCTAGTCTTCCTAATCTATACCTTACCCACTGGACCCAGATGGCTCTGGAGGAGAAAGTGAGGCTGGTGACTTTGCATAGATCTTCCTCACTCAAATCTAATTCACTTGCTGGTCATGGCATTATTTTCCTGATGTCACAGCCTTCTTTGAGAATAAAGAACAATCAACAACAAATTTCAGAGTTCAGAGGAGTGATATGTAAGACCCCACAGACTAAACTTCAATAAGTTAGCTGAGGAGAGATGGAAAACTTCCAGAGATAAAACATTTCCCTCTGTGGACTGCTCTAGCTGCATCCCAGAAATTGTAGTATATTGGCTTATCATTTTAATTCTCTTTCAAATAGTTTTTAAGTCCCTGCTTAGGTACGTAAATTTTAGTTTTGTTTCTTGTATTAATTGCTACTTTTATTGAATTATGGTCTGCAAAAGGCATCTGATATTTTTCCTTTTCAAAAAATGTTCATTTACAATTTATCTGTGCCCTGGTATATGACCTATTTATTTTTAAAGACACCATTTGGTGTTGAGAAATATGTATTTTCTCTAATTTTCCTATTCCGAAGACACCACAAGTCTTAGAGCTCTAATGTCTTCCATGCTGTTTCACGTCTGTGTTTTTTTGGTCTCATTTTTTCTCAGATTTGTCAAACTCTGAGAGATCTTTAAAATCTTTTATAATTAGTGTCTAACTATTTTTGCAACGTAAGTAGTTTTTCCTTTGTGCATTTCGATGCTATTGCAGTTAGAATACTTTTGATATTGACATTCATTGCCTATAGTTCCATTTATCATAATGTAGTTACCCTGTTTCTTGATATTACAAATATTTATTTTTGCTTTTTTTCTCATAACATAATTATAACTTATCTTTTTTTATTCACCTGATGCAAAATAAATTTTGTTTCAGTCTCTAATTTCCATTGTGTATATATGACTCTTTAAAATATGCTTCTTGTGTACAGGGGAAATTGGATTTTGTTTTCTTATCTATTTCATCAGTGTATTTTATTGGATTGTTTAATCCATTCACATTTAAAGTTATGATTGTTAGGCATGTGTTTTTCATTGATTTTTTTTATATTGCTTTTTTGATCCCTTTCCTTTTTTTAAGGGAATATTTTTTTCTGTGATATTTTGCTTACATTACTTTGATATTAGTCTATTCCCACATCAAGTTCTTTCAATTACTTAAATTATTTCTGTCTCTTATTTAGTCATCCATTTCTCTCCTTTTATTTCTTTTCTTTTCTCACCACTCAGGTTAGTAGTTCAGAGTCTTCCCTCCTCTCTTATTCATCCCGTATTTTTAATAACTTCAATTAGCTGTGCCCTTTTCTAAGAAGTCTTACTTTTTGCCTTTACCTTATTTTTTTCTTCACTTAAGTTTGTCTTGAATTTTATCGTCTGATTTATGGGGCGTAGCCCTACTTGGTCTGTCTTTATGCTCTCTCTGTCCCTCATTAGGATAAAGCTTTTGAAGTACTAGATTTGAAATCTCTCTTCTGTCTAGTTTCTATATTTCACCTTTCTCTTCTCCTAGAATAGATTTGTACTTAAAGAGGCAAAAAAGATTCCCATTACACAAATTCACTTAAGATTACATCGACTGTAAAGTCTACCTCTTCTACCTCAGATGCATCCCTCCTTTCCCATGATTTCCAGTAGTACTCCCTGTATCAGTCTCTAGTGAAACTCCTTTTTTTGGTCCTCTGGTTCCAACCCTCTCCCCTCTTCCACCATTTTATGATATTGTCAAGAATGAAAGTCTAAAGACAGAAAAGCAGACAATTCTACTGAGGCAGAAGAATGGAGTCCTCTGAAGACATCAATGTATATATGCGGGGATTCACCTAAGCAACTTAAGATTTTGGAAAGATGTGCAGAAGATGGAAACAGGAAGAGAAAACAATATGAATATAGGACAATGATGAGGTCCTATAAAAATAATGTTAGGGGTGCTTATATTCAGAATTTTAAAAAAAAAGGCTGGTTAAGGAACCTAAGAAAAACAAGAAAGTTTTTTTTCTCCCCTTTTTGGATTTAAAAATAAAAAATTAAAAAGCTATACTGGGAGGAAAAGGAAGATCAAAGGATAGGACCAAGACTTGGGATGGATAAGACAGTGATAACCAGCAATGGAGAAAAGGCAGAGCTGCTTGATTTTTATTTTGCTTCTGTTTCCTTTGTCAAGGAAAATAAGAGAACACCAAAGCTGCCCTTAATGAATCTGTCACCTACCCCAGATGTGTTACTTCCTAGGGTACTGACAGAACTGGGTGATATAATTTCTGAGGTCAAAAATGATATTTGAAAGATCATGAAAAATGGGAGAGCTATCACAAGATAGAGAAGGGTGCATGTCTTGATTTTCAAAAGGGAAAAATTTGAAAAATTTATAAAATCGGCAAACTGTAGACCAATGAGCTTGACTTCTCTTCTGGGGAAAATTCTAGAATGAATCATTAAAGAAATGGTTAGGGACCATGGAGAAAAGGAAAACAGTGTTTTCAGAGTCAGGATTCGAAAAGATCTTAAAACTGAAAGCTTTGGAACTTACTCCAAACCAGATGATACTCAATAGGGATAAATAGTATGTTAGATTAAGGTGTTTTTTTTTTAAAGCAGTTTTACAACTGCAGGCCACTGGAAGTGTGGTCAAACAGCAGTTTGAAAAATATTTGTTTTGGGCTGCTAGCTCAGTGGGAGGGAGCTAGTGTGATGAGGCAACCTAAAAAGCTAATGTAATTAGAGGGTACGTTAAGAAAGCTTCTCTGAATAAGGAGGTGAGGGTGGTGATTACTTCTGAATAAAGAGGTGATAGTACTTCCATATTGTGCTCTCATCAGACCTTATCTGGACTGTTGTATTTAGTTTTGAGAGCTGTTGTTGAGAAAGGGGATTGACAAACTGAAGAGAACCTGAACTTAAGGGCCTTGAATTTTTTTTGTAGTGGGATTGTTTGAAGAACTGAACATGTTTGTCCTGAAGAAAAGAAGACTCGGGAGCATAAGATAACCATTTTCAAGTAGTGGAAAAGGAATAATACTTGCTTGATTTGGCTCCAGAGGGAAGGACTACTGCAGTGGGTAGAAGTTTTGGAAAGGGACAAACTGAGGCTTGAAGTAAAGAAAAACTTACTCAATTAAGTACTCCTTCGATTTAAGTAGGATCTATAATTGCTTCCCCCACCTCCCCATCAATATTTATATACCCATTCCCTGCTTACTTACATTTGTCTGTATATTGAATTATGTTAGCCTCTTTCTGACAGATTTCAGCTTGGTGGTGCAGTGAGTTGAGTGGTAGACTTGGAGTTAGGGAGACCTGAATTTAAATCCAGCCTCAGATACTTTTTAGCTTTGTGACCCTAGGCAAATTACTTAACCTCTCTGTGCCCCAGTTTTCCCATGTGTAAAATTGAGATAATAAGAACACCTACTTCTCTGAGTTGTGGAGATCAAATAATATTTGTAAAGCACTTTGGAAACCTTAAAGTGTTATATAAATCCTAACTATCTTTGTTCAGTTACAGAGTTCTAGTCAAAATATGGTGATAAACTAAGGGTTTGATTACATTGATAAATATTAGTGAGAAAGATCCAAAATTATACCCAGGTGTTTGTTTCTTGAAAAAAAAAGCTTCATTCCCTCTTCCTCCAGAAAAAAATTATCATTTGCTTTCAGTGTTAGTCTTATTTTATCACAAATGAGAGTGTGCCTCCAAGATTTTTTTTTTTTGAGGAGAGAAGGTAAGACAATTGGGGTTAAGTGACTTGTCCAAGGTTACACAGCTAGTAAGTGTAGTGTATCAAGTGTCTGAGGCCAGATTTGAACTCAGATTGTCCTGATCCTGGCCCAGTGGTCTATTTACTGCACCACCTAGCTACCCTCAAGATTTCTTCCAACTCAGAGATGATGTTCTTCTGTGAAGATGAATGCCAAGTTTATGCTATTGATCTGGTTTTCAGATAAAATTCATTCCTTGAAGTTTGAACCACAGACTTACTTTTACCAGGCAGTACACTCAAATTGCAAGTTCAGTTTTTTTGAAGTATGAATAAACATCTTGAAAATTAAGTTGACAAATTCAAAGTTATAAAAGTACATCAAATGTAATATAAAATATTTACTTTGAAAATGTCCCTTCCCTATTGCCACCAATACCCATAATATAAATTCAGTACAAAACAGAGACAGGGGAGAAGCATGTGAACATCAGACTCTTATGGCCATCTGTGAAAAATTCCCAACTCCATTTACTCATACAAAGTGAACTCTGTAGTTGGTGGCAAAGTTAATTAGAAATACAGTCCTTCCAACATTTCTGCCTTCCATTGTCCCAGTCAAATGCAACAATAATTGAAAAGTGACACATAGAGTGAAAATGAATAGATTGAGATGTTCTAATAAAGGCTGCATGAGTGAAGATGTCTGAGTTTTTCAGCAAAAGTAAGCAGGACAAGGAAAGGAATAGGAAGGAGAGGGAGAGGAGGTCAATGAAGAGCAGGAAAGGACATTTGCGGATTAATTTAAAACAAGTGTTTATATTTAGGATTTCTTTCAAGTTAGACATTATGATTAAAATACCTACCTGTGTGCCCAGTGGTTGAAATATCAGTCAGTTATTATAGTAATTAGGCAGTACTTCTTATAAAGTTTAAAAAGACCACAAGATGCCCAAAGGAGTCATTAATCTTCTTGGCTGTTAAAGGAAGTTCCTTGCTATCTAAGCTTAGTGTAGATAATTCAGTGGAGAGGTCAGAAAGAGGCAAGATATTTAAGTGGGAATAATACAGTCAGTGTTGACTCACCATCTCCGACTCCTACCAATGTTCTTGCTTTCTAAAGCTTACTTAATCATTTGTTGATCCTGTTGTGGACAAGATTCCTTGAAATTAATGCTTATTCATGGAAAAACTTAAGTAGAGTGAAAAATATCATAGAAATGCTTTGAGCAAATAATTGCCAAGTTCTTAGATCATTATTTTTATTCCTGTGGAACTGATTAATTTCCTTAAAGACCCACCAGTCATCGATGGCAGCTGTGATTACATTTTCTAGGGGGAAAAATGTGCACATATATACATATATATATATATATATATATATATATATATATATATATATATATATATATATATATGTTATTAAATCATGTGGAGAGAGTAGTTTTTTCTTGTTGTTTTTCCAAGATGTGGCAGATGGTGATAGTACCAGTTAGGTAGAAAAAAATTATGTATAAAGGAGAGAAATACATATGGAGTTTTTGTAATTTACTTTAGATGGAAGGCTGATTTTGGTGAAGAATATTGTGTAAAGAATATGGTAGAGCTCATAGGGTCACTCAGTTTTTAAGAAGCTCCCAATGTAATATTTGGAAATAATTTGAATAAAAATAATCACTCAGAAGTTGAAATAGTTGGAATAAAATCAGAAAAAGCAAGTTAATCCAGTCTTCTTTAAGATTATTTTATCCCAAGAATGAGATAACATATTGAGAACATGGCTGTTCAATCCAGTTTTCTAATTCCCCGTTTCCCCCCCCCCCCCCCAAACACAGGTGCTGGTCTTCCTAATTCCCGTTAGTTGCTTTTATTGGTATCAGAAACATTAGCACTCAGTACGTTTACTTTCTGATCTTTTTTTTTTGCTTTTTTTTTTTTTGGAGGGGAGAGGGCAGGGCAATTGGGGTTAAGTGACTTGCTCAAGGTCACAGGGCTAGTAAGTGTTAAGTGTCTGAGGCCGAATTTGAACTCAGGTCCTCCTGACTCCAGGGCTAGTACTCTCTTCACTGCGCCATCTAGCCACACCTACTTTCTGATTTTTTAAGTAGCAAACTCCTCACTTCTCTATGTAGATGGGAAAGGATTTAAAACAGATATATGATATGGTAAATTAGATCCACAGGTACTTTTTTTCAATAAAGACAAAACTAGATGATCGTATATGTCCCTTTTAACTGTTAACTTCCAACATTTCTATATAGGGGGGAAAAACACCAAACCTTTTTTTTTTTATTTCATAGCTTCTACATAGATTTTTATAAAACTGAGCATGGCAATAACTACATTCAAAATTTTGATTGCTGAAACTTTTAATATTGTTTTGGTTATTTCTGGTTATTTAGGCATTCTGTTTTTTTTTCTAAATAAATTATTCTTTTCCTTTAGCTTCTTTTGTTTTAGCATTATAATGTAGTACCCTCCTAGTTCTTTATATTGCATCATCAGCTTGTGTAACACCAATGCAATATTCACAAAGCCCACAGTGGTTATGAATGTGCTAGTGTAGTTGTGAATCAGAAAATGTAACAGGCTCTCCACATGGAGGATAGAGCCAAGGCATTTATTCTAATACCAGAAAGCTGAGTCCCAGAACCAGAAAGTCAGAGTCATTACAGTAACCATGAAGTTGGTACACATAGTTAATGTAGTGAACACTCATATTCCCAAGTCTTCACAACAAAACAGGTTCCCTCAAACAAGGATCCTCTTCTCCTCACTCCCTCAAATAAGGATCCTCCTCTCCTCACTCACAGGGCTGGCTCTAAGAATTTCTCAGCAGAAGTTCTGACTGACTCTCAGAAGTCCTCAGCAGAAGTTATCAGAAGTCCTTAGAAGAAAAAGCTCAGCAAAAGTTCTGGCTGGCTCTCAGAAGAAGTCCTGCCACCACAAGTTCTGTTCTCAAAATCTCTTCCTTCTCCAGCCTGGGCCTCTCCTTATATATGATATTAGCTCCTCACTGCCCAACCCCTTCCTGTTTCATCAGCAAGTTCATCCCACTATGGGATTCTCAAGTTCTGGGTCTTAATACTTGCCAAAATTTCTGAACTTGAAACTAAGTGCTAAGTATGTGTTTGCTTGCCAGTACAAGAGTCATGGAAGATCTTCAAATCCCATTACCATTACATTCAGCCCCAAGATCTTTCATGTCCCTTACGTGGCAAAAATACATCAACAATACATTTCATTACATGGATTAATTGGGAGTTTGGGGGGTAACTGGTGTCAGCAGAATTTTACAACAATATAACAAGGATAGCCCACAATAAAACCAGAAAACAATATTTTAGGGTGTGGCTTGAACAGAAGCTCCCCATCATTCTCCCATAAACAAATGGGATCCCAAAATCTTGGGGTATGGAGTGAAGATCTCTTCTTCCCTGGCTACTTGCTGCTAAAATTGGACATAGAACTGTCTCTGTCCCAAAAGGTCCCATTTGATAGGTTAATTTTTTAGCCAGCATTTGGAATGTGCTTGATGCCACGTCCAGGGGTAACACATCACAGTTGTAGACAGGGGGTGACATCCAGCTTAAGCTATCAGGCATCTATATGTGGAGGGTACCAAGCCTGTGGAAACAAATCTAGCAAACAAGGTGAACAGACAAAAAGCCAAGAAGAAACCAGAAACAAGGTAGTCATAGGATCAGCCATGCTTCTGGAGTCCATGAGCCCACTATTGTAGCCTCACTCACATTTAAATATATGAGTTAAGGGTACAATTTTAAAGCCAAGCATGAGCAATTTTCCAGAGGACTGCTGCTGTGAACGCATTAAAGGTTCTGATTACACAGTATAGTGAACTCTCTATTCAGCAGTAAATTAAGGCAAAACATTTTCAGAAAATCAAAGTATAGCATTCACAGTGTTATGGCATAACAACTTATAACTAAAATGACCACATAGTTTTCACCAAAGTGGTCACATAGTTTTAAGCAAAAGATAACATTAATTTAGTAACACAATCATTTAGTAAGTCCTTAATTCAATCATCCTTAAGGAGGAAAGCCTCTTTAATTGACACAAAGTACAAAGGTCAAAGTCCTCCACCCCTAGGTCACATTGTTTTAATCTCTTCAATCAAAAAGTCCTCTTTCTTCTTAACTGTAGAAGTCCTTAACTCAGTCATCTAAATATAAAGGTCAGTGTTCTTCACCCCTCGGCTACTGTAAGTCATGATTTTCCAAGTTTGCGTAAAATACCCAATGGGAGATCTTTTCATCTTGACTCAAGTAGGCTCTCAGCTTCCATGGCTCCTCTTCCATGGTCCCAGCTCCTGCCTGAATCTATCTAACTGCCACCTGGCTTCAAAGGCAGACAGCTCTCAGTTCTTTGTCGAGCTTCTTGTGCAGTTCCTGTTCCATATTGAAGCTCACAGTGTCTGGTCCACCTCAAGTCCTTCACAGTTTCTGTTCCTGGGAAGACAAAGCTTAACAAAGCCACAGTAACATGCATACATATTGCTGGCAACCTCATCCATTCACTTTCTGAATCAACATAGACCTAACAAAAAAGTCTGAGGAATCAACACAAATCATCAGTATAGTCCCAGGACCTCTGAAATTGTCAGCAAGACTCTCCTCCAGGATTTCTGTAAACATACAACAAGAGAATCCTCTTTCATGGCTTCTGAACCAGCAGCAAGGTCCCAGGGGCCGTCCTCTATCAGCAGATGAATGTGACAAAGTAACATCCAAACAGACAGAGTACTGGCACCACAGCCATGTCTCCTCCAGGTTCTCCTCTCTTCTCATTTCTCAGTTCTTCTCAATTCTCAGTTTAGTCCTCAGGTCCCATTTCTCTTCTCAGTTCTCAGTTCAGTTCTCAGTTCTCTTCTCTCTCTCCAGCAGTAGCAGCCCAGCCTCCAGATGCTCGCTCCCAGCAGTTCTGTCCTCTCTCAGCTTGGGCTTTTCCTTAGATATGGTATTACCTCCTCCCTGGTCTGCCCCTTCCTGTTATGTCAAGGAGTCCATCCCACTGTGGGATTCCCAAGTTCTGGGTCTTAATACTTGACGCAATCATGAACTTGGAACAAGGTGCTAAGTACCTGTTTGATTGCAAATACAAGGGGCAGGGAAGATCTCCAAATTCCCATTACCATTACAGCTTGACAACTAGGTAGTGTAATAGAAAAGAGCTGATTTTAGAGTCAGGAAGACCTGACATTTTCTGTTGTTGGTGTTGTTCAGTCATGTCCAATGGTTCATGACCCCATTTAATGTTTTCTTGGCAAAGATGCTGGAGTGGTTTGTTATTTCCTTCAAATCATTTTACAGGTGAGGAAACTGAGGCAAAGGAGGTTAATTGACTTGCCCAGTATCAAACAGCTAGAAAAAGTTTGAGGCTGAATTTGAGCTCAAGCATTCCTGACTCCAGGCCCTACACTCATTGCTCTACCTAGCTTTCCTATATACATGTAAGCAAGTTACTTAACCTTTTCATGCCTCAGTTTCCTCATTTACGTTCCAAAAAAAGAGTTTGGACTCTTATGACTTTTAAGGTCCATTCTAAGGACCTTATGAACCTGTGATCTATCTGGGCTCAATTTTTAAAGTCCTTTTTTTCCCATTGAATCTCCCATAGACCAACATAAATTCAAAATAGAATGTAATCAACAAAATAGAACGCAGCAGCATGAAGTACAAGGAATTGCTAACCTTGAATCCCATTAATTACTCTCTTTCCCCATTGTAGCAGAAGGAGGATGTCAGAAATGAAAAGCTGCTGAGAATACTAGCCACAACTCTTGGGGCATGCTGGACTTCTCAGCACTTGCTGTGGATAAAACATGAAAACCTCAGCAGTGCCATATACCTTGCTTAATAAAACTACTTTCTCCTAGACTTTGAGCCCTTTCCCTTCCTTCCCTCAACTGCCTGCCTACATATTGCTCTTTTCAATACTTTTCCAAACCCTTTTAAAAAAACCTCCTAACATTTGGAATTCACACATAGCCTTACTGAAAATGTAGTTCAAAAGAGAACTTGACATAGTACGATAACCTACATGTCATGGCCTCTTACAGTGGTGTTTTATTATAAAAGTACATTCTATAAACACTCAGGTTAGAATAAGGAGTCTGAAATATCCTTGAATGTGCCAGCAAACTCGTTTTTTCTTTCACTGTAGAAGCTTTTTTTCTTTTATGTTTCTTCTAGTCCGTAAGATAAGGTGAGGATGGGAGTAGAATGATCTGACATACCGTATAAAATATAATGCTATCTTACTGTATAAAGGAAAGGGGCGGGATGAGAAATGGAGTAAGAAAATGAGCTCATAAACCAGTTAACTAAAAACCCATACCATTTGAATTTGCATATCATGATTTTAGAAGAGATCCACTTTATTTCTAGTCTTTGATTTTATTTTGATATTACCAGAAAAGGAGCAATAACTTTGACACCCCTCTCCCAAAACAAAACAAAACACAGGTTATTAATTCTCTTTCTTAGGAAGAAATCTCACCCAGTCTTCTTGCCCAGTAGTTTCTAATCTTTCAAAAACTGTATGAGAACAAAGTAGCTAACATAATGCCATTAGCAGAACTTGCTTTAAAATTCCTGACTTCTCTGTCCTTTATTTACTTTAAAGCTAAAATTAATAACTGGTAATATGGAGTGGTTTCCCCCCTCTCTTTTTTTTTTCTCATTTTATTTTCTTAACTTGATTGGATAAGCCTTGAAATACTGTTGAAAACCTGCATCTCTTAGGAAAGAAACTTTCAGGAAGTTTTATATGAAAATCATTACCAAATGAAATAGAATTAATTTATATGACTTTATTTGCTCTCTCAAAGCATTTAAACATGAATTACAGCTAGGTCTTGATTAGTGCAAATAACAAATCTTGTGAAGTCGTCACAATTATTCAGATTCACACTGTATATTTCCGTTAGGGTGGAGCTAGTTACCATATTTTACATATCTTCAAATAGTGAAGATTCAAATAGCTGCCATCACTTTGTGAAAATCCTGGTTTGCATTTATGAGTTGTTATTCCATTGTTCTCAGCTCTTTGTGACCTTGTGTATCACACTGTCGATGGAGTTTTCTTGGCAAAGATATTGGAGTGGTTTTGCCCTTTCCTTCTTCATTGGGTTAAGGCATACAGAGGTTAAGTGACTTGCCCAGGGTCACACAGCTAGTAAAAGTCTGAGGTCAAATTTGAACTCAGATCTTCCTGATTCCAGGCTCAGCATTCTGTCCACTGAGCCATCTAGCTGCTCCACACTAGTAAGTACCTGACTGTAATTATTATATTACTAATATAATTTAGGAAAAAGGAATAGCTGAATAGATGGAAGAATGTTGAAGATAATTATGAGTACATTTTAAGAGATATACATTACTTCACCAAACCCATTCTTAAAATTAAAGTGCTTTCAGTGGATACCTGCTGTCATTTATGTAGTTACTCCCTTCACCAATGTTCACAACATACCTGCAATAGCTTCTGTGGTGAGTGGTGTAGTCCAGAGGAGGGGAACCTGTGCCCTCAAGACCACATATGGTCCTCTAGGTCCTTAAGTGCAACCCTTTGACTGAATCCAAACTTCACAGAACAGATCTCCTTAATAAAAGGATTTGACTATTCTGTAGTCACTCAATTAGGGTCATAGGAAAGAATTGCCTTGCTGAGATTACATAACACAGTTGCATAGTGGACCCCATCATCATCATCATCATCATTTATTCTTTAGGTTTTGTAAAGTGCTTCACAAATGGTATCTAATTTTATCTTTACAAAAACCCTGGGATGTAGGCCTGTGGTTTCTTCATTTTCTCCAGCTCATGTCAATGGCTGTGAATATTCATGTGAATAGGGGCAAAGACAATGGATACCAGAGGTTATCCAGGCTGGGACTTGACAAAGTGTGATTTGCAGTAGATTCTACTGTTGAAGATATTATAGAGTTGAACTCATTCACCAAGGGATAGGGAATGGAAGAAAGTATAACAGTACAGGGGTGATGGCTTGGGAAGGAACTGTGGGGGGTAGGAACTGCCTGCAGGTCACAATGAGGAAAACAAATAGAATTAGAAGTCATAAGGCAGAGGGAAATATAAAATAGACATTTGAGAGTTGATCAGCTTGGAAGTAGAATACTTGTGGTTGATGGCAGCCATCTTTAGCCGTGTGTAGCTGAAGTGGAGTAGAAGATTAGGTCTTGGTAAATGAGTAGATTGAGGGAAAGTCGATGTGTATGGTGAAAGCTATTATTCTAATGGGTAGATAGCATTTACATAGGGCCTGCTTTGTACCTGACCATCATTGTGTTGAGTGCTTTATAAATACTATCTCGTTTCATCCTCCCTACAACTCTTGGAGGGAGATGCTATTCTTACGCTCATCCTATCTTTGAATCTGAGGCAAACAGAGGTCTAGGGACTTGTCTCCTGTTACACAGCTATTAAGTGTCTGAGGCCAGATTTGAACTCTGGTTTTTCTAATTCCTGGTCCACCATTATATCCACTCCCCCACTCAGTTGATGTACAGAGAAAGACCATAAGCAACACTGAACTCATTGAAGGAAGAAGGAGAATGACCTTGAAGCTATCAGAATCTAGATTAGATGATAAAAAATTTGTGTCTAATGAACCTTAGACTATGAGAGCTTACTCAGTGATAATGGTCCTTGGCTGAGTCATGTAGAGCAAGGAATATTCTTCCTGAGATTGGAGAAGAGTGAATTAAAATACAATTAATTCGAGAAAGAATGAGGGATGCCCTATTATGAGGAGAAAGACAGCTTAATGAGTACAAGAAGTTGAAAGGAGCAAAAAAGAGAAAAGTTTAAGATGAAAGTAAGTTTGTTCCCTATGGAGCAGACATTCCAGAGAACACAGTTGAAAGGGATGGATAGATCTCTAGTGGGACATTTATGTGGTTTGGCTAAGGAGGATGGGGAATGGGTTTTGTGTAGCTGCAAAGGTGCCTGTCATCATTGGGATGCTAAGAATCTGATTGGGTGAGAGTATGCTAACCACTGAGGAATGAGTCCAGAGGGAGTATTAAGAGGTCCCTTAAAGGAAGTTGGTGATCAAACTATTCAGGACCCTCTCTTAATGCCTATCTTAATGCCTAGTCTTATGCTAAGGATTGACTCTGTGCCCTGCCAGGCCCAAGAGGCTAAATTTACTAGGGTAAAGAGTAGGGGAAGCTGTAACTTGGAAGAGTCCAGTCTGGAGTCAGGAATTAGCAGGAGGTACGTCTGATCTGGGAAGGGTTTCCCAGGGAATGACTAAACCCCCTACTAGGAAGACAAAGGCTGGAAGCTTGGAGCCTGGATCTGGAGTCAATGGTAAAGCCCCCAGGAGAGTCTTAAGGGTGAGGGAAATACATGCAAAGGGTCTAGATATAGGACTAATATGGATTTATTATCTTATTTTTGGACTAGACTCTTTAATTTTATTGATATAGGGAACTCCCAAATGAGGAAATTCTTTCAATCAATGTACACCACTGCTTTGCAATTTTCAATATATAATCTAGTTGCAGAGACAAAGAAATGTACATTTGGATCAGGTAAAAAGCAAGCACATAAACAAAAGTATAAGGTGAGATAGCACTCACAGTACAAGAACTGTAACAAAAAGTCTGAAGGAAACTGGAGTAAAGGGGATTCCTTCATTAAGGGCTCCTTAAGGGAATAGGTTTTGAGCCAGACTTGGAATGAATCAATGGACATAGGTTAATTTAAATAGGGAAGAAGGATGCTCCAGATGGGGGAATCACATTACAGAAATGGAAACAAACAAAGCATGCACAGAATGAAATCATTAGCACTAAATTAAAATTATGTACAACCATAAAGTTATCCACTGGATCTGAGACCAGGATATTTATAAATCTGAATATTAGCTTGCCTATTCTATGGCAGTATAGCTGTAATTAATTTACTATTTCATTTTTAAAAGCCAGATAAATTAGTTGGCTGTTAAAATTAGACTTTTCCAAGTTCTCCTACTGAGCATCAAAATAATTTCCAACGTTTACTTTATTCTTTTTCGTCTTACGGTAGCAGGTATTACCCACGTTAACTGTATTTAATTACTGATAAGTTCCTTTAGAATTAAGACAGGTTAATTAACAATTGTCTTCCCACAATATTATGGGTAAGCTAATTTTGTGATTCCGCACTTTCAGATTAAAATGGATACAGAATATTTAAGATCTTTTTTCTGTGTACTTGAGAACATTTTCACAGTATTAATCATATCACATAAAATGATATTTCCTAAGAATATGCAATTCTAGTGTAGAATGGTTTAATGAGACACAGACCATTTCTGCAATTCTATACTTAGCCAATAAAAGAGCACTACCTATAGTATCTGAAAATTTAAAAAAACCAAAAAAACCTTCCATTCTGATTCTTACTAGCTTTGTAATCTTAGACAATTTACTTTATCTCTTCTGGGCCTTAGTCTTCTCATCTCTAAATTGGGACAATAACATTTATCTTAAAAGGTTGTAAGAAAAGCATTTTGTAAACCTAACACCTGATCTCTGCTGTTTGAGGCAGTGATGCAGGGATGTAGTGGTAAACGCTGAGGGGGAAATAATGTATAAGGGGCACACTTTTAAGTTTAGCTCTCAGTCTTGACACTTTCTCCATCATTTTTTAAAGTCTAGTAATCAACAAAAGAAAAAATCAGAACCTTATTGACAATGTTTAACAATCGGCTCATGGGCAGCCCTTATGAGCTGGTTCCAGGGAACCAGTGGATCAGTCCAACCTCCATAAAATCTCTTTTATCTGTCTCTTTCTCTCATGTCATAAATCTTTAATTGAGTCCAGGCCCTTGTCTTTTCTCACTTGGAATATTTCAGTGTTGTTCTTTGGTCATTTTATTTGTGTCCAATTCTTCCTGAAGCTATTCAGGGTTTTCTTGGCAAAGATACTAAAGTGGTTTGCCATTTCCTTCTCCAGCTCCTTTTAAAGATAAGGAAAATGAGTCATACAGGGTTAAGTCACTTGCCCAGGGTAATACAACTAGTAAGTGCCTGCCGCTGGATTTGAACTCAGGAAGATAAGTCTTCCTGACTCCAGGGCAGGTGCTCCATCCACTGTGCCATCTAGCTGTGGGAATATTTCAGTAGCTTCTTTAATAAAAAAAGTATCTCTTCCTCTAATTCAGGGGTGGGGAACCTGGGACCTCCAGGCCATATGTGGTCCTCTAGGTCCTCAGGTGGGGTCCTTTGAATCCAAACTTCACAGAACAAATCCTAATTTGTCTAGTGCAGCTAGGTAGCACTGAGAACACTGAGCCTGAAGTCATCAAGACCTGAGTTTGAATCTGGCCTCAGGCATTTGCTAGCTGTATGAGCTTGGGTAAGTCACTTACCCCTGTGTGCCTCAATTTCCTCATCTGTAAAATGACCTGGAGAAGGGAATGGCAAACCACTGTAGTATCTTTGTCAAGAAAACCCCAAATAAGGTCATAAAGTGTTGGATATGAGTAAAATGACTGAATAACAACAAATCTGTCCTTCACATAGCTGCCAAATTGATATTCTTAAAAAAGAGGCCATGCCTCTATGATCCATTGAAAAAAAATTTAATGACTCCTCATGGCCTCTAGGGTAAAATGCAAATTCCTCATATTTTGGCATTTAAATCCTTCTGCACTCCTGTCTACCTGTCTAGTCTTGCTTCGTATTGCTCTCTCTTGTAAACTGTTTATCCCTCTCATGTTGTACCCATTAGCTAGCTATACCACATACATGATATAATATTAATATCTCTTGCTTTTGGATTTTGCACAATAGTCCCTTGTGTATGGAATGTACTTCATCTTCCCTGCTAATTTGTAGAATCCTCAGCTTCCCCCAAACATAGTTCTGGTGCCATTTCCTACCTCCAGTGTTTCCTTATCTCCCTAATTATTAGCATTCTCTCCTTCTTGATATTCCCTTGTAGACATTTTGCATTTACTGCCTTATTCTGATACATTGCATGCTCCTGAGACAATGGTCTTTGCAGGCAGAGACTTTATTTTTACCTCTGTATTCATTCACAGAGGCTAGCAGAGTGTCTTGCATACACATAATAGGCACGTCTTAGACAGTTATTGAATTAAATTGAATCCTACAGTTGTTTCATTAATTGTAGCACAAATAACCTGTGCAGCAAAGTCCTATATAGCAACAACACACATTTGCATAGCACTTTAAGACTTAACTAATGCATCATCATGCCCATTTTGCAGATGTGGAAACTGACACTCTAACACGTTAAGTGACTTACTCCTGAAGGGAAAGGAGAAGGCAACAAGCATTCAATGAGCTAGGAACTGTATTAAGTGCTTTACATATATTATTTCATTTGATCCTCCTAGCAATCCCTAAAGCAAGAGTAGTATAATCCCCATTTTACAAATGGGGAAACTGAAGCATATAGCTGTTAAGTGATTTGCCCAGAAAGCTAGTAAGCTTCTGAGGTTAGATTTGAATTCAGGTCATCCTCACTTCAGGTCAAGTGCTATATCTAACTACAGCGCTGCCGAGTTTCTCCATTAGTATCGAGCAGTAAATACTCATAAGTGGACTTTAAACCTAACTTTAATTCTAGTATTCCTTCCAAACAAAACTGCTTTTGCAGATTTGCACCTACAAGCAAGACTTTGAAGGGATATAGTGCCAACACAATATTTACAATGCCTGTGGCAACTGTAAATATGCTGGCATAGTTCTCAATCACAAAATGTAACAGACTCTCCATATAGAAGATGGAAGCAAAACATTTATTCAAACACCAGAAAACTGAATCCCAAGGCCAGAAAGCCGAATCTATCATAGTAGCAAAGAAGTTAATAGACCATAACACCACAGAGTGCCACATCATCCTTTAGCCTTCCCACAAACCAACACTTACAAGCCTAGCTGTGTGCTTGTCTGCCATCCTCTCTGTCCCACCCATCTGGCTCTAGCTGCTCAGACTCCCAGCTTCCTGTGGGCTCTGTTCCACCCTTCAGCAAATTCCTCCCACCACAGGCTTCATGTGATTACATTCAGCCTATTAGGGGGCAGGGAAGATCTTCAAATTCCCTTAGGCTTATTAAAGGGTAGAGAAGATCTGCAAATTCCCATTACCATTATAAGGGAGCTCAAAATTTTTTTTTCTTCCTCAGAAACTCTCCCTATGTGGAATGAACACAAGTTGTCTCAATTAGGTGACATTCTCCATTGCTGATTGCTCTCACAACATTTGGCTTTGTCAAATTGAAGTGACTTTATATTGCTTAGGGCTTTCTGTCCTTGATCTTGTTAGACTTCTCCTAGATCCTGTTTAATATTTTATTTTAAACTGACTATACAGTAAGTGGAATTTTTTTTTCTTAAAATGAAGGAATCCTGTCTAAAACTGTTCAGAGTCCCCAGAGTCTTATTTCTTGTTACATGTGTTTCATAAAAAGAGGACACTCCTTTTTCGGATGTAATATACATGCAGGGTAAAAATACACAATTTTCTATGTGCTTCTGATGATTCATTAAGTCCTCTGTGTGCACGGGGCTGAGGGCAAGTTTTCTGCTGAAAGGCTGTCACCTTACATTGATCTCTCAGCTGTTTGTTTCATTTCTGTTTGACGGTCTTGCACGATAGCCATGATTGCTGCAGTAAGCCCTTTAATACCATTTGAGGCTGACTTTCCAGAAGGGAGACAAACCTAAACTCATTTAACTTCAGATGGAAACAAGAAACTTGACTTGGTGGCCTGTCACAATCGCAAATGTATTAAAATGTCATCAATGATGTGTCATCACTGTTGTATTAAACCCCCAAAATGAAGATAATGCAGCCTTAAAAAATGATTCTCCCATGGATGGGGAATTACAGTGATACTTTAAAAATAATTAACTTCATTAGATTGATAATCAGTCTCATTTTTAGGTTTATTTTTAATTCTATTTATTATATTATTACTAATATGTTATTTCAGTGTGTAACATATTTACATATAACATATACTTATATATTAATATAATATGATATTTATTTTAATTTTAATACTTTGTCATTTTTAATTTTTTCAACAAACATGTATTTTTAAAAATTCATCTCTGTCTACTTCTACTCTACATTAGGCAAATTTAAGGGAAAAAAACCCCTTAATAACTACTTAGCCCAGCAAAAGAAATTCCCATAGCACCATGTCTGAAAATATGTCTCTGTGTGCATTTTAATTTCATCACTTCCCTGTCAGGAGTGAGTGGCATGTTCTTCATTCTTTTGGAAATCTGGTTTTTCATCACCTTATCAGAGTTCTAAAGACATTCAGAGTTGTTTTTCTTCATAATGCTCTTAGCATATAATTTTTTCTATTTCTGGTCACTTCATTTTGCAAAGGTCTTCCCAATTTCCTCTGAAATTGTCCATTTCATCATTTCTTATGGTACAGTAATGTTCCATTACATTCATATACTAGAGTCCTTTCTGCCTCCTTCCCATAAAAAAGATCCTTAGTTTCCAATTTTGGCCTATCATGAAAAATAAAAAAAGCACTGCTATAAATATTTTTGTACTTTGAGATAATTTTCCTCCTTCTTTGATTTCTTTGAAGTATTGTCCTAACAGTGGCACAATTGGGTCAAGGGATAGAGATACTTTGGTAATATTCTCAGTTTAGTTCCAAATTATATTCCAGAATGGTAGGACAAATTCACAGCTCTACCATCAGCATACTGATATACCTGTTTTCTTCTTTATTATTCATTCATTCATTCATTCCATTTACTTATAATTATTTATTTATACAGAACATTCTTTTCTTTTTGAATTTTGAGTTCTGCATTCCTTCCTTTCCTTTCCTTTCTCCCTCACCCACTGAGCAGGGAAACAATATGCCAGTTATATACATGAAATCATGCAAAACATTTCCATATTAGACATAATCACCAAAAAAGATAAAGCAAGAAAATTATACTTTAATTTGCACTCAGATTTCATTAGTTCTTTCTCTGGAGGTGGATAGCAGTTTTTCATTATGAATCATTTGGAATTGTCTTGGAACATTGTATTGATCATAGTAGTCAAGTTAATCTTCGTTACAACATTGTTGTTACTGTGTCCAATGACCTCCTAGTTTTTTTCACTTCACTTTACATCATTTCATAGAGGTCTTACCATGTTTTTCTGAATCCTCCCCTCCTCTCCCCAGTCATTTATTATAGCACAATAGTACTGCTTTAGTATAATATGCTATAACTTGTTTGGCCATTCCCCAATTGATGTGCATCCCCTCAATTTTTAATTCTTTGCCACCACAGAAGGAGTTATTATAAATATTGTTTGTGCGTATAGACCTTTTTCCTTTTTTATTTATTTCTTTGGAGTACAGACCTAGTAGTGGTATTGCTGAGTCAAAAGGTATGCACAATATTATAGCCCTGTGGGCATAGTTTTAAATTATTCTTCAGAATGGTTGAATTCGTTAATGTACCTATTTTCCCTCATCCCCTCCAGTATGTCATTTCTGATAGGTGTGAGGTAGTACTTCAGAGTTGCTTTAATTTGCCTTTCTTAAATCAGTAGCAATTTAGAATATTTTTTCTTTTGACTAAAGAGAGATTTCTTCTTCTGAAAGCTGCCCATTCATATCCTTTGATCATTTATCAATTGGGGAATGGCTCTCATTTCTTTAAATTTGACTAAGTTCTCTATATATTTGAGAAATGAGGCCTTTATGAGAGAAACCTGGTGTAAAATTTTTTGATATTACTTCATTTTCTGTAGTACCTTTTAACAGAATGTAATTTCCCTTGTTATACCTTTTAATTTAGGTCCACTTTTGCTTTTGCTTTGTCTGAGGTCATGATTGCTACTCCTGCCTTTTTTACTTCAGCTGAAGCATATTAAGTTCTGCTTCAGTCAGCCCTTTATTTTAATTCTATGTATATCTTTCTGTTTCCAGTGTGTCTCTTGTGCAAAACATATTGCTGAATTCTGATTTCAAATCTATGCTGCTGTCTTCTTCTGTTAGCTCATCCTATTCCCATTCAGTTATGATTGCTTTATATTTTCCTCCATCCTATATTCTTCTGTTTATTCTTCTCTCTTTTTATCCTGTCCCATTTCAAAAGTCTGTTTTGCTTCTGACCACTGCCTCCCTTAATCTACCCTCCCTTCTCTCATTCTCTACCCCAGTATCTCTTATCCCATTCCATTCCTACTTCCATGTTGATTGAGACAAATTTCTATCCCAGAGTGTACATATATTCTTCCCTCTTTGAACCAATTCCAGTGAGGGTAAGGTTCAAGCATTGCCTGATTACCCAACTTGCTCCATTTCCCCTTCAACTGTAAAAACTCTTTTTACATACCTCTTTTATATGAGAAAAATTTTCCCATTCTACCTCTCCCTTCCCCCTTCTGACAGTATATCCTCTCTGTCTCTCTCTCTGTGTGTAAACTGCTAAATCTAGTGTGTTCCTCTATGGTTCCATGATATTTGAATTGTTTCTTTCTGGCTTCTTGCAATATTTTCTCCTTGACCTGGGACCCTAGAATTTGGCTTTAAAATTCCTGGGAGTTTTCATTTTGGATTTCTTTAGGAGATGACCAGTGGATTCTTTCAATTTCAGTTTTACCCTTTGGATCTAAGATATTGGGTCAGTTCTCTTTTAAAATTTCTCTTATCTGATATCGAGGCTCTTTTTAAAAAAATCACAGTTTTGGGGTTCAGTAATTCTTAAATTATCACTCCTTGATCTCTTTTTCAGATTGTTGTTTTTCCAGTGAGATATTTCATATTTTCTTCAATTTTTTTCATTCTTTTGACTTTGCTTTATTGTTTCATTAACTTCCACTTGCTCAGTTCTAATTTTTATGGAATTACTGTCTTCGGTGAGCTTTTGTACATCCTTTTCCATTTGACTTACTCTCTGTTTTTTAAGGAGTTCTTTGACTCTTTTACCATTAAGCTTATTCTGTTTTTTAAAGTGTTATTTTCTTGAGTACTTTTTTGTGCCTCCTTTACCAAGCTGTTCTGTTTTCGCAACTTTCTTGCATCACTCTAATTTCTTTTTCCATTTTTTCTCATATCACTCTTTTTCTTGAAACATTCAGGAATTGAATTCTTGTTGGCCTTGGGTCCAGTTAGAATTTTTTTTTTAATCTTTTGCTTGTAGCTGCTTACTTTTTATTGCCTTCTTCTGAGTTTATGACTTGGTCTCCTTTCTACTACAGTAGATTTTTATGGTCAAGTTCCTTTTTTGTTGTTGTTGTTGTTGTTTGCTCATCTTCTAGCCTATTTCTTGACCTCGAGCTCTACTACCCTGGGGATGGAGGGGCATTGTGTCAAGTTTTGGGATTTTTCTTGCTTCTGCTTTCAGAACTAGTTCTGGGGTCTGCAAGGTTTTTTGTCATTGTTGTTGTTTGGTTTTTTTGTTTGTTTGCTTAAAAGATGGTGTTATCTTTGAAGAGGTGTGATCACTGCTTTCTTGGTTCCTGTTTTGTTCTTTACCCAGGAAAAGCCCCTGTTCCCCATAACCAAAAATACTAATGATTCTTGTGGCCCTGAAGCTGTGACCAGGTCCTCTGCTATCCTGCAGGTGAAATTGCTAGTGCTCTTTTTGGCTCTGGAAATATGACCAGGGTCCTTGATCCCTTGTGACAAATCACAAGCTTTTCCCTTTGCCCAGGATCTAAGATCTAAAACTGCTTATGGGCAGTGGAGTTGCCAGTCAGTGACAACTATACCCAGTGCAAGCAGAGGGTCCTCTCTAATCTCTTTGTGCAAGTTGTTTGACCCCCTTACTGCATCTGGGCTGAGAGTCACTGAAGCTACTGCGCTGTTGTGGCTGCCTCCAAAGGATCACTCATGCTCTGGACTTGTACCCACCCCAGTGTTACAGATCTCTCCTGTGGACCTCCTAAGTTGTCTTTGGCCCGACAAATGTCTCTCGTTGACTTTTTTGTTGGCTCTGCTGTTCCAAAATCTGATTTGGGGCATTCTTTTCAAGTTATTTGGAGAGGGATGTTGGGAAAGGTCACCATATTCTGGCCTGTGTTTTGCCTTCTTTGCTTCTGGTATACCTGTTTTCTTTCAGCTCCTTCAACCTTTGTCATTTTCTATTTTTCTTTATAATTTGCCAGTCTGATAGATGTGAGTTGTAAACTCAAACTTGATTTAATTTGAATTTCTGTAATTAATAGTAATTTGAAGCATTTTTAAATGTGAATATTCATAGCTTGGATTTCTTCCTTTGAAAATTGACTATTCATATCTTTGAGCATTTGTTGGAGATGACTCTTATTTATTTAAATTCATTTCTCATATATCTTGGATATGAGACTTTTATCAGAGAAACTTATTGCATTTTTTCCCCTCTGAATGACCTATTTCACTTTTGATTTTTGGCATATTAGATTTGTTTGTGCAAAACCTTTTTTTTTGTGCCATTTTTTGGGGGAAGGGGGAAGGTAGGGCTCTTAGGGTTAAGTGACTTGCCCAAGGTCACACAGCTAGTTTTGTGTTAAGTGTCTGTGGCTGGATTTGAACTCAGATCCTCCTGACTCCAGGGCGGATGCTCTACTCACTGTGCCATCTAGCTACCCCCTGTGCAAAAACTTTTAAATTTTGCATATTCACCTTCATTTATTTTGTCTTCTGTGTATCTCTTTCATCTACTTAATCATAAACTTTTCTATACTCATAGATCTGAAAGGTAATTTCTTTCTTACACCTCTGATTTATTTTAATGTGATCTTTTATATAGATTATATATCCATTTAGATAAAGAACAGCTAGGTGGTATAGTGGATAGAGCACTGGGCCTGGAATCAGGAAGACCAGAGTTCAAATCTAACCTCAGATCCTTAATAACTGAGTGACTTTGATTTGGGCAAGACACTTAACCTATGTTTGCTTCAGTTTTCTTGTTTGCAAAATGGGAATAATAACTGTATCTACCTTGCATGGTTGCTGTGAATATCAAATGACATAAGAACGTAAAGTGCTTAACATGATGCCTGGCACAGATCAAGTACTATGTAAATGTTAGCTTTTATTGTTGTTAGTATTAATTTTGTGGTATATGATATCAAGTATTAGTTTAAACCTGGTTTCTGCCAGATAACTACCCATTTTTTCCTATAGCTTTTGTCAAATAATGAGTCCTCAAACAAAGTCTTTATGCTATCAAACACTGTTTTTATGCTTGTTTGCCTCTGTATATTGTAGACCTAATCTGCTTCATTGATTGACCTCTCTTTTTAATTACCTAATCAATTTATTTCCCCCTCCCTGCCTAACAGTACTTTTTCCCCATTACATGTCAATATAGTTTTCAATATTCACTTTTATAAGATTTTGAGTTCCAAGTTTTTTCTGCCTCCCTCCTTCCTCTCCTCCCTTCCCAAGACACAGGCAATCTGATATAGGTTATACATGTGCAATCACATTAAACTTATTTCCACATTAGTCATGTTGTGAAATAAGAATCAGAACAAAAGCAAAAAACCATGAGAAAAAAAAACACAACAGAAAGTGAAAATAGTAGGCTTTGATCTGCCTAATCATTTTAAAGATTGCTACTCTGTAGTACAGTTTGAGATCTGTTACTAATATATTCTTCTTTCCCATTCTTTTTTTTCCCATTATTCTATTTGATATTCTTGACCTTTTGTTCCTTTTTATGAATTTCATTTATAATGAAATTTCCTCACTCTATAAAATATTCTTTTGGGAGTTTTGTATAACACTGAATAATATATAATTATATATATGTAATATTATGTATATATAATTATATATAATACATAATAATAATTATATACTATTGCCATTTTTTACTGTATTGCTATTATGATCCCTATTTTACACTTAAGAAAACTGAGTCAGAGATTAAGTGACTTGCCCAGGGTCACACTGTCAGTGTCTGAGGTTGGTTTTGATGTCAGGTCTCCCTGACTTCAGGCCCATCACTCTATTCACTGTGCCATCAAGCTAATCCATTATCACAGAGCGGTGAATGATATTGGAAGTGAGATTGTATTGGTTTTACCTGCTCATGAGTAATGCCTCTAATTATTTAGGTCTATCTTTATTTCTATAAATAGTATTTTATAATTAGCTCTATATAGTCCCTTTGGTGAATCATACTATATAAAATCTATTTATAGCTTCCGTAGTTATTTTGATTGGAATTGCTCTTCCTAACGTTTTTTTTTTCCTGGATGTTACTGGTTATATATAGGAATATTGATGGTTTATGAATTTTTGTCTTATTATGCTGCAATTTTCTAGAATTTATTTCAGTTATTTTTTAGGGTTCTCAAAGTACAGTGTCAAATTTAAAGAAGGAGATAATTTTGTTTCCTCTTTGCCTATGCTTATTCTCTCAGTTTCTTTTTCTTATCTTATTGCTATAGCTGGTTTTTCTAGTACTGTGTTAAATAGTAGTGGTGATAATAGGCATCATTGATTTACCCCTGATCTTACTGGAAAGGTCTCTAACTTCTCTCCATTTCATATAATGTTTGCTATTAGATTTAGATAAATATTAAAAAGATGCAATTATTCCTAAAATTTCCAGAGTTTTTAATAAAAATGAGCATTGGATTTTGTCTGACATATTGCATCTTGACATAACCACAGTGTTATTTACTTTATTGATACAATTTGTTATATTTATGGTCTTTCTTAAATGGAACCAAACCTGCATTCTGTTTATAAACCCAATTTTGTCACCCTACATAATTTTTCTAGTATTTTTTTGTAACCTACTTGTTTATTTAGGTTAATTTAAAATAAGCTAACTTTGAGGATTAAAAAAAAATCTAGATATGACCTTGTGTAGTAAGAACATCTGCCATCATGATGGTAATGTATCAGAACAGCAACAAAAGTTTATTTAATTGCCCTTGAACTTTGGTGGTCCAGTGCTTAATGAACCAGAATGTATATTCTTAGTAATACATTTATTTCTAGTGAAATAAGATAATTATCCTTTCTTGTGTTTCACCTATTATATATAGCAGTGCTTAATATGGGTATGGGTTTTCTCCCTTGCTGCCTCCCTCTTTGGGGGGGTCTTATACCCTATGGATTCAAAGATGTTTCAACATTGCAACTTTTTTATAACTTTTAAACTTATTTACAGAAGTATATTGTCTCTGTTTATGCAGCACCAAAATAATCATTTGATTTTATTAGTTTGAAGTACTAACTAACCATTTTGATGTAAAGAAATCAGTAAGACTAGAAGCTGTACCAAACCAAGTACCTAATTCAAACCAAGTAGAGTCTATTAACTCTGTTTAGGGATAACCCAAGATGTGGAATTCTCAATGCCATAAGTAGCATACTCTACAAAATCTATTGGAGAATGAATGATCAAACTGTTTTGCCTACCATTAATTAAGGAAAGGGCAATACTTGTTTTTAAATTAAGGAACAATGACAACAACAAAGACTTAAAATTTATAATGTAGTCAGATTTGTGAGATATGGAAAGGTATTATGATGAATACTGCTTTGCAAATGAATAAAGATGATTTATTCCATAGAAACTATGTGTTCTTTCTTGTTGGAGTATGGGCGAATAGACCTTCAATTTCTATAGTCTGTGATAATGACCATTTTGAATTTGTCAAGTTGTTAGACTAAGTTTGACATTTGATTTCTTAAGTATATGTTTAAATAGGCATGAGTTTGGATTGCATTATGGCTTCTCTGAAATTTATATAACTCAGTAGAAAAGTTCTCAAATGTGTTTTTGATGGTTCCTATATTGGAACTGTCTGGCCAGTGATAGGGGGGAGGTTTAATGTATAATATCTACCTTTTCCTTATAGTGCATCTGTTTTTAATGATGTAGTAAATATATATATATACTTTAACAGCATAACTATTTCATTTTTTGCCAGTGTCTCCAGTGACTTACTATTGGTTTCTTGTTCAGGGTTTTTTTTTTTAAACATTTACACATATTTTAAAAATGCAACTTGTTGTCTCCTTAGTTCTGACTTTTTCTGTTTCCCTTCAAAACTGCCCACAATCGCCTCCAAGTAACTATCTTTTGCTGTTTGTTCAGTTTGCATCTTTTAAGGAAATTCGAATTATTCATCCTTCTGCTGCTTCTAGCCCTCAATTTAACCCTCTGGAAATGGGAGCTTTTGACAGCATCTGCACTGGGAAATGGTTTCCAAATAAAACATTTGTTTCAATACACAAACGTTTTATTTGGGTGCATCCTAAGAGCCTAAACATTTGCTTCAGCTGCCAGCATGTGTTCGGTTGGCTAATGTTTCTAAAATGTTTCCACATTTCCACAGGCCAGCTGCCAGGTTATACAATATTCTGGTGCCTCTTTGAAGGGGGGGGGGGGGCAGAAGAAAAGAGAGTGCTACAATGTACCAGTATGGAGCAAATTGGCACATGATGGGAGCAGAAGAAGCTAACTCCATAATCCTGGACCTGGCTTGATTCTGAATGATTCTTACAGTTCCAGAATGCTTTCCCTCTCTACTCCCAACACATTGATCCAGACATTTTAGAATACTCTAGTCACACATAGAACCAACTTGTTCATTTGACCCTAACTAAAGAGACCCTCTAAACATGGAGAATGCTTGATTGATAGACCAAGTCTAGAAGCTGGGTCTGTGTTGTTAATGGTCATCCCACTGTCCAACCATATACTGATTGATACCTTAGAAGACTGCATCCAGATAGCCAGCACAGCCTTTGGGATATTGCCAGATAATGTGACACCTATATGGTATCGCCTTTAAAGACTGATGTTAATATTTTAAAAATTGCATCATAAATAGAAAACCATCCATTCTGTACTATGGGACTTAGGATATTTTGCTTAGATGTGGTATTACCTCAAGGTACTCACAATCTAGTGGAGAATGAAATGAATTAGTAAAAAAATAAGAATAATATAGGGTACTACTTGGCCGACTTTTTTTTTTGCTCCTGATAGATAACGTTTTGTCAGGACCATTAATAACCTGCACACCATGCAAGACAGAAAATGGCACAATCATAGGATTTTATAAGAACTTTTTGATTCAGTTAAAAAAAACAACAACTTCTTTAACATGGATTTGTTTTCTCTATCCAACCCTTCCACACCGGGAAAGAAGGGGGGGAACCCACCTTCATGATTAATATGCATAATCAAGCAAAACAAATCCCCATATTGTCCATGTCTAAAACTGTGTGTCTTATTCTGCATATTTTAGCCCATCAACTCTATGTCAGGAGGTGGGTTGAATTCCTCATCATTATCCTCTAGAATCATGGTTGGTCACTGAACATTGATCTTAGAACTTAACAGTGGAAAAACGAATGACTCTGTCAGAGGTGTCCAGCCCCCTCATTTTATACTGAGAGAACTGAAGTATGTATTAGGGTAGAGATATACACAGTTTTCATAGCCAACAAGTAGCAAAGGTAGGATTAGCACTCAGACCTTCCTACTCCATAGACACTGCTTTTTTTTTTTTTTTGCTATATTACTGTATCCCTCATCCAGGACATGCTTTGGTTTGTCAGTGTCTTTCCCAAAATAGAATTTCCAGAACTGAACACTCTAATCTAAAAATGCCTGATCAAAGCAGAGTATAGTGGGATTTATCATCTCCTACGCTTTGGAAATGCTATCCCTCTTCCTACAGTTGAATTTCACATTTAGTCTTTGTCCATCATATTGTCTTGTTGGCTTTTCTTGAGATTGCCATGTTCTCTAGCCATGTTTTCCTTTACTTTTTTTTTGCATGGAACTTTACATTTGGCCCAACTAATAGAGATAGGAAATAAAATTGTGATTTTTATTCACATAGGGAATTTTCAGGACTGAAAGCTTCTGCTACTAATGCAGGTTAGCATATTCTCTGCAATTTAGGGTACTAGAGTTTCTTGGAACACTGAGATGCAGGAACATAGCTTACTGACTTCAGTCCCAGGGTCATATAACTAGTCTGTCAGAGGCGAGACTTGAACCCAGGTCTTCCTGGTTCTGATGCTTTATCCACTAGTCATGCTGCCTCCCATCTATATTAAATTTTATCTTGTAATAGTCTAAAAAGTATTGTTTTTGTGACTCTAAGTGCTAGTCTTTGCTATTAAAGAGCTCATAGTCTTGTTGGGGAGATATGACTTCATATATGAAGTACTGAATAATATTCAGCATTATATTATTTATGCAATGCATTTTACAGTGACAGCTTATTTACTGAGGAGTTCAGAAAAGGGACAGATCACTCTAGGATAAAGTAAAATAAATTATTTAATGGCAATGCTGAATCACATCTCCAAAAACGTACCTAACTATAGACTTGAGAGTTAAGCCGTAGCTTCTGAAGAAACCATAGCAACCAATAAACATACCAGCCAGGCGCAAATATTGGATTGTTCCTTTTGAGCAGAGTCACTTAAGAGGCAATGAATTTAGGAGAGGCTGTCTCAAATAAACCTCAGTTCTTAATATAGTGTGTCCCAAAAGTCATATGCAATTTTGGGCCTCCAATAGCTTAAAACTGCATATGACTTTTGGGATACTTTACATAAGAACAACAGCTGTAATTCAATAGATCTAGCCTCCAGGAAGCGTAACCAACCATCACTGCCTTCAGTTACCTGTTTAAATAATAGTCATGTAGAACATTTGGGTCAACTTTGTGGTACTTAGGATAGAACACTAGGCCCAGAGTTAAGATGACTCATCTGATATGGCCTCAGATACAAACTTGGTGACTTCAGGCTAGTCATTTAACTCTGTCTCAGTTTCCCCATCTGTAAAATGAGCTGGAGAAGGAAGTGGCAAACCATTCTAGTATCTCTGCCAAGAAAACCCCAAATGGGGTTGTGAAGAGTCAGACATGAGTGTCTCAACAGCTGTGTAGAATATTAAGTCTGCACTGTCATCATCTGTTTGTCAGTGTGTTTAAGGAGTGTGGAATTAAAATTCTTTTTCTTGAAAAAGTCATGTGGATAGGCTTGCATTGGTATGATATAGTCAACAATTCAACAGACTATTAAAAAAAATTACAATGAATCTTTGTGCCTAAACATTCCGAGTTCATTGGATTTCAGATAGGGTGCTGTAATTTCCTTTTTTGAATCAAGTGAAACATTCTGACCACTTTATGTGTCTGTTGGTAATATAAAGTGAAACATTTTGACTTTATACTTTTATCTGTAATATAACTCTTGAGGAAGAGATAGCAAGATTAAAGGAGGGCTTTTTTTGTTGTTGGTTGCTTGTTTTTAAAGAGGAAGATCTGGGATTGCTTCTGGACAACAGGAAGAAACCTGTGGATAAAGAGTGTGAAGATTAGAAACTCTTATTAGAAGATGGAAAATAACTTTTGAGGAGATGAGAAGGGATAAGATTAAGAGCATAAGTATGTGGATTGGCCTTGGGAAGGAGAATGACTGCCTCTTTCTCTGAGACTAGAGCAGAATAAAATAGAATGGGAAATGACATTGAAGGGATTATGGCTATAAAATTGGGAGGAATAGGGAGCTTTTGGATTTTTAGTAAACAAACATTTAATAACTGTACACTGTGGGCCAGGAATTGAGCTGGACTTTTAAGTTAAAAGTATAACAACAACAACAAAAAGCAAAAAGTTGCAACTAACCTGGAAGTTATATTGGGGAATATGAGGAAGATAACATGTATATACAGAATAAATGAAAAGAAAATAAATAGAAAGTAGTTAGCTACAAGGTAGTTTAAGAAAACAGGTACTAGCAGCTGGAGGAACCAGGAAAGGTTCCCTGTAGAGTGTGATACTTGAGGCACATCTTGAAGGAAGAGAAGGGCAGGGGCTTTTGTGAGGTGGAGGTGAAGGTTGAGTGTGTTCCAAGCATGGTGGATGGGAAAAGTATAATTGTATATGAGGAACAGTGAAAAGGCCAGTTTTATTTGAATTTCAGAGTAGGAGAGGGGAGTTATGTCTGTTGAGACTGGAAGGATAGATTGGGACCGGGTTGTAGAGGTCTACAAAAACATTTTATCTTTGAGGCAGTGGGAAACCACTGGAGTTTATTGAATAGGTGAGGGACATGATCTGATCTGTGTTTAAGGAAAATTATTTTGACATACAGAAGAGAGAGATTTGAGGGAAGGAAACCAAAGAGGAGGAGGATGCAATCATCTAGGCAATGAAAACTGGAACTAAGGTTATAGTTCTGAATGAGTGGAGAAGGCCTCAGAAACAAGAGATGTTGTTGAAATGGAAATGACAAAATATGTTAGCTTACTGGATATGTGGGGTGAATGAGACTGGCAAGTCAAAGATAATGCCAATATTTCCTTAGTGATCTATGAAGTGAAGTCTTCATCAGATAAAGAAAAGGGAAGAGTTGATGAAGTTGGCTTCATGAGAGAAGAAAAATTTGGGAGCTACTACAGATATTGAAATAACAAGTTATTAAAATTGACTTGTAGCAGTCAGAGCTGTGAGTTGAGATTAGATAACAAAAATTTGTAGTAGATATTGTTGTCATCACGTGGCATTCAACAGAAATGAGTATAAACCAAGAAAGCAAATTATTTGGTCAATTTAAGTTTGAGATTAGAAAAGTTGAGCAGGTTAGGACAAGGGAACTAATATAAGGTTTCAGTGGTAGAGTATGGGGTGAGGTTAGAACAGTTAACCATGGCATCAAGAATTCTGAAGGAGAAAAAGTCACAGCTGAAGCCAGAGCAGTGTTAATGGGCTAGAGTGCCTCTCTGCTTGAGAGTGACCAAAAGTTACCATGTAGAGGAAGAACATGTTATGATGAGTGATGTTGTGTAGGGAGAGAGAGTAGTATAGAAGGTTGGAGTCAGATTAGAGTGATTTCAAAGTTCTGAATTGTGGAACCATAACTCCTTTGTTGAATCTTCACCTAGCTCACACCCACTAACATTTGTGTCTTTCAAGGGTCTGACAATAGCTCTCTTCTTCCATAATTTCCATTTTGGTGATCTCATCAGCTTCGAAATATTCAGTGATCATTTCTACAAGGATACTTCTTAGATATTCTTATCCAACCCTAACCTTTTTCCTGACCTTTAGTCTTGCACCATCAACTATTTATTAGACATCTCAAACTGGATGTCCTATAGACATCTTAAATTCAATATACCCAAAACAGAGCTAATTAATTATGTTTTCCCCCAAACCTTCTCCTCTTTTGAACTTTGCTATTTTTGAAGAGGGTACCATCATCCTCCAAGTGTCTTTTCTCTGAGATTCTTTACCTTTACTCTGTATATATCTTGTGTATGTGTGCATGCACATATATACATCCAACTTATATATATATATAAGTTGTTTTATGTGTGTTTGTGTATGTGTGTGTATGAATTGTTTGCAAGTTTTCTTTCCCATTAGACTAGCAAGTTGTCTTTCCTATTAGACTATGAGGGCAAGGAGAGAGAGAGAGAGAGAGAGAGAGAGAGAGAGAGAGAGAGAGAGAGAGAGTGTGTGTGTGTGTGTGTGTGTGTGTGTGTGTGTGTGTGTGTGTGTGGTTTTAACCTTTCTTCTATCTCCAACACTTAGCACAGTGCCTGACACATATTAGACAATAAATGTTTGTTGACTGACTTACTATGGATAAGGATGACCATCTCTTTAGGTGTAGCAGAGGTGAATTGAAGGTGCAGGTCATGGATATTGATGAACTAGGAAGCTGTTTTTTTGGGGGCATGAGGTAAGGTCAGGGATTGAGGTAGAGAAGACAGTTATGATCCAGGCACTAAATTCCTTTAAAAAAAGAGAGAATGTCCTGGGGGCTGGTAGATAGCTGCCCTTGGATGTCAGTAGGGTGATTGAACTGCATGATGTGAACCTAAAAGGAGCAGATGTTGCTGAGTGATAGCTTGTTCTTCTTCTTCACCTTAGCTTCTGGGTTTCCCAGACTTCTTCAAGTGCCAGTTAAATCCCCCATCCCCTTTAAAAAGAAACTTTTACTAGCCTCCTCACTCCTTAATTTAAGTGCCTTTATTCTTTCAACTGTTTCAAATTTATACTGTGTGTAGCTTGATTATATATAGTTTTTTACCTGATGTCTCCCCTGTTAGACTGTGACCTCTTTGAGAACTGTTTTTCCCCTTTTTGAGTGATTGGAATGGCTGAAGGCAAGTGGGGTCATTTCAGTAAGTAGCAGTGAGGAGCAAGGGTTATGCTTCTTTCTCTAGCCATGTGTGTGCTTTTGTTGGGTCAGAGTAGGGGACCCGCAAGAAAAAGTACATCTTATCCTATAGAGCAGTGGTTCTCAACCTTGCTAATGCTGCAATCCTTTAATACTCTTATGTGGGCGTATCTGCATGTGGACAGACCTGCCTGGAGACAGATAGAAGAGTGGTGTCTCAGTTCCTAAGACCATTGGAAATATGTGTTTTCCGATGTTATTAGGCAACCCCATTCGACACCCAAAGGGGTTGTGACCCACAGGTTGAGAACCACTGCTTTGGGCATAGAGAGGGGGATCAAGTTTCCATTTGTGTCAGAAAAGGGTGTAAGAGGAAGAGGTTTAAGAAGAAGGGCAATTTGAATGAGGTTTCAGAGAGCACATTGGAAAGGGAAGGCAGAGTGGGCTATGTGCATGGTAATGAAGGTGAATGGCTTTGAGAATGGAGTGGTTGATAGAGAAAGGGAATCATGATTTAGACAGTCTTAGAGATTATGAATCACAGAGATTCAGAGTTTGCCAGCCACAGATTGTCATATACTTTCCAATAGCAAGGGAAAATGTTACCTGAGCTGTAGCCAGGATCTTAATTGGATTTTAGGAGTAAGCACTTAAACTGTGGACCTGATCTGGACTAGGTGGTCAGGAGGCCTGGTGTTGAGGGTCTCTAGTAGATGGTGAGAAGCCTGGTGTCTGGACTGCTCCTAGCTTTGGGGTGGTTGATGTTTTCAACCTGCATAGTTAGCAAGGATGGCCCTATTAGTTTAATTGTTCTTTTGGTTGTCACCAGTCCTGGGCAAGAGAGGAAATGGACTGAAATTCAGTGATTCTGGGCCTAAGTCAGCAAGGTATCTTGATTCTCTGGGACCAGCCAAAGCTAGAACATCTCATAGCCCTCTTACTAAGATTTTCTAAGACTCAGAAGTACAGATGAGAAGAATCAGTCATCCTGTCCTGTCAGGGAGCCAGGACAAAAAACAGACTGTGTCATTTTAGGTGTCTCATCATGCTCTGGCTAAAGTTGATGAAGGCAATTGTAGCTGCTCACTGACTCTGCCATCATAATATGTAAAACTTTTTTTTTTAGTAAAAAAAAATTTTTTTTTAATTCTGTTTAATTTGAAGACACTAATGGAAAATTGAATTAGGGTACCTTGATTTTAAATGGTTCTACATAGATCATTACAATGTAACCTGATTGCTTGATTACATGCACATGTGGACTGAAAGCTTTTCTGATACATCAGTTGTTTTTGTTGTCTATATGAAAGCACAGATGGTTCATCTTACCAAATTTGTGAATGATAGGACACCAGCAGAGGTAGCTAATATGTTGGATGGCAGAATGAGAATCCTGAAAGATCTCAACAGGATAGACTGATGGATTGAAACCAGCGGGGTGAAATACAATAACAATAAATGTAAAAATAGCAAAAGTATCAAATATATCAACTGTACAGATTTCGTGTGTGAAACATGACTAGATGGTGTTTCAGTGGATTGAAAGCTTCAAGAATCTGTGCAATAATGAGGCTTCCAAAAAAAGAAAAAAACTAGCATAATTTAGGCCTCGTTAATTTAGAGAGTTTGCTAGCCATAGATTGTTACACACTTCCTAGTAGAAAGGGAGATGTTCCCTAGGCCCCCGCCAGGATCTTGATTGGATTTTGGGAGTAGGTTACTGAAACTGTGAACCTAACCTGAGCTTGCCAAGAGACCTTTGGTTGTGAGTCTCCAGGAGATGGTGAGGGGTCTAGTGTGTGGGCCTTCTCTGGCCATTGTGGGGTGGGTGGGGTGATTTACTGGGTATATAATGTTGTTTTTTTTTTTAATTTTTTCAACTTTTGTTTATTTTTAGTTTACATCATTGATTTCCACTATATTTTGCATTACAAATTTTCTCCTCATCTTTCCCCTACCCACCACCCCAAAACATGATCCCATTGTATACCCCCTCCCCCAATCAGCTCTCTCCTATGTCAGTCAAGATGGATCTCCCTACCCCAGTACCTTTATATTTTCCTCCTTCCTATTCCACCCCCTGACTTGTTCTGTTCTTTACTTTGTCCCTGTCCCTTTACAAAAGTGTATGCTTCTAACAACCCTCCCCCCCAAGCTGCCCTCCACTCCATCCTCCTCCCTTTTATCCCCTTCCCCCCTACTCTCCTGTAGGCCAAGATACCCAAATTAGAGTGTATGTCATTCCTTCCCTAAGCCAACTTCAATGAGAGTAAGGTTGACCCATTCCCTTTTGCCTTCCTGTTCTTCCCCTCCATTGTAACAGTTATCCCTTGCCTCTTCTGTATGAGAGGATTAACCTCATTCTGTCTCTCCCTTTCTCCTCCCATACTATCCCTCTCCCACCTCTCAATTTCACCTTTTAAAATATTATCCCATCTTATTCAATTGATCCTGTGCCCTCTGTCTATGTACACATATATACACACACATATGTATTCATATGCATGTATATCCTCTTATATAGACATGTGTCTGTATATAT
>CM053580.1:97272807-97314718 GCA_028627135.1 Pseudochirops cupreus | reverse complement strand
CCTCAGAAGTCTTCCCTGATTGCAGCCCACAATGATCTTGCTCCATCCTGAAGGCTTATTATAGCACTTATGAGTATCAAATGAAATAGTATATATAAAAGTGTTTTGAAAAGTACAATATGCTATATACTCGTATACCAAGAATATTAATTAAACAGTAAAAACTAAGTCAGAGACAAATTCAGAAATATCCTCTCTGCAATTACAGCCATACAATGATGGCTTAACAGAAATACCACATGTGTTCATAATCAAGGAATGATTATACATTGATTGTATTTCCTACTATGAAATATAACTATAAGATAATGAGAATAATTACATATACCCAGCAGAAAATCTGTTTCAGTATCTTAAAAGTAATAATGGTGAATATGCCTAGCAGTATCAAATACACTATGGATGGGGGGGGGGGGGGAAAGGATGGATGAAAGAATGAGTGAAAAAAGCATTTATTGAGTTCTTACTAATGTTCAAAGCACTGTATCAATTTCCAGGGATAACAAAGGAAAAGCAAGACAATTTCTCTTCTCAAGGAGTTCTCATGGTTTCTGTCTTCAAAGAGGATAAGAGCTGTCTAGATAGAACATATATGAAATAATGAAAGAGATGATATGCAAAGCAGCAACCGATATTGCCCCAGGAAAGAAAGTCAAACAAAGGACAGATCAGTGGGGCTCATGTAGTCAGGGAAGGCTCCATGAAGGATATGGTCCTTCAGTTGACCTTGAGGGTCAATACAGTCTGTATAAGCAGGGAGAAAGAAGTAAGGCATTCAGCACTGGATGAGCAAGGCAGAGTATGATGGGGAAGCATGATCAAAGGTAGAAATCAGAGGAAGGAATGAATACAACACGTGTTCCAGAATGGTGAGTAAATCTGCCCAAATGAAGTAGAAATTATGGGCTGCAAAGAAATGGGCAGTAAAGTCAGAGCAGTAAAATTAGGCCAGATCACCATATCACATGATACTGCATTAATTTAATTCTAGACTCTGAATGATGACGTCTCTGAAGTTATTCAGTCCAACCTCCTAACAAAATCACGAATCTTATATATGGAGGTCTAGCAGCAAGTCAATAGGCCAAATTATACTTTCTCCAGCAGTGACTTGGCAAACCATAAATTTTTAATGTGGATACCCTAATAAAGACCATGATATATCCAATCATTTTTTTTAGATGTAAGGAAAGAAATCAGAATGTAAACACATGTAAAAATAAGGCACAGGTGCTCTTTGGTATGTACATTTTCTTTTCAGTAAATTCTAAATTTTATAACATTATAGCATTATTTTTTAACCAACTGAAAAGGAGATTAAGAAGCCATTTTTACTATTTCCCTATAAATAAAACCAAAAGCTATTAATTTAGGAGACTGGCCACATTATATTTCAAGTACTATTCCTGTCTCTCTTAGTTCTCCTTTACATTTGTAAGGTTCATTTCCTATGAGACAATGGTGGTATATTTATATGGCAGTAATATAATTTTATTTTCACAGAAATGGACATTTTAAATAAAATTTTGAATGTTCACTAGAATACTGCTGTACAGTTTTTTAGGATGGGGAAAGGAGAAGTATTCTTTTGTGTATTTTTTTTTAAATCAGTACTCATTTAGCTGTCACTACTATATGGATTTATGAATAACATTTCAAATGCTTTCTCTAGTAGCAATTGCCCAATGTGCTTTATATTTAAAGAAAGATGTCTACACATGATTAACCATAGTATTTCAACATGAGTGTTGGGCAGCAGTCCAAGACCCCAGCACTACAGACACCTATTTTAAAATGTCAATTATTGGTACAAGGCAAGAAAGGAATAATTCACAATACCAACACACTCAACTCTTCATTTGCACATGTATAAGACTGACAATGTAGGACCTTTTTTTCTCTTCTGGAAATCTGGTCTCTGGAAACGCTAGAAACGGCAGGGTGACATTCATATTAAGCATTTTATCAATACTTATGTAAATGGCCAGACATGGCTTTTAAATAGAGAATGCAAAATTTCTGCAGATTTGTAAAAGAAAGAAAACACATGAAGCCATTTAGTTTGTTGGTATGTTTTATGCTTATGGTTCTTCCAAACCTTTTTATCCTTCCTTATAAACCTGCCATGGCTCCCCTCCCCACAGCTTCAGCTGAGAATCTTGCCTCGTATATTATAGAAAAAATTGAAGCCATTCTCCATGAACACCCTCTTCTCTCTTCCTCATCTCATCTCACTCAAATGCTTTCTGCCATTTTCTCTTCCTTCCCCCCCTCTCTCAAGATAAGGAAGTCTTACTCCTTACCAAAGCTAACCCTTCTAGTTGTTCAAGTGATCCCATTCCGTCCTGTCTCCTCCAACAGCTAGCCCACTCTGTCATCCCCACTCTATTACTTATTTTCAATCCTTTCCTCTCTTCTGGCTGCTTCTCTACTGCCTACCACAATCTCATTTTCTACAGGAAGCCTTTCCCAACACTTAATTCTAGTGTCTTCTCTTCTATTTACTTCTTTTTGGTCCTATATAAAGCTTGTTTGTACATATTTGTTTGCTTGTCTCTCTCGTTAGATTGTAAGCTCCTTGAGGGCAGGGATTGTCTTTTGAATCTTTTTTGTATTCTCAGCACAGTGCCTTGCACACAGTTGGTGCTTAATAAATGTTTACTGACTGCATACTATAAAGGTAAGGTAAAACGTTTCACAGAGGATCACGAGATTTAGAGCCAGAAAGGAACTTAGAAATTGTCTAGTCTAAACTCCCTGAATTTTACAGGTGGTAAAAGTGAGTCCCAGAGAAAAGAACTGAATTCTTCAAGGTCATTTGGGTAGTTAGTGATATCGCAGAGCTTCAAACCAACATATAGTGCTCTGACTACAAATTGAGGGTTCTTTCCACTATGGAATTAACTACTGTCTTTGTGTAGATGTCTCCTTAAATTTTTATATTTTTATATCCAGCCTTTATCTATCTCATTAACTCTTGTTTCACATCTCTTGTTGCATATCTCCACCAGAGACCCCACTTACAATCATGCCGTAAACTTATAAACTCATTATCTTTCCCCCAAAATTTATCCCTTCTCTAAACATCTCTGTTTTCCTCAAGGGCTCCACCAATCTTTCAGTCTCCCAGGATCATAACCCAAGTATCAGCTTCAATTCTTCCCTCTCACTTAGCTACTCCCTCACCTCCCCCCTCCCACATATCAATCACTATGTCTTAGAGATGCTACATCTTTATTCTCACTCCCTTTCTCTGCACTCATTCCGTAACAACTCTAGTTCATGTTATCATCACCTCTCATTTGGACTGCTGCAATAGCCCCCTGGGGTAGATCCTTGCATCTTGTCTTTCTCCTCCTTAATCATTCTTTCACACAGCTGCAAAACTGATATTCATAACACACATGTAATTCCCCCTTATTCAAGAAGTTTCAGTGGTTTCCTCTTGGTTTGAGGATGAAATATAAACTCTTCCATTTAGTATTTAAAGCCCTTTACAATCTGGTTCCAGTCTCCTTCCATGTTAATTCCACATTACTTCCCTTGACATGTATATATGTGAAATGGTATATCTTCCCCCATTAGAATGTAAGCTCCTCAAGGAAAAAAAAAATTTCATTTTCATATCTGTGTTACCCAAACTGTACCTAGCATATAGCATTCAATTCACCAATATTTGCTGGTTGACTGGTCGAGTAATACGTCATATTGCTTCTTATCCATTTGAGCTATTAATTCCCATTGGGGATGTAAGGGTCTCCGAAACACAACAAAAATAGCCTTAAAATTCTAAAAGGAACAAAAATTCAAAGTGGATTGGGCAAAAATAATCACTGAAGTCAGTGTATTTATGGAAATATGTTGATGTAGCAGGTACAAGATAACTCGTCAGTCTCAAAAAGAGAAAGATGTCTTGTCATAAAAAAATTACTTGTGTAAAATAACATGAATTTCCAGATGTATAAAATAAAGAAAAATAAAACTCCTTGTTTCCTTCATGAAAGCAGTCAAGCATTTACATGAATTGCATACTACAGGTATTTTCCCAACTTACAGCGTAATAACTCTGATGTAACCCAAACCACTAGAAGCAATGAGTTCAGAAATTCCTTGACTTTGACCCAACATTCACCTTATCTTGTCATTCTTGCCCTGTTACTTTAAACCGGGACTCTAATTTTAGCCTAGGCCTTTCTCCAACCTTGCTGGCAGCCTCTTGCCCTCAATTATGGCCCTTTGATCTTTGGTTCTTTTGACTCATGGTCCCAGGAAATGACAAGTCCCTTCACCCTGCCTTTTTGGTACTGTTGACAAGCACTCACCTCTTCCCCTCACTGACCAGAAGCTGTCACTCTGCTTACCCATTCTATTCTTTCTCTATCATGAAGGCAAAATCAGGCCCCTTGTCTAGTGAACCTCACCCTCAGGTAAGAAAAGACAACTGGGAAATATCATGGCACAGTAAACACTGGAACAAGAAGGTAAAAAGTTAAAAGAAAAAGACAGAGGGGATCGGGTCAGTTTTTTGTTTATCTTAAAGAATTAAGACTTCTTCAGAGACTGAATAATGAAAATACAGGAGCTGATGAATATGAGAAGGGATTCTTGGAATAAAAGAGTAGCTAGTGCAAAGGATTGATCATCAAGATTCTTCCTTTTTCATTTCAGGAAATAGGACAGTAATCTCTTGGGCTCAGAACTGACAGGGCTTATTAAACGGGCTTTAAGCATTAGGAATACACTACTGGGGACAATACTGTCAAAATGAGCTAATAAGTCTTTTCCACATTTAATTTCTATGATTCCATTACAATTCCAAGTTATACATTCAAAAAGTAACAAGACACTGAGAGCAAAGAACTTGAGAGCAGAAGTCTACATAATAGTTTATTTAAATACTTATCCTAACAGCAGAAAAGAAAGGCGAGCCAAATCCCTTACATTATTTATATAAGCTCTCCTCCGTACAGAAATGCAGGGAGAAATAAAGTCAGTAATGGTTTTAAATGTTTCTTTCTTTTTTCAACCTTCTCTGATGCCTAGGAATCAGCCCCTCTTCCCAATGACTATATGGACACTGGGTGACCTCTGCCTATTGTGAACCATGGACCTCTCCACTCTGATAGTTCTGACATGTTCATGTCTCTCCCATACAATGCAGTCATTCCCAACCAATCTTTCCCCACAGAGGTCACCTGGGCCTCCCTGCCCCCATGGCCCTTCTTTAGATTAAGCTGAATATTACAAATAAAAAGGCTACCATGAAATAACACCATGTGAGATTTATTCAAAGGATGACAAGGTCAAAAGCAAGTGTAACGATGCAAACTAATACAACTTTGTCTAAGTAATGTAAAATATAACACACAAGTTCCAAAGAGAGTTCAGAACAAAACATCTTGGCTAGCATGTTTGCTTTGTTCAGATGACATGTGTGGTTTTTGTTTTTTGGATAAACAGATGCATTTTACAGGCTTATGCTAAGATGCATGTTTATGGTGGTATAATAAATTAGATTAGGGTGGACCTATGCCAAACAACAAAATAAAGTCCCATGTTGCTTCTGGGATGAGTTCAGTTAGTGATGAATAAGATCAGAGATTCTACCTTCACAGAACTTCTGTTCCTAATCTCTTCAACTCTAACTTTTTTTTATTTCAGTGAACATTAAATACATTTTCATCTGACCCTTTCCGTTACTTTAACCCTCCACAGTTCTACCTATTATGTCTGAATGGTAATAGAATGCAGTGTTCTTGTGGGAAAAAAAGGTTAGACTGAAAGCCAGAGTGATTAAAAGTCCTTAGTAAGCATATGGAGCTGGTACATCATGGGGATAGCCAGATGTCACCTTTCTAAGGGACTATCCCTATTATGAATACTTTGATTTATATTCCAAGAATAGCTTGTCTCCTCTCTCCCTCCTTCTTCCCAGTTTTTCCCTCCTATTCCTTCATACACACTGGATACAAAGAAGGCATCAGCATGTTTTAGTTCCTAACATTTTTCTACGTCCACTCACTGAAAGAACACTCTTACAAAATCATCGTAGAACCTTGAGAAGTACATACAATCTACACCTGTATCCCCCATCCAGAAACCATCATTTCTCCTGGCGCCTCCTATGCAATCAGCTTTTACACAGTGCAACCATTTTACTCCACCATGTTTCATTTTTAGTAGGAGAAAAGAATTCTAAATCTGATGGGAAAAAGGAAAGATAAAACAAGAAAAGGAAAAGAAAAGAAAACCAAGAATTTGTAAAACATATTGATTCAACACCATGCAGCAATCTACACTGGTATGCTATCTCCTTTAGGTCACAATCTTTGGGGGTAAAATGGTGTCTCTCTTTATGCTCTGTTTAATACCTGACTCAATATGGGCATTTCATTATTCATCCAATTTTGAAAATTATACACTTTGGGTGAACCACCTCAGGGCAAGAGTGACCTAATATTCTATTTTTGAGTACTATTCCTGTTTTTAGAATATTAGTTGTGATCCTCTAAGTCTGGCAATATGCCATTTATTTCTATTTAACAAATCTGGTCATGCTGACAGCCTGAGCAACATGAGAAAAGTAAGATGCCTCTGCACATTTATCTTTTTATAAGAAAGGATTCAAGTTATTGGGGGTGAGACACAAGGACAAGCAGGAAGATTTAGTAGAAAAAGAACCATACTGCGTACCAGAAGACCTAGCTGCCTTCAAGTCCCAGATCATGTGTGTGGGGAAAACTACTTAGTTTTTCTCATCTTTAAGATGGGTAAGAGGGCTGCTTATACTCACTGCCTTCTAAAGTTTTTGTGGGTTGGGAACTCCTCTAAGTTGTAAAACACCATTTAAATGTGAGCTTACCTTCTGTTTGATCGAGTCACCCATTAAACTGTTCTCCTTATCTACAGCTAGGTACATTGCACCTAGCTTCACTTTCAGACTCCAGCAAAGATCTAGAGTCCCTCAGTAGCCTTCCCTCAACGCTCACTTCACTGGTCTCAGGGTATGAAAAGTCACCCTATGGAGGTGACTGACAGGGAAAGAGGAAAATGAAGGAGAACAGGGGGAGGGGATATTGAGGTCCTAGACCAGAATGAGAAAGGTCAACCTCAGTTACTAACCTCTGAATTGTAATATCTTCATGAGTAAGGGTTGTTTCATTCACTTTACTTGTATCACCAGAGCCCAGCACAGTGCCTACCTCATAGTAAAGCACCTAGCATATGGTTTCTGAATGACTAACTGACTGTTTCATTGACTGAACACAGAAAGTGAGATTTGCTGAGGATTTACTTAAAGATTCCCAGTACTTGCTGGCTCTTTACTTCCTGTGACTTCAGAACTTACAGCTAAAGAAATTAAGAAAGAGCTAGACATATGCACTGTGGATGTGGACAAATCATTGTCCATAAAATCCATGCATAAATTTAGTGTGCAAGTTTTTTTCAGTCCAATACAAAGGTTAGGTATCCGCAACACTGTGCCAGGACTATTTCTGAATCCAGCCCAGGCATTCAGCTCTCTCTTCTGGTAAAATCGAACAAATCAGGATTCAGAAGAAATCCCTGCCAACGCTTTTTGGCCTCCCCAAAATACCATTCTCACAGACAGGCAAAGTATCTGAAATTTCTTAGTTGGATCATTTGAGTTGAGTCACTCACATCCAGGTTAAAATGCTAACAGATCTCAGAGTGGTGACACAGTAAGTTATTATCAGTCATTAACTCCACATTGAGAATTAGTTTATTAGCTCCTTCCTGACTTATGCAGGATCCAGCAGGAATGGAAGCAAACAGAGCTAGGTTTTTCCTTAGAAGGAAGTTACAGGTAGAGAAACAACAACAACATCATCAAATTGCTGGAGAAAGCACATTGGTAAAGGCAGAGTGTAATAGTCAGCATCCCACAGCATCAGGACCCAGCAGGAGGGTAGCAGGAACCTGATTTGGGGAGGGACAGGAAGAGATGGAAGGAAGCAAAGGATGAAAGGGGAGGTAGGAAGGTAAGGATGAAGCTTTGCCTGGGACCAGTCCCCGGGGGGAGCATTTGTCTGCTGCTCTATTTCCCTTGGGGGCCATCTGAAATTCCTACCACAGCTCATTGCTTTTCAATTCTTTCTGTTTAATACATTTATTGGCCATCCTGACATTATTAAAATCAGCCCAGTTCCTATTTTACTTTCATGCAAAGCAATCTCCTTCCCCTCCCCCCACAATATGACTTTTACAAGCAGAGATACTGGTCCTGCCCCACAATCCCTGCTCTTCCCATACAAGAAGGAACACAGCTCCGCTAAGTGCTTTTCTTTGAAGCCAAGGTACTGACACATGGAGATTTCACCGCAGATCAAAAGATTTCAAGCAGTGGGTCACCAGAGAATATCAAATGATAAGCAAATTCATATTTCTAAGGTAATTCTACCAATTTATTAGCAATGCCAGATCCTGTTCCACAGCAGGGGAAGTAATAATGAAGCTTTGTTAAAGGGCACCTCAAGTAGCTTTTTCATAATGCCATTTCTTCACTTGTGATAAAGTCATTAAAACTCCACTGTCTTCTTGAAACTCTGCATAAGAATTTACACCAAACCTTTCATGTAAAATTAAATATAATGGTTCACTGGGAAAAAATAGTATCTTTTTGTGTGTTGCTACTGATGTATTTTAATGCAATGACAATCAGGAAAAGGCTTTAAAAAACCCACATCTCAACACATCTCAAAGCTCACCTAGACTCTTAGACGTTAATCCTCTTCCTTTGAATCTTTGAGTTTTTTTTAATAAATGGATGGATGGATGGATGAATGACTTAAGGATCTGTTAAACACTAGGTGTCAGGTGCTGGGGTTACATTACTAAAGAGAAACAATCCTTTCCCTCAGGAGGCTTACATTCTAGTAGAGGAAGAAAAAAAACATAGCGGGTGACACTGGCTAGGAACAGTGTTTTGGTCTGAGAAGTCAAGGATGGTGAGTGGAGTCACATACCAATCCACAGACAAGCCCTTTCGAAAAGGAGTGATCATATCCATTTGCTTACTGCTACCACAGTGAAAGGTTTAAAGCAGGAGAAGGAGGCATCCCAGTGGCATGGAAGGAAGATGGGTGGAATGAAATACTTTGCTGGTTTGAAGCCAGTTAGATATACTGGACTCTCACCAATGTGGAGAGCAAAGGCCAAAGGCAAAATACTAGCAACAGTTATATTGAGGACAGGATGGAAAACATGAATATGCCACTGGCATACATTTGCTCCAATCAATTTTGCACAGGATTGGCACAGGGGTATTCATCTAACCTATTATCCATACTTTTTTAAAAAAATAGCAATATGTCTGGAACCCCAAAACCTCATCTCCCTAAATTTCTAAAATTACAGGTTAAGGCCCTATCATTAAATAAGAGCTTTCTAAGAATGGATTGAAAGCTTTGGAAGGTATTTGAGGCATGTTGGATCAGGGATTCTTTTTTCAGGTGGAAAATACAGCAACTCGAAAAGACAAGTTCAGGGAATCCCTTAACATTCCTTAATACAGGTGTGGGTAGCAGGAGATGCCTGCTGAGGCTCTGTCCAACTCTGAAAATCTATGACTCCGGAATTCCACAAAACAACTTCAGATGAAAAACATTTACTACATACGGTGATGGGCTAAGAGGAAGGTACATTAAAAAAAAAGGAACATCTTTTAGGAGTTTATAATCTAATTGGTTTAAAGTTTCTTTGTCTGTACCATCTTATACATTCAAATCAATTTAATTCAGCAGATTTTTACCGGGTGTCTACTAATAGCATGGTATTGAGGTAGGCGCTGTACTAGGTACAATGGTTAGTAAAAACAACTGTAAACTTCCTACAGCAAACAGACTGGGCTTCTTTGTACCTTTGTCTAAAACATTTATCATCCATAACAATGCTTTCAGTTTCACATCTCTGTGTGAACATCTGGAATTACAAGTCACATAGACATCTTAAATTCACATCTTAAATACATCCTGGGCCATAACCAGTTTTCCTGATCAATATCTGGCCACTGGACCCAGATGGCTCTGGAGGAGAAAGAGAGGCTGGTGACTTTGCACAGCCCACCCTCACTCAAATCAAATTCAATTGCAATTCATGTCATCATCTCCCTGATGTCACGGTTCTCTTTGAGAACAAAGGACAAACCACACACAAATTTACCATGTCCAAAACATGTGCATCATCTTTCATGACAACAACCTCCCTCCTTCCGAACAATACAACTTACGGTTGTAAGTAATACCATCCTCCCAATCAACCAGGCTGTCAACAGAGGTGAAATCCTTAACTCTTCACTCTCTCTTATCCTAGGTATCTAATCAGTTTCTGAGCCTTGTCCTTTCTACCTTCACAACATCTCTCATTTATATTCCCCTTTCTGCTCTAAAAAACTGACACCACCCTTATCACCTCAAGCACAGGCTGTATTAGCCACTGGTTGGCCTCCCTCCCCTCCCCACTCCAGTTCAACCTCCACTCAGCTGTCAAACAGATCTCCTTAAAGCACAGGTCTGACCCTGTAACCCCTTATTCAATAAACTTCAGTGATTCTCTTCGGTGTTTAAAGCTCCTCCTAACCTGGTTTTAAAAGGTAGACCTCCTTCTACCTTTCTAATCTCTTCACACCTTACTCTCCTCCCCTATCCCCATGAATCTGCAATCCAGTGACAACGGCTGCCTTGCAATACCTTGAACAAAACACTCTATCTTCCACCTCTGGGCATTTTTACTGGCTATCCTCCATGCCTAGAACACTCTCCCTTTTTCATATCCCCTTCCCAGCTTCTCTGGCTTGCTTCAAGTCTAAAGTAACGTCCTGCCTTCTACAAGAAGTCTTTCACAGTCCTCCTTAATCTAAGTATTTTCCCTTGGAGATTACCTCCAATTTATCTTTTATGTATCTTATTCATACATAATTATTTGTTTTATTTTTAACCTATGGAATAAAATAAGCATTTCTACAACGTTGTATAATAAAAAAGATGATTGCCCATGAAATTGCTAAATTATTACGTTCAATTTGCTATTCCTTTTAAATACACAAAAAAAGGTGCATGTTGTTTTCTCCATTAGACTGTGAGGTCCTTAAGAATAAGAACTATCATTTACCCTTCTCAGTATGCCCGGAGTTTAGGAAAATTCCTGGCACAGATTAGGTACTTAATAAATGCCTCTCGATTTGACTTTTTAAAAAAATCCATACGCAAATGTAAACAATGTGTATATAGTCCTGATCCCATTGCTCTTACTCTGTGTGATTCTTCATAAATATTTCCACATTTACTTATATGCTTCCTATTTATCATTTTATAACACTATAATATTCCCTTACATTAATATAACACAATTGATTCATTCTCCAAATGTTGAACAAATAGGTTTTTCTTATTTTGTTCTGTTACAAAGGTAAGAGCTATAAACATTCTTGCATAGATATCTTTTTTCCTATAAAGATACCTTAAAATAAAGTCTCAACAACAGAATTGTTGTATACAAAAGTATAAGCAATTTTGTGATTTATTGCATAATGTCGTCCAAAATGTTCTATTTTGTTTTTACCAACTGAAAATCATACCAACCAGTTTTGCTTTTGACAATCTGAAGTCCTACCAACAATGTCTGTATGATGCTTGTTTCCCAATATCCTGATAAATAATGGAGATTTTGGTCATTTTTTACCATTTTAGTGGGAATAATAACATGGTTTTTAAAAACTGCCTTGACTGATATCTTCTTGGTTATTAGTGACTTTTAGCATTTTTTTTCCAAGACAGTTAACAATGCTTTGTATCTCCTTCAAAAATGACTGTTTCCACTGGGAAAATTTCATCAGTGGAGACTAGGAATTGGACAGCTAGGTGGCACAGAGGATAGAGCACCAGGCCTGGAGTCAGGAAGACCTGAGTTCAAATCTGCCCTCAGACACTTACTAAATGTCTTATCCCAGGCAGTCACTTAAACTTCTTTGCCTCAGTTTCCTCATATGTAAAATGAGCTGAAGGAGAAAATGGCAAATCACTCTAACATCTTTGCCAAGAAAACCCCAACTGAGGTCACAAAGAGTTGTTCACCAATGAAACGACTCAACAGCAACAACATGTATGCTGAGTGTCAAATGAAATAATAGCAAATGCTTTTCCAAGATGGTCCCTTTTGAGATTTTAGAGATATTTCTTTTTCTTGTACAAAGCCCCATAACTTCTCTATAATAAAACCCATCAACTTTGTCTCCAATGGTTTCTACTCCTTGATTGATAAAAAGTATTCTTTATACACACAGTGATGATGTTGCTAATGGTAAAAACCCATCAACTCCTAAAATTATACTTCAGGGTTATATATCACGAGAGACACTTAGGTTTATTCAACTTTTACCCATAAGAGTAAATGTAGGTCTGCAAAAATAATGTTCTGAAAATGTTAACTGGGAATGCTTCAAAGGGTCCCCAATCCTGATTTTCTCTGAAACCGCTAACATTACTGGACAAGCAGAGTGGTACCCAGTTGTAGAGATGTGGCCAGCAGATAAAAGAGATAAAACTTAACTCAATGGTCACCACAGAACTCATAAGGATTTCTGAACAAAAGAATAACATGAACAAATAGATAAACCAAAAATGAATGTACAAAAAGTTAACTTCAAATAATAAGGAGTTTTGTCCAAATCTCACTCAATAGGAAGATAAAACTGGTATAATTTTTCAGCTATTTCAGAGGTATGTAAATTACATTTCAAAATGTATTGAGAAATAGATAATCAAATAAGTAATTAATTTCTTCTTAATATCCATAATCAAAATGAGAGTAGATGATATCAAGACATAAGCAGAGCCCATTTCCACACAGATAATAAGTGGATAATTCTTTTTAATAAAGAAACATTTGGTCAAATTTTCAGGATGATATTCTGCTTCTTCCTGTCCAAATAGATTAAAAAATTATTATTTGGAGGAAAAATCAGATGGAGTTTCTATTTAATCCATGAAACCAATGAAAAGATGGCCTTTTTACAATGTGCTGTCATGGTAAGACCCCCTGCACTCAGTCAGACCTTGTGTCAAACTCTGCCTTGATAATTTCTAGCACTCAGATTAGTCGTTTATCTGCTTCCAAGCCTCTGTTTTCTCATCTGTAAAATGGATGTTTGTATAATATTATATAATAAGATATATTTAAAAATGTAAAAAACCAAAACATAATATAATAAAAAAAAATTTTGTATAACCTTCCCTCCCAGGTTTGTTGGGCTGAACGTGCTATGTAAATGTGAGTTCTTAGCCTCATATAAACGTGAGTTTCTTAGACTTTAAACCTTAATTCAAATTCAGCATACAAAAATTAAATAAGAATGATGCCTGAGGATGGCACAATACTTTCGGCTTTTCATCCATAGTTCAAGTTGTATTTTCTGATTTGTTTCCCATGGTTCTCCCATTACACATATACACACACACATACACACACACACACACACACACACACACACACACACACACACACACACACACTGCTGAGTCAACACATTCTGGGAATACTCATGCTTTTGGAGCTAAAAGGAGTGTTGAGTCATACTACAGTTAAGAGTATGAAATACAAATGGATTTTTCATTTTCTTCTCATCAACAAAGAAAAAATCCAATGATATTTAAAATTAAATATTAGAATATATTCACTTTTCTATAACCAAAACATATGTTATAGATTTTGTATACACCTATATAAAGGATCCCTGCATTGAGGAATAAACCAACAGAGGAGGCTTCAGAGGAAAAAAAATCCAGAAAAAAGTAACGAGGGGGAGTTGACAGTTATCTGATTAATTTGGATAGGACTGTAAGTCTAGTCAGGTCAGAAAAGCCACTTTATTCAATCAAGGAATGCAGAAGCATTCATTAAGTACCTACTATGCTCATGGCAATAAACTAGATACTAAGCATGTAAATAAAAAAGCAAGATAATCTCTGCTTTTGAAGCATTTCCTTTTCCTATTTGAAGCATTACTTAATCTGGGCTTTATATGTATGTTAATCAGATTCATTTGATGATCATGATATATTCCTTAGTGCTATGCTGATATAAGTGACAGGATACTGTCCTAGTTATGACAGCTACTTTATGGATAAATGGACATTCTGATGTGGATGACGAGAATAAATAAGGTCAAGGAAAACTGATAGTGCTAGGTGATCATAGTGCAAGAGAGCTGGACCTGGAGTCAGGAAGATCTAGGTTCAAGTTCAGCCTATGACACTTACTGGCAGTGTGAACCTGGGCAAGTCACTTAAAATTCTTCGTCCTCAGTTTCCTCATATGTAAAATGGGGTTTAATACTAGCACTTATCTCTCAGAGTTGTTGTAAGGATCAAATAATATTTACAATGCAATTTGCAAACCTTAAAGCACTAGATAAATAGATTATTTTTATTTATTAGAGCTAGACCATTTGGAGGTCAGCTGTTCCACTCCCTCATTTTATTTTATTTGCTTTTTTGGAGGGTGGATTGCAGGCCAATTGGGATTAAGTGACTTGCCCAAGGTCACACAGCTCCTGTTAAGTGTCTGAGGCCACATTTGAACTCAGGTTCTCCTGACTCCAGGGCCAGTGCTCTACTCACTGCACACCTAGCCACCCCCTCAACTCCTTCATTTTAAATTGAGGGAAATGAAGGCTGAGAAAGTTAAGAAATTTGCCAAAGGGTCACACTGATAGTGGGACAGGTAGGTGATACAGTGGATAGAGTACCTGGAGTCAGGAAGACCCGAGTTCAAATCTGGCCTCAGACACTCACTAGCTCTGTGACTCTGGGCAAGTCACTTGACCCTGTTTGCCTCAGTTTCCTCATCTATAAAAGGAGCTGGAGAAGGAAACGGCAAACCGCTCCACTATCTCTGCCAAGAAAACCCCAAAGAAGACCACGAAGAGATGGACACAACTGAAAACGACTGAACAAAAACACACTGACAGTAACAGAGCCCAGACATGAACCCAGGTGCCCTGGCCACTCTGACTTCATAATTAGTGATTTTATTGCTTTTGTTGGCTTTTTTCTCCCTCACTGTCCCATGTTGCAACCTCAATCAAGAGAGTCAAAGTGACCACTAGTTCTATTCACTGGCCTTTATCAATGGCTTTAGTTATGAAATAAGTGAATTCTAAATATAGATATAAATCCTCACACACAAGTCTCAGAAACAAGACCAAGGTTCTGGAGTCTAACCAAAGTACTGGCAACCATAAAAACAATACCCTTTTACTTCCATAGTACTTCAAGGTGTACAATGTCCTTTAGAAATGGAAAACCTGGGGGTGGCTAGGTGGCAAAGTGAAGAGAGCACCAGCCCAGGAATCAGGGGGACCTGAGGTCAAATCCAGCCTCAGACACTTAACACTTACTAGCCATGTGACCTCGGGAAAGTCACCTAACCCCAACCGCCCCTCCAAAAAGCAAAAAGAAAGAAGAAATAGCAAACCCGAGAAGTAGGTAATGCAAACATCGTTATACCGATTTTTAGGGGAGGAAACTACAGCACTGAGACTTGAAGTTACTTGTCGATGGGCACGTGGGTAGTAAACATCTGAACTGGAATCAATCCATGAACATTTATTAAGTGCCTACTACATGCCAGATACTGCAGTAAGTGCTGGATCTGCCCACATACCTCTAACTTGAAATATTATTTTTTTACCATTTACACCCTTTTCGTTCCATACAGCAGATCATCCTAATAGCAGGTTTGATTGCTTTATAACAAAAGTATTTGGGGGTATAATAATCCATTTAAATGGTGTCTAGGACAGACCCATTTAATTCTGTTTTATAGCAAATGGTGAGATTCCAGAGTATTAATTTGAAAATTATTGTGATTGTCCAATGGAAACAATATGTAATATTTTATTCAGGTTTTGGAAGAAGAGATAACCCCATGCAAGTACCAAATCATCTCTTTCTTTGTTTTGTTTCCTACCTCTAATTTTCCCTACTAGCTTAAAAACAAGTCTTCCATAATTCAGATAGCCAATATACAGTCTTGCACACAAGGCATTATGACCTTCCTTTTTCAATGAAGTTATCAGCTTATAGGATGATGCAATCCCACTGCCCTTATCATTATTTTAACTAGCAGAGCTATAAATGTTAACAGTTGTGAAATTATCCATGCCCTTTTAAAAAATCCAGCAGCAATCTCAGACTTTAAATTTTTCAGTAGCCATGAATTAATTCAACAGTTAGGAGATGTGTTTAAAGTAGTATTTCCACTTGCTTTTACAGGCACTTCAAATATACTGACCTTCAATTTGATCAAGTATCCCCTTCTTCTTATGGTGTGGAACAGGATAAATTGAAATGTCAATAGAAAAATTCATCCTGCAAACATGAACTGCCCTATACCTCTACCTGGACTCTGCTGTTTCCCCATTTTTAAAGACCCGAGCTACATTGAGAGACTAGTCTTACCTTGCTTGGTACTTATTCTTTCTTCTTTGTTTTGGATTTTTATTAGGCTTTTCAAAACATTTACCAAGCTACATCTAAGTAGTGACCATATGGTTCCCACGAGGTGAATGAATACACCTTCCTAAAAGCCAGATTGCCTGCACTCACAAACGGGCAGTGTTAGAAGGGGAAGACGGGTAGGTATTATTCAGAATACTGGAGTGTTACATATGTGTCTGCTAGAGACCTTGGCTTAGGTCTGGAAATGATTATCTCTGTCAGGAAAAGGGCTGGGGGATGGGGTATTTAGAAACCTCAACTTACCCCTTGTTCAGATTCCAACAGCTCTGTTTTGACTCTGACTGCCGGCATCCCATCAAGCATTAACATTCTGTTTTCAAAGGTGCTGATTTTCTGAAAAGAGAAAAAGAAGAGGAAAGGAAATAAACTATAAAATACGAAAGGATATTTCTGGCATCTGCTTTCCATGCTGCACATCTCAGACTGCTAAACTACTTTTTAAAAGCAATGAGGGATAATTAAATGAGAATATCAGCATAACCAATTATCCCTCCCTAATCTGAAATTTCATTTGAAATGATGACCAGGAAGTTGAATTAATCAGTCTGATTTTCTGACCTCTAGGTTGGAGGTCAGGCTGTAATAAACCAGAGTAGGGAAGCCCTCCCTCAATTTATGTAGGGCTGGAACAATTCATCTCACTCTTGCAACAGTGGTAGAGGGAGGGATCAGCCAGATTTTTCCATTTCTCAGCTCCAGAAAGTGCATGAAAGGGAAAATTGGGTAGTCTAAATCACACCTAAATGTTAATCAGTTATCTGAAATGTGCAAATTATTTTAAAACAAGTACAAACAGTACAAAATTCCAGGTATAACATAAATTTGATAATGATAAATTCTAATCACATTCAAACTTCTTTCAAATGAGTCCCCCAACATTTGTTTCTTGACAATTTAAACATCCTACCAATATATCCCATGGTACATGTCTCAGAAGACTAAGTTAGTAAGAATGGACTGCTAAATAATATGAAGGCATATTCCTAGAATAAAAATCATTTACTTTCTGAATTAATTTTTTGTGGGGGTTGTCTTCACTTTACAAAAATAATTTAAGCTATATGTTTTTCCCCCCTCTTTAAGAATCAAATCAACCAAATTTGTTTTCTATTAATACTTACAATCTCTGCATTTTCTTAAGGCAATCAGATGTTGAGAGGTTGCATGGTCACGAGATCCTGTTTCTGATTTAAGAGAACTGCTAATATTTGGCTCAAAAGGTACACATTTTCATTGCAGCCTTTACCAAAATGTACTTAATATGTTGGGAAAATGATTAAGCTGTAAAAATTCAAAGAATACTCACGTATTTTTTTTCCCCTCACCCGACAAGGATTTTTTTTAAAAATGCAGATATGATTGAGGTGGATCCGCTCAATATATCAAGGTAGTACTTTCTTTGTATCTCTCTTAGGCACTTAGGTTCTATTTGATATTACAGTTATTTGGATATACATCTTATCTCTCCAGCTAGATTGCATGCCCTTCAAGGTCAAGGACTGGGTCTTATTTACCTTTGTACCTTCCTCAAAGCCCAGTACAGTCCTTTGAATATTATAGAAGATTTGTTTTTTTTAAAAATCATAGAATTTCTGAGCTGGAAGACACTCGTGTGATGTGTGATCTAATCTGTATTTGAATAGGAATTCCCACTAACAACATCTGTAGCTAGCAGGAATCGGGCTCCTGCCTGAAAAAGCCCAATAAAGAAGAATCAACTCCTTTCTGAGGATGCCCCTTTCACTTCTGGATACCTCTTGTAGTCACTAAAGTTTTCTCCCCTTCTATCAAACCAAAATCTACCTCTTTCTAGCTTATACTATAGTTCTTCCTTGTGCCCTCAGAGGCTTAAGACTTCTTCCTAATATCAAACTATCATGCTCCTCTTCTCTCTTCTGTCAGCTTTCCTCTTTTCCTTCCATTCTCTTTCCTTCTCTCTCCTTCTGGATTCTTCTCTAGCCATCATTAGCTCTCCTCTGAGTAGTCTCCACCATCAATGTCCTTTCTACATGCTATCACCCAGAATTAAACATAGTATTTCAAATGTGGTCTGACGAGGACAGAACGCCAGGGGGTTGTCAAACTCCTTTTTTGGGAACCTTATAATTCTCTTAATGCAGTCTTGCTTTATTAGTTTTTCCAGCCATCACCATGTTGATTCATATTGAGATTGTTGCCTACGACGGTGTTCAGATATTTTAATGAAATGTCTCTCCAATATTATTTTTGCAAAGTTTATTTTATGAAATCACACATAGGCCTTTATTTTTATTCCTTTTAAATTTAGGTGTGGCCTTTTAGTCTAGTCTATTGTGAGAACTTTTTGTGATTCTGCTGTTTATCTAAAATGCTACCCATTCTTCTCAACTTCTTGTCATCTGCATTTTGAAAAACATGCCGTCTATGCCTTGTTGATTATTAAAATCTGAATTAATATATATATTTGAAAATAAAACACCGATGTATATAAAAAATCAATCTAATTTTGGATGTATTTGCTTTTCCTATGTTATTGCAAATGATTATCTACTAAGAATATCTTTATCTCCATCCCCAACTTCTCTCCTGAGTTCCAGAATATGCCTTCACAAGGATAAGTTCATCACTGCCTACCACTTCTAGCATGCTTCTTACCTCAATTCCCTATTTCTTTTAAATGACAGCAGCCCTATTCTCCTGCCACCCATGATCCAACCATTGTAATCATTTTTGAATCTTCTCTCTCCATTATCAACTCACATTCAATTGATTACCAAATCCTGTCACTTATACCCCCTGTTACTGCAGAGGGAAACTCCATGTCCCCGGTCCCTCAGGCTCACAACCTAGGAGTCATCTTAGATTCCTGATTATCTCTCACCACCCCACCACCCCCATATCCAAGCTGTTGCTAAGGTCTGTCGATTTCACCTTCACAGTATCTATAGAATAGGCTCCCTTCTTTCCTCTGACACAGCCACCACTATGGTACAAGCCCTCATTAGCCCTCATCACCTCACGCATTGATTACTGCAATAGTCTGCTGGTGAGTGCCTGTTTCATGTCTCTTTCCATTCTCCATTCAATCACTAAAGTGATTTTCCTAAAGCACAGGTCTGATCATGTCACTCCCTACCCCCTCAATAAACTCCCATGGCTCCCTATTGCCTCTAGGGGAAAATACAAAATTATCTATTTGTCTTTCAAAGCCTTCATAACCTAGCCTACTCCTCCCTTTCCAGTCTTCTCATATATCTTATTCCCTACAACATACTCTGTAATCCAATGACACTGGCCTCCTTCCTGTGTTCCAAGAACAAGACCCTTCATCTCTCAGCTCCAGGCAGTTTCTCTGGCTGACCCCCATGCCTGGAATGTTCTCCCTCCCCTGCTCAGACTACTGACCTCACTGGCTCTCTTTAAGTCCCAACCAAAAAAAAAAAAGGCCTTTCTAACCCCTCTTAATTCTAGTGCCTTCCCTGTTAATAATTTCCAACTATATATAGCTAGCTTTATATATATTTGTTTGCATGTTGCCTCTTCCATGAATTGTAAGAACCTTAAGAATAGGGATATCTTCTGCCTCTTTTTGGATCCTCTGTGTTCAACACAGTGCCTTGCACACAGTAGGTGCTTAAAAAATGTTTACTGAATTAAACTGAATTATGCTTCTGCAAGACATCTCCCATTTACTTTCTATTCCCACTAACACCACCATATGTCAAATCCTCATTTCCCCTATTCCAATGGCTTCCTAACCAGTATCCCAATCTCTAGTCTTCCTTTGGCCTAAATCTATTCTGGACTTGAATGAATAGAATAATCTTCATAATACATAGTCCTAATCAACTCACTCCATTGCTCTAAATTCTCAATGGCTGTATATTCACCATAAAATAACCTCCACACCCCTCAACCTTACAGAGCCTTGTCCAAAGTCCTGAATTAGTGCCTTGTACATAGTAAACAATGTTGTTATTATTATTGCTAGTGTTGCTGTTGTTTGTGGGAGGTATTGATACAGGCTTATGATCTGGACTGGTGTCCCAGTGTGGAAATGCCTTATGCCAATAAACTCTTCTGCAATTTAGGAGTCTTTGAGAGTTACCTATAACACAGATGACTTGCCTATAATCACCCAGCCAGCCATGGGTAAAAGACAGGACTAATACTCAGGTCTTCCTGACTCCATATTCACTATGCCATGCTGACTCCCTCTATAATAATAAAATATTACATTTGAGTAAGTGTTTATTTGTTATATGGAATTATTTAGTCTCATATTCTAAATCCTCTACAAGCTGGCTTCAAACTACCACCCCAGCTTTATCTCAGGCTATTTCTTCATTGCAGAAGTGTGATATTGAGGAATTCACTACCAAAGGCATTTGTTCACTTATACTTTCACTCTTAGGCTCAGAATGCCTTCTCTTCCCTGGTGAAAATCTTTTGAAAATCTAACTCACCAATCAGTGCAAAGCAAATGTCACCTTCTCTATGAAGCCCTTCTCCTATTATAGAAGAAAGTTCTCCCTCCTTGGAGCTTTCAAATCACTCTGTACTTCTCATAAACATATCACATTATATATTATAACTTCACATAAAGGTCTTAGCCTTCCTATTAGAGTGGTAGTATCTTGAAGTCATGTACCTTTTTTATTTACCTTTTTTTCTCTGTCAGTCACTAGGCACCGAGCTGCTAAATTTGGTAAACACCGAGTAAATATTTATTGAATACAATTTATTAAATTCTTTTTTACTTTTTGTCATATAAAGTCCTTGTTTCAACATATTTTATTATCAATTAATAACAGAGAATGTGGTAAGATATACTTAAGCCAAGCTGCTATTTGTTAGCTTTGAACTTTTCTTTGTAAAAAACTATGTGTAATTTTCAAGAAATTTTGAAAAATGATATTTACATGGACCTCTTCACTAATGGCCGCTTTGGCAAATCAACTTTCTTTGATACTTTGACGGTGTCACACTGAACAGTAAAAAAACAGAGGTCATTTCTTCAATGCTTCTCGGTCTGTGGTCATTTAGAAACAAACAAAAACTCCTCATTTTTTTTGTTTCCAAGAAATGTACCTGAGATATAGAAACTAGAGTAATTAAAAAGCAAAACATGTAAGAAAATTTCAAAAACCTTTACTCTTGACTTTTCCAGTTTATCCAAATTTTTGCACCTGATATTTAGCCCTAGAGCATGAGAAATTATAGCCATACAGGCCAGCAAAGTTAATGTGCTCCAAATTTGAAATTTCTCTTTCCCACAAGGCCAGTTTCTTGTTTACATATCAAGAATGGATCTCATGTCCTAGGGCGTCAATGACTTCTGTGGTTTGGATGCTGGAGGTGGGTGGAGCTGCAACCTCGGCTAGCTTGGCATTCCACCATCCAGGCTCTGGAAAGCCTTTATCCAGACAGCTAAGAAGTCCCTTGCCTTTGTGATTAATAAGAACAGTTAGGTTATACAGCAAAATCAGGAATCTACCATAATAAAGCATCCCGGAGGCTGTTTAGTTTGTAGACAAAGAAGGATGAGCTGATATTGCTTCATATCCCTGAGGAGGTCTTACCCAGATGAAAAAGGAAAGAAGCTTCCATCCCTATGAGGAAGGCACAGGCAGAAGGGGGGAAGAAACAGACAAAGAACGATTCTAGAAAGGCAGGTTTAATGAACTGTTAGAATCTGATTAGAGGCTAATGTCCCTTTTAGTACTTTGTACCAATTTACAGCTGATATACTTTAACCATTTTCCCACTGGCTGTGATAAACTCATTAGTTTAAAAAATGCAAGCTAACCAGAGTCTTTGAAGTTAAAAACTGATAAATCATGAAAACCTGACTGGTTCATGTACCATTTAGCACATTTAAATCTAACTATATTTTCATGGTGAGATTTTTCTTTTTTTTTTCCTTTTGTTGCTGAAATTTGCATATCCTAAAGGCACCATGATGTACCTTTCCAACTCAAATATAGAAGTGACCAAAGTAAAACAATGTATGGCATTGTTTTCAAGATACCAAACCTTTCTTGATACGACTCACAGAAGCAGGGTTTCCCGGAATCTTCCTGCCATACCATAATCACTTCCATTAATAACAATGGGCACCATTGGAGGTCTAGACCTTGACAGCTGAACTGTTTCCTGAAGTGCAGTTCCCATTTGTATACATTTTAAAAGAGCTGAGCTGTCTTTGGGTTGAACATTTGTGGAGGAAGAAAAAATTAATCTTCAGTTTCATCTTTTTAACCCCGTTTTGCATCAGTTTAAGCACTGAGCTGTACAGCATGATGGAAACCATTCACAGACGCATATATAATTACAGAGCTTTGAAGAGGTGGTCATTAGAACACAACATTGACAGACATATCCGGGCAAGCCAAGATCAGATACAAACAGTCCCAGAAAATGTGAATTTAAATATATAGTGTAGTCCAATAAATTGGGAGTGTTGTCAAACCCATCTTGTCATGTACTTAATCAAAACATGTTTGGAGTTGGATCAATAATCCAATTGATCCTCAAGAGATAAATAGAAATTACACAGGGCCATCAATTTTAGTCTCTCAGTACTGATTATCTGGTACTTAGATTGTAAAAATCTTTATGAAACACCACAGTCAAAATGTATTCTGGCATTTGTATTCTGTCTCTGTCTCTATCTTTCTCTATGCAAAAAAGTGTGTGTGTGTGTGTGTGTGTGTGTGTGTATGTGTGTGTGCGTGTGTGTGTTACTCATTTCATAAGCTGTTATGTTCATCACTGAGAGCTCATTTTCCCAGCAAATCTGAGTTCAGCAGGACATGATCTGAGCAGCTAAGTGAAGACTAATTCCAGGTTCACAACTGGGGTGTGGCATATCTAGATATTGCCATTTGCCAAAGAAGTATTTTCCACAGCCTGTGCAACATATCAGTGATGTCTACAGTGTCTCTATGAAATAAGAGGCCAAACAGTACATGTTCAGCAAAATGTACTAAGAATACACATGACAACTAAAAAGAAAAATTACTCCTCAGTTGGAATAACAGAATTATTTCATATACCTCATACAAACATAGTTAAATCTACAAAAGACCCTCAAAGGTCACCTGGTTCAACCTCCTACCTACCCACCTCCAATAAAATTATCTCCTCTATCACATTTCTAAGAGGTAGGGTAGTCTATTTGAACTCTTCTTGAATGCATCTAGTGATGGAGAGGGATTATAATCCCTTAGCTCATTTGCATGTAACTGTTTTTAAGGATTAGGAAGGTAAAACACACTAAATGAAAAGTAAAAAAAAAATTCTGCGGGGTCAAGCAGATGATTAAATAAGGACTATTGATTTCACAGGTGGGATTTGGTAAGTTTTTTAATCTCATATGTGAGAAGTGAGTCTCTGAATACCAGATCTGGACCACTAAAATCCGCCCATTCCAAAAGAAAAATGGTGCTTCCCTATTAATGCCCTCAAATCTTTTCTGTTCTTCTCTCTTCAATCTATTCCTCCCAGCTTGACCCAATACAACAAAGTCACCATCATAATTCACATAATGGTCTTTTAAATATCTCAAGATGGTTGTCACTCTCCTTTCTCTCAAGTTTTCAGGTATGGCTAAACTTGATATTAATGTAAACTACTGTCCCTTTAAGATGCTGCCTTTTCAAATAAAGCAGTTTAATTCTGAAGGGGTAGAAAAAGTTTTTTTGGTATCAGTCAGTCTAAAAGTATTTATGGGACAAGCACTGTGCTAAGTGCTAGGAAAATAAATACAGGTAGAGACATTTTAAATGAATTTAAAAAAAAACTAACCCCACTGATAAAGGATATAAGGCATTCTTCTTTCATGGTTGAAAAGTTTTATGTCTGCAAGGAGTACGAAAAAAACTCTGGTTTAATAAAATTGCTAAGATATGTGTATAAAGAAACCTAGTTTTCAGATGGGCTGTAAGCAAGCATGGTTGCAAAAGGGGGCAGAAAAAAGAATTATGGCATAAATAGAGGAGCTCAAATTACCTTGAAAGGTTGTAAGGTGATACCTCTTTTGAATGTGAACAGATTGATAGTTTAAACAGGCAGATAAAGAATGGTTATTTGTTAAAAACTGCTAGAATGTAAGTGTAAAGAAACAGTTGTCAGAGACACAGACTGTTAAATAAGACCTCTCTGAAGTCTGAAATGGTTGAAACTACAGGGAATTGTGGTCCCTTGGCTTATTTGCATGTAACTATTTTTAAGGCTTAAAGAAAGTAAAACAGAGAAAATTTTAAAAATCATATAATTGTTTGTAGACCAGCAGAGGATGAAATAAGAACTACTGATTTTATAGGTGAGATCTGGTGATTTTTTAATCTCCTAAGTGCAAAGTGAGTCTCTGAATACCAGATGGCTCTGATTCGGACCACTGAAAGCCGTGAAGAGTGGATGAAGAACACAGCAAGTGAAAACTAAAGACTGAAGAAATAGGATGGGTTAGAAAGGTCAGATCTGTTAGAGCTAAGTAAGAAGTGGTAGCCAGAGCAATCAGTTGACTGAAGGTTTCATCTATGAAACTGCTGATTATTTGAAAAGAGGTTCCATGTCATTGGACAAGAGTTTCACCATCACAGAAGGAAGGTTTATCTGCCTTGCCCAGAAAATCAACCTTGGTTGTTTTGCTATGAGCTATGTTTGTTACAAGTTGGTAAGTTGAATCAGCATCCTGGTGAGTGAACAGCTTACTAGGCTTGTCTGAACTGCCCAGAAAGAGGCCAAGGTGATGAGTTTTGCAGTTCTCTGTCTCAAAGAGAACTGCTTCCCAATTAAGACTGATTCTTGGTGTCATTTTAAGGGTGACTAAGTTGAAAGAGCTGATACGTTTAAATGGTCTAGAGTAAAAGATGATTTGCCCAGCTGGAAAGTGGTGTTGATCAGAAGAGGAATAGTTAGAAGAGAAACAATTCTGTGAGGTGCAAAATGTTTCTAAATGGATCAATGATACCAAAGCCTGTAATACAAAGCTGAGAATTTCCCCAAGCACATGGGATTTCCTCAATCATGTATTTCCCTAGCAGACATCTGTAAATCTTTGTCTACTCTACGCACTGACTCAGAATAGATTGGTGGGGGAGTGTGACCCAAGTTTATGTGTGGATAGTGATATATTCATCATTCTTGCATTTTATTTAATACACTGGTGCCTATTGTGTAATTATTATTAATTTTGCCTTATTATTATTAAGTAAATGGTCATGTTTAAAATCTAATTTGTCACCACTATGAGGGGCTGAATGGAAGCCCAATGGTAAGGGCTCAAAAGCTATAATGATAAGAAAGGGTAGTGTATTCTCTCCAAAACAAGGGTACCCCCTTTAAGACCCAGAGAGATTTTGAATATAACCAGATAGTGGTGGGCCTTCTCTGAGAACCTAAATCTGTGATGGTAGTTTGGGATAAGTGAGCCAGACCAGCAATTCAGAGTAGGTGTGCATATGCCTTGTATGATACAGTGCAGAGAGCCAACTCATATCCCTGCTCACAAGGAGCTTACAATCTAATGGTGAAACAAATATATATAAACCATATTTGTATAGGATAAATTGGATATAATTATCCAAGAACTTGTTCTCCTTGAGTATATGGAGAAGAGTCAGATGCCCTGAAGTCTTGGTCAATACCAAGAGTCCTCTAGCAGTAAGCAAAAGAGAATTTACCAGCCAGGCATATGAAGGCCTTAAATATGGATTCTGGATATAGAGCAGTAGCTATTACAATTAAGAAAGTGTTAACTTTTTGTCATTATTTTTTAACGATACTTCACGATATTTTACAATAATTTAAATAAGCCTCTGGTTGCTAAGATATTTTTTCTCATACTTTTTCTAACTTGATGATACTGTACACCTCTCTTCTGGAATATCTTGCAATTAACTTAATAAGTCATTTTCAAACTGAAAGCCATGGTTATTTTATCTGCTCTATAAGCTTTGAAGATGTTCATATCCTTTTCCTCTTCTATAATAACTATGTCATTATAAAGCCTGCTGGAAAGAGCATTGGACTTCTGGAGTTAGAACGCCCAGTGAGGATTGTGGCTTTGCCCCTTATAACCTAAGTGACCTTGGGAAAGCTGTTTCTTCTATTTTTAACTCAGTTTGCTTATAACTGATGTGGTTGAACAACATAATCTATCACATCATTTCAACTTCAAATTCTATGCTTTCTTACTGAGATGACTTCTAACTTCAGATTCGAGGTAATCCAACTTGACAAAAGAGTTACGTTTATAAATATAAACATAGTGCGTAGAGGGGATGTGGCATAGTAGGAAGTGGTTTACCCGGAATCATGAGGACATGGGGGGTTCAAGTTGTACCTTTGATACATACTAACTATATAACTATGGTCAAGTCACTTGGCAAGTATCAGGAAACTTTCTAAAATGCTTACTCTCAAACAAATTGCTGTTCTATATTGATCATGAAATCACAAGTCTGAATTCTCTCCAATACATTTCTTTCTGTGGGTATGTGAGTGTATGTGTGTATGTGTATAGGAGGCAGCTAGTACTGTAGTAGATAGAGCACTGGACCTGGAGTCCAGAAGACCTGAGTTCAAATCCTGCCTAAAATGACTACTAGCTGTGTGACACTGGCCAAATTATTTTACCTGTCTCCTTCAAAGTACTTATCTGTAAAATGGGAATGATAATAGCACTTGCCTCTTGGGTTGTGAAGACCAAATGAGTTAATATTTATAAAGTTCTTTGCAAACCTTAAAGCAGTGGTTCTCAACCTTCCTAATGCCATGACCCTTTAATACAGTTCTTCATGTTGTGGTGACCCCAACCATAAAATTATTTTCGTTGCCACTTCATAACTGTAATTTTGTTACTGCTATGAATCATAATGTAAATATCTGATATGCCGGATGTATTTTCATTGTTATAAACTGAACATAACTCACAGGTTGAGAACTGCTGCTTTAAAGTGTTATATAAATGCTAATTTTAAGGGATAACTAGGTGGCAGAGTAGGGAGGCTACGGCACAGTCAGGAAAACTTGAGTTCAAATCCTGCTGCAGTCATTTACTAGTTGCATGACCCTGGGCAAGTCAGTTAACCCCTCTTAGCCTCACCTCACCTGTAAAATGGAGTAATAATAGCCTATTCCATACAAGGTGGTTGTGAAAATCCAATGAAAGTGTATCCAATGGATCCAAGAAGATCCCATGTAAAGTGTTTTGCAAACCTCAAAACGATCTTACTATTATGTACACCTTCTGTCCAAAGTGTAAGTTCATACCCAGTGCCAATTAACAATTTTATTTATGTAGCTATAAGTGTATATGGGGAGGGTGTATATGCATACACACATATATTCAAAACTAAACAAATATGAGTTTCATTTCATATGCACTTTACAGTTGCTTAGACAAATTACAGAAATGCATTTTCCCAATTTATGTGGCTTTTCCTTTTAATTTTCTTCTGCTAAAGCAGAAATGCAGTATAGAGGAGACCTAAATTCTAAAGAGATATGAAGAATGGGACCCAAACTCTTACAGGGTCTATGCCAGTATGGAAAGACTTAGCCACAGGGGTGCAAAACCTGCAGTCCTGAGGCCACATGTGGCCTTCTAAGTCTTTGGGTGTGGCCATTTTACTGAGTCCAAGTTTTAAAGAACAGATCCTTTTATTAAAGGCATTTGTTCTGTGAAGTTTGGGTTTGGTCAAAGGGCTACACTTGAAGACCTAGAGAGCCACATCTGGCCTCGGCCACAGGTTTCCAATCCCTGGGGGAGTATGGACCCAGCAACAGACCATATCCAAAGGTTCAGCCTAAGAAAATTCAGAAAGGCTTATCACGAGACTTGGCCAGCTGTTGGTCTTTATTGCTTTCTCAGGCACAGTAACTCATCAAAACCATCAAGCAAGGTGTGGAAAGGGTTGAGATTTGCATCCTTGGTGGAGCAGTCACACTGATAAAGTCACTGGTGCCTGCAGCATCCAAGGAAATACATAGCTTCATATCAGTATCCAATTCTTATTAAGGACTGAGAAGAAATTCAGTAATGATTTTCTACAATGATATACAGGGATTCAAAAGCATTCAAAAATATATTTCCTATAATAACCACAGCAGTTCCCATAGTACAGGTGAAAAAATTTACTTCTCTCCCTTTTTTGAAGAGTTGTAGACCCAACGATATCATATAATAAAAGATAGCATCAGATGTGGTTGGGATCTGATGAATTATTGTTTTTCCTCTTTGTTTTTTTCATCTTTGCTATAAGGCATGGCCTGTTGGGTATCAAAATAGGGAGAACATTATGTTAATACATAATAATAGTTAGCAAGTATACAACTGTAAATTCTGCAAAGCGCTTTATACATTATTCACAAATATAATGTTTTATCTGTACAGTAATCTTGGGAGGTATTTTTATTTATTATACTCATTTATGTTTATGTCTTATTAGGAAGTGAACGCAAAGAGATAGTGTTAAGTGAACTGACTATGGTTACACTACCAAAAAATGTGTAAGGCTGGCTTTGAATCTATATCTTTCTGACTTCAGGTCCAGTACTCTATCCATTATGATATTCTGAAAAGAAGGTGATATAAACCCACAAGGTATTAATTAACAAATGCTTTCAAATAAGAAAAAAAAAGTCTCTTTTCTATTCTATCTGAGTTTTCATCTAGTTCCTGGAGCCAGAAAGGCAATCATTTACTTGGAGAAATAAGTACTAGAAAGGAGATCTATAAGGCTCTATTCTTACGCCCCTTTTAGGGTTAAAATGTTCCATATAACATATTCTGAAACACTTTCCAAAAGTCTTCAACATTGCAGCTTCAAACAGAGATTCTTCTGTCAAAATGTGTGAGATTTATAATGCCAACCGTATGTGCTTGACTAGTAAAACCTCATATTTACATTACAGCAATTTACATGCTCTTGCAATTTGCACTTCTACTCCAGGACTCATTAATTTCTTACACTGCTACTGGAAGCTTCACCCAATTTAGAGTATAAGCTAGATTTTGAGAATTTTTTCATGCACAAGTTCTATGTTGGTTTTTGACACCCGGGGTCATCTGTGGCACTATAATAGAGACCCTGGGTAGGTTATCAGAAAGTGTAGTGAAGGCTAGGGTATCTTAGCAAACAGAGTGCAAACCCGATGACGGAGACCAGACCAGCCAAGTGTGGACAGGTACATTACCAATTCAATTTCACGATCATGAAGCACCTAGAACTTTTCTTTTGGCCATAGAAACTCATATAGCTGTAGAATCAAGTAAGGAGTAGAAAGGCTATAATCAGCGCTTCCCACAAAAGTATCCATAAGACAAATCTTTTGGAAATTTTTGTTCAAATTATATATGAATGCTCAGTACAAGGGTAATGAACCCTAATGGTAGAAGGACACTCAATGGAATCATTAGCAAAAGGTCCTAATAAATCTTAAGTTATAAAGGAAACACGCCCTCCCCACCCCTCCTTTTGTCTGTTGGTTAGTCAGAATGCCCTCTCCTCCATCTCTATCTTGTTAGAGTTCTTTATTCCCATAAAAAGTCCTATTACTGCTTCAACAATCAATCTGGATAAAATTTACGACAACAATTTGTTTTTCTTCACATTTGTTTTGAGGACTGCATGGGAAAACTTCAGATGTCACATGCATCCTTAATGCCATGGGCTGGCCATTCTTGGTAAAAGTATTCATTAGCATTTTCCCCTATAGCAGTTTCACAGAGAGCAGTTGATACTATTCAAGTTGTTAGTAAGTTCTTAATACCTTTAAAAGATGTCTCCTAGGCTGAAATCCAAATCAGGATTAGGGAGACAGCTATGATACCCTTTGCTGTGAAAAAAAAAAGCTCTGCCACTAGCCTGGGATCTATCGCTCAATCAACAAGTATTTCTTAAATGCTCTCTATGTGCCAGGCATTTTTTTCCACGTTTCACAACTTTAATAGAGTATTCTAAGTATTCTGTGCAAATTGAAAACACTGTATATTATTAAGTTAAAAATGTGTATTTTTTAAGGTAAGGCTGGAGCATTCTCTGTACGCCTGGTCATAGTGCTGATAAAGCTGCTACTCAATGGTGGCATCAGACACTAAAAAACTAGAAACGTGCAACCGAAATCCAACATGACAATGGAAACACAAAATGAACTTACTCACCCTGAAGGATATAAGTACAAGAAATGGAAAATTCCCTTTCAGTCAGTGTTTACAATAAATGTATTTTACTGTCCTCGTTGTTTTGGGGGGCAATGAGTAGGGAGAAGAGGAGTGTAAAAATATATAAAATGTATCCAAACACCCAAAATATTTGTAAAATATTAAGTCATACAGTTCACAAACCAAGTGTCTGTGTAAATTATGAAAAAGAAGAGTTTTCAATAGGACTCATGCATGCAATATTGAAATCAACAAAAAGCAAACATACCCAAACACTGGGAGAATAGAAGGCTTACTGGAGCAGAGGAGGAAGAGAACAAGGATAGATAACAGACAAACTAACAAACAAAAAGGAAAATCCAAATCAAAAATATTAAGTACATAAACTTAAAAGCAAAAATTTACTTTATTAAGAATACCTACAGTTTAATAATACACAGCTTTTTACCCCGAACACTGTAAACTCTACCATTCATCGGGCAAATTCTGACAAATTTCATTTCAAGTAACTACGGTCACAAAGTCTGGGGGGAATTTTCAGGCACCATCAGAAAGTTCCTCCCCATTGGAAGCCATGTAACCAAGCTATCCTTGTTGATATGAAAGGACAGGGATCAGGATCATATTGAATTACGTTTTGTTTTCTTTGTAGTTTCTTATTTGTTACGTGGTACAGCCTGTTCCCAAGAATCTCTCCACTTCCCCTTGAATAGCACTCATTTTTAATTCTTAGAAAACTGTAGTCTGTATTTTATGATTCAAGCCATGTGACAGCATTGGTAGAATACAGATTTTAAACTTATGGATGTCTGTTTCAGGGAAAAGTTTGAAGTGATTAATGGAACTTTTCAATTCCCCAAAAGCAATCTTCCTGTTTATGTTTGGACCCAATTCAATGGTCCATTTACAGTGTTTGTCTAAAACAGAGAAACTAAATAAGTCAATAAGCATTTATTAAGTGCCTACTGTGTGCTAAGAACTAGTGATACAAAAAATGGCAAAAGACTGTCACTGTTTTAAAGGACCTCACAATCTAATGGGGAAACCAATGTGTGATCAAATACATACAGATAAGCTATATACAGGACAAACTGGAAATAATCAACAGAGGGAAGACACAAGAATTGCTGAGATCAGAAAAGTTTTGTGTAGAAGGTAGGGTTTTAGCTGGGACCTAACTTGAAGGAAGCCAGGGGGCAAAGATAAGAAGGAAGGGCATTCCAAGTATGGAGGACAGCCAGTGAAAATGCCCCGAGTCGAGCATGCAGGGCCATCTCCACTCATCCTGATCTATATCTTGCCACTGAACACAGATGGCTCCAGAGGAGAAAGTGAGGCTGGTGACTTTGCATAGTCCTTCCTCACTTAAATCCAACTCACTTACGTGTCATGGCATCACCACCCTGATGCCATGGTCCTCTTTGAGAATGAAGGACAAACAATGACTAGAGTCAAAAGATGGAATCCCTTGTTTGAGGAAAAACAAAGAGGCAAGTGTCACATCATGTAAGTGGGAGAAGGGACGGTAAGGTATGAGAAGACTGGAAAAGAAGTGAGAGAGGTGGGGTTATAAAGGGCTCTGCATGCTAAATAGAGGATTTTATATTTGATCCTGGAGGTTATAGAAAGCCATCAGAGTCCACTGAATGGGGGAATGACACAGAGTTATACTTTTGGAAGGTCACTTTGATGAAAGAATGGAAGATGGACTGGAATAGGGAGAGACTTGTGACATGCAAACCAACCAGCAGGCTACTGCAACAGTCCAGATGTGAAGTGATGAAGGCATTATCAAGGTGGTGTCATTATCACAGAAGAGAAAAGAACACATCTAAGAGACGTTAAAAACTTAAAAATGACAGGCTTTGACAACAGATTGGCTGTGGAGGGAAGGGAGGAGAAAGGTGAGAATGAGGGGTTGAGGATGACACCTGGTTTGCAAGCCTACATGACTGGGAGGTTGGTGGCATTCTCAATAGCAAAGTTTAAAAGAGGGGAGGTCTGGGAGTTAACCTAAAGAGTTCAGTTTTTCAACGTGTTGAGTTAAAACATCTACAGGACACCTAGTTTGAGATGCCCAATAGCCAGTCAGAGATGAGAGATAGGAGGTCATCAGAGAGCTTAGTGCTGTGTAAGTGGCTTTAAGAATCATCACAATAGAGAGGATAATTGAATCTATGGGAGTTGAAGAGATGACCAAGTGAAATAATATAGTGGGAGAAAAGGACCCAGAGCCTTGTCAGATGCCCATGTTTGGTGGAAGAAGACACAAGAAGAGGTTGAGAAGAAACAATCAAACAGGTAGCAGAACCAGGAGAAAACAGTGGCACAAAATCAAGTTCACTTCTTCATAAAGAGAGTGATCAATGGGGTCAAAGGCTGCAGAGGGGATAAGAAAGATGAAGATTCAGAAAAAGTCACTGGACTTGGGTAATTAAGGGATATAGAGACAACACTGGATAGGAAGTACAGCATAAAAACAGCAGATATATAGCAAGAAAAAGATCAGCAACCATTTAGAGAGCTAGATGGCAAAGCAGATAGAGCTTAGACCTGGAGTCAGGAAAACCCAAGTTCAAATCTAGCCTCGGATGCTTACTAGTCGTGTGACCTAGGGCAAGTCATTTAACTTCTTTGGATTCTGCTTACTCAACTATAAAAATAATAGCCATCTTCCTCCCATGGCTGTAATGAGAATCAAATGAGATAATGCCTGTAAAACTTAGCACAGTGGCTGGCATGTAGAAGGCACTATAAAAATGCTATCACAATACTATGGGGAGAAGGATGAAGAGCAGCAACAACAAGGGTGATGTGTTTGACATCTCTGACCTCATTTATTATTGTGGCTTCAACTCTCATCTTCACAGAAATTACTTCTAATTTTATGTCTCTGGTCCTGACTTCCATCCTGAAGCCCAGATCTGCCTACTAATCATCTCCACTGTCTATTAGATATCTCCACCTTAATCTCATTCGACCACCCTAAAACTAACCTGTCCAAAATCCAACCAATTAACTTTCACTGAAGACCTGCCCTTCTCTGTTACTTCTATATTTTCACCTGTTTTATTGACGTTTCAATATTTGGAATTATCGTTGACTAGGACACGTCAACTCTAAATTCCACAATACCTGTCATGCCCCTTCCATTCCATTCTCATTTTCATAACCCTACTTCATAACTTCATTATCATTGGTCATTGCTAAATTTCCTAACTGATCTTCCTACATTCAGCACTTCCCCCTTCAATGCACCCTTCACAAGACTGCCATATTAACATTCCTTGTATTATCTGGTTATTTCACTCCTCTGGTCAGAAGTCTTTAATGACTCACTGTTGTCTTAGCCTGGCTTTCAAGACTTTCCAGAATCTAACTCTGACCTCCTTCTCCAGATTTCCCTTCTCTATTATATTTTTTAGCCCATACTGTTTTTGTTATTAGTCACTTTTCAATCGTGTCTGACGATCTATGACACAATTTGGGATTTTCTTGGCAAAGATATTGAAGCGGTTTGCATTTCCTTCTCCAGCTCATTTTACAGATGAGGAAACTGAGGCAAATAAGGTTAAGCAACTTGCCCAGGATCACACAGCTACTAAGTTTCTTGGGCCAGATTTTAACTCAAGCAGAACAGTCTTTCCAATTTCAGGTGCAGTTGAGTCATGTAGCTGCCCCAAACCCACACTGTTGACTTTTCTGAAAATGCCCTCATCTACCCCATCTTTCCTTGTTTAAATGTGACACGACCTATAAAAATCAACTCAAAATGCTTCTTCCAGAAAGCTTTCGCTGATATTCTGATTTGAATCGATCCTTCCTTTTAGAATTGTCCTAACACTTTGTACTTCTTTTACACCTTTCACATCCCCTACTTTCTACTGTTTGCATTTTGTTTACCTCTCTACCACCTTGCTTCTCAAGGACCAGCATGATGGATCGTTTATTTGTTTATTTTTATATTTCTCTCAGCAAGCACTCAGCCCAGTACTTTACACACAGTAGGCATTCAATGAATTCTTCTTAGCCATAATTTATATCACTGAAAACATATAAATTTAGTTATTCTATCATTTTCAAAATGTATTTTACTTCTCCACTTCATCTAGGAAATAAAAGTTCTTCTACCGGTTTCCATCAATTTTGATTTGAACACCCTGTAGTAAGGAAGGTTGAGTGATTCTAATCCCTGGCTATCAAACACTAAAAATATGATATCAAATACCTAACACAGAAAGATGATGAAAATAAAAAGTGGAAGCACAGGAATAAAGATACTGAGTATAAGTTACCCTACAATTTAGGACTAGAAGGGTCTCAGAGATCATGGAGAGTCTACCCTCTATTTTAAAATAACTTGTTAAAATTAAATCTTTGTTTTTATATCAGCTTCATTCTGTAATATATTCCTCCCCATTCCTCTATGCAATATTCATTGTGACAAAGAATAAAGGAAAGAAGGTAGGGGAAAATATTTAACAATATGATTCAACATGTCAATCTCCTAGGATAGTATACTAATTCAATTCCTTATTTTATAGATGAAAAAACTGAGACCCAGAGAAAGGGAGTGCCTTGATGTACATCACTGTTATCTGTTGCAAAGCTAGGATTGATCTTTTAACTGCAAGTCTAGTATTTTTTTTTCTCACTGAAGTATGTTAATTTTTTAAAAACCTTTCTATATAGTCTTTTAAACAATCTAGCCAATATTCATGTTGGAAATTCTGTTCAACTGTAAATATATGCAAACCCATGAGATAGATGCAAAACGGCATCTGTACAAAGTTGGAAACAAATGTTTGGCTAAAGCTGAGTCAATAGATGATTCAATGAAAGATCACCAACATTAGCTGAATATCACAAAACACTAAGCTCTATTTTTACTATACTTTTCCCTCCCGAGTTTTATCTGTTCCACAGTCAATCATGGTTATCAAAACTTAATAAAAGGAACAAATATTTGGCAAAGTGCAAGTTTGAAAGTACTTTAATATATCCATCTAGTCATCAATCTTTCTGAAAAGTCAGTTGGAGTTTAGTGGAAAACATCCATAACATTTTATGGAATATAAAAATGAAATAAATCAACTATAGGCCTTTTGCGGCTTGAAAAGATGAAGATTACTATCAAGTGTTAAGTCACTTTTGGTAAGAAACAAAGGAAATGATGATTGACCTATATTTCTACCTTTCCTAGTCCACAGTTGTTGTCAAGTGGTTCTGTACCAAATCCTGAATGTCATCTATCATCTTGAAATGGTGGCTGTCTAGTTTCGGTCTATTGCAGTGCCTTAAAAAAGAGATAGCCATTGTGAGCTGGAAAGTAATTGGAAAAATTTAGTGGCAAAAAATGTTTAATTGTTTCCTTTTGATGTTCAAATCATATGAAGATATTAAGAGTCTTAAAATGAACAAGAAAAATTCAACACTATTAAATAGTACTGCTTTGTTATTTTTTCCAAGAATGCGTATTTCTCTCTCTGCGTTTATACTGCCCATGGCTCAACCATAGTATGAGAGCAATAGGCCTGGATTAAAATCCAGGATTTACTTAAATGGCTGAAAAAAATGCCAAGGATGATACTCTTACCTTACTATGTTTGCAGAAGACACAAATTTGAGAGGAATTATTAATATACTAGGTCACATAGACAGGACTGAAAGAGATCTTAACAGGTTCAAACATTGGGCTAAATCTGAACATCATCATAATCCCCAAAAGATAAGAATTAACAGATATGTCTAAATATTTATATACCTGTATCTATCTACATGTGTATATCTATATCTACATACCAGATATCTCTACAACTGTATTTTTTTAAATCAGCCTCACAAGTATAAAATTTAGAAGGTATGGCCAGATAGCTATTTGTCAGAAAAATATCTGAGAGTTTTCATTGACTGTAAGCTCAATATGAATTAACAGCTATCTAATGCAATCTTACGTGGGTTGAAAAGATGAATATTGTCCAAATCTAGGGAGGTTGTTTCTACCCTAGCCAGGCCACATAACAGTACTGCACTCTGTTCTGGGTATGACATTTTAGGAAAGGCACTAGTAAGGTGGAAAGTACTCAAAGAGCAATGAGGATGGTGAATGCCCTGGAGTTCATACTATGTGAGGATCAAATGAAAAATAGCAGGAATGCTTACCCTGGGGAAGAGAAGATTTAAAGGCAACTTGACTGCTACCTTCAAGAGAATCTGAAGAATTATCATGTAGAAATAAGGAAGAACATAATTATTTATTAAGTACCTACTATGAGCCAGATGCTGCATTTAGTGCCTTGCAAATATTTCATTTAACCCTTACAACAACCATTTTTTAATAGCATGGGAAAGAGGCAGACAGAGGTTAAGTTACTTAATAGTTAGTTAATGTCTAAGGCCAAATCTGAACTCAGGTCTTCCTGATTCCATGCCCAAAGATCTCTATTCACTGTCCCTCCTAGATGCCCCCAGAAGAGTTATCACAGATGAAAGAAGGATTAGCCTTGTTCTACTTGGATCCCATGGGTAGAACTAAGAGTATTCAGTTGAAGTTGCAAAGAGGCATATTTAAGCTTGATATAAAGGAAAAAATTTCTTAACACAAAGTACTGTACAAAAATAGAATGAACTGCCTCAGAAGATAACAGGCAGACCTCACAAGAATTCTTCAATCAAGGGCTGAACAGTCTATTTGTTTGGTATGATTGCAATGCAAATTTCTCTGCAGGTACGAGCTGAACTAAATGGCTCTGGAGGTACCTCGCAAATCTGAATGCTGTGATTTCTTATTTCTGGACCTTGGTCCCCGCATCTATAAAATGACGGAGCTGGGCTAAATGACCTCTAAGTTCTTTTCCAACTTTAAAGTAAATGATCCTAGTTAAGTTCATACACCAAACAGGATCTGCATTTAATTTTATATTCTTTACATCCTTCAGCATCAAACTGCTTCTCACAAAATCATTTTGAAAATCAAATGTTGGTGTATACGACCTTTAGTGTTTACTCAGTTCATAAAGTGTTATTAGAACATGTTAAAGTGCTATAAAATGTAGTCCTTGATGTTTCAAGAAATATATATATGTGTATGTATGTATATATAAAAACCTATGATTACGTGAATAGTATTTCAAAGGTTAAATCAACAACAGTGTGAATAAAATTGTTCTCAGTTGTCTGGGCTGTCAGCCACATACCACCAGAAGAACCATCACTATTCTCACTTCCCTTCCTGTGTGGCATTTGGAGGATAGGACACTGGAAGAAGATAGGTTGGCACCAAGTGGAGGCAAAGCCCATATGTACCATTTGCATTAGCAAAAGGACATTCTAGAAAATTTCACTGACCTAAGAAGTAGGGCCATTAAGGGACACACACATGCACCTACAATTTTTATTTTTACCAACTCTTCAAATATCAACTACCTTTAGCTGAAATGGTACGAAAATATTTACCTAAAAAAACAACTCATGCATTAATTTGAAATTGTCTCACTCCAACAAATTATTTTCTAAATTCACTTTAATTTATCATTGTGAATTTTCTCCTCACTTCCTCCTCCCTCACCCATTGAGAAAGCAAGAAAAACAAAACCTATTATGAATATGTGTAATCAAGCAAGACAAATTCCCACATTAGTCATGTCCAAATATATATAGATATATAGATGTATACACACACACACACATATATAGATAGATAGATAGATAGATAGATAGATAGATAGATAGATAGATAGACAGATACACACACACATATGCATCGATTGCACTCTGAGTCAATGTGTCATGAGTTCTCTGAAACTGGCTCCACTGTATTAATCACAGATCCTAAGTCTTTCAAAGTTACCTGACTTCACAGTGTCATTGTTATGGTATTAACTGTTCTCCTGGTTCTATAAACTTCACTTGGTATCAATTCATACAAGTTTTCCCAGGTTTTCCAAAATCATTCTCTCTATTGTTTCTTATAGCACAGTAGCATTCTATCACACACATAGAACGTGACTTGCTCAGTCATTTCCCAATTGATAGGTATCCTCTGAGTTTCCAGTTCTTTACTACCATTACAAGAGCTGCTATTTTTGTACATATGGGTCCTTTCCCTCTTTCTTTCATCTCTTTAGGGTAAAAACTTAGTAGTAGCATTGATGGGTCAAGGGTATACCCAGTTTAATAGGCTTAATTCCCAATGCCTTTAAACCATTAACTTTTGTCAAACACCAAACCCATATTTATTCTTCCTCATCAATTCTCTATGCCCTTCATTAGAATGTAATCTCTTTTCAGCAGGGACTGCTTTGGGACTGCTTTTGTCTTTTCTTTGGATCCCCATCACTTTGCTCAGTTCCTAGCACAGAGCAAACACAATAAATAATTGTTGATTAACTGATACCTTGGTGTTTTTTTTTAATTTGTAGAAGATTCTTGTTTGTCATTTTCCATACAGGTTTACAGAAAACAGACACTTTTCCATGACACAAAAATTATCTCAGATGAAATGGGAGGTAAAGATGGTGTAATAGTAATGAAATTTGAAGATCCCTTTGTATTGCCAAGCTAAGATGTACTTAGTACCTAGTTTCAAATTAAGGTTCTGTTAAAGAAACAGAAGGTATTATCCCCTGTTGCCAACGTAACAGGAAGGGGCTGAACAGGTAGGAACTATAATGTATTTAAGAAAGAGCACAAGCTGGACAGTCAGAATTTCCTGGGGTAAGCATTGTAGAGGCAGGGCAGCTGCTGCTGGACTGAAGACTGAACTGAGAATTGAGAAGAACTGAAAAGAGGAATGAGAATTGAGAACTGAGACGGAAGTTCTTGAAGCAAGCCACGTGGAGGCTAGATAAAATGATTTTGATTTTGAGAACAGAGTTTATGGTGCTGAGGACTTCCAAGGGCCAGCTGGAGCCGCTGAGAACTTCCAAGGGCCAGCCGGAGCTGCTGAGGATTCCTGAGGGCCAGTCGGAGCTGCTGAGGATTCCCGAGGGCCAGGCGGAGCTGCTGAGGATTCCCGAGGGCCAGGTGGATCTGCTGAAGACTGAGAAAGCAAGACTGTGGTGCCAGTTCTTGGTCTGTCTGTTTTGATGATACTTTGTCAGTTGTTTGTTTGATAGTTTGTTGATAGAGGCCTCAGACCTTGTTTGGCCCAGGTTGATTTCACAGACAGAAAGTAAATTGAAGAGGATGCCAGTTATTGTGTCTTTGTTAAGCTTTGTCTTCTCAGGAACAGAAACTGATGAGAACTTGCCTTGGGTCAAGATGAAGAAAAGACCTCTCCTTGGGTACTGAATGCTATGATAATCTAGTTATGACCTAGGGGTGGATGGCGTTTGTGTTTTGTGACTAACCAAATGAATGTACTTTGTTTATGACTGGAAACTAATATCCAATTGAGACTACCCAGGGGTGGAGTACTTTGACTTTTGTACTTTATGATTGAACTGAGGAATTTAAGACTTTGTGATTGACTAAATAAATGTACTACCCACTACATTGACTTTTGTACTTTGGGTCCCTTCAGGAGCCTCCTTAAGGATGACTGAATGATTGAGTTACTAAATGACTGAGTTACTAAATAACTGTACTTTGTTGAAAACTATGTGACCACTTTAGTGAAAACTATGTGGCTATTTTAGTGATAAGTTGTTGAGTTGTGACATGGTGAGTGCTGTCTGTACTTTGATTTTCTGTGAATGTTTTGCTCTGATTTGTTATTGAATAAACAGAGAGTTCACTATACTATATAATCAGAACCTTAAAAGCCATTCACAGCAGTAGTCCTCTGGAAGGCTGCTTGTGTTTAGCTTTACAGATGGAGAGGTAGAGGGAAGCCAGATTGTGAGTCTTTAAATGCCAGGCTAAGAAGCAGCACTAGGCAATGTGAAACCAAGGGAAAAATTAAGTATCATAGTGACATAATCAAATCTGTGTACTACAAAGATTAATATGGTGATGGTATATAGTACAGATTGCAGAGGAATGACAATGAAGTCCAGAAGACCTGTAAGTAAACCACTACAAAAGTCTAGATAAGACTAAATGAAAGAGGGAGGAAGGAAGGAAGGAAGGAAGGAAGGAAGGAAGGAAGGAAGGAAGGAAGGAAAGAAGGAAGAAAGGAAGAAAGGAAGGAAGGGAGGGAGGAAGGGAGGGAGGGATAGAAGGAGGGAGGATTTATAAAGTGCCTATCATGTGTCAGGCAATGTGCTAAGTGTTTTACAAATATTATCTCAATTGATTGTCAAAACAAGCCTGGGAGCTAGATGCTATTATTATCATTCACATTTTTCAATTTAGGAAACCAAGGCAAAGAGTGGTAAAGTGGCTTGCCTTGCCTAAAGTCACACAGCCAGATTTGAAGTCAGGCCCTCCTGACTTGAGGCCCAGAATTCTACCCACTCTGTCCATTTAGCTGTTTCTGAACTGATATGGTGGTAAGTGGAATGTATGGCAAGTAGAAAGAAGGTCATATGGGGGAAAGGTTACCTGATTCCCTATCAATGAGATGTTCCTAATACATAGCCATTTGGCTTCCAAGTAGTCTTTGGCCTTTTTTTATTCCTAAGTTTAAATCATATTTTCCAATATAACTTTAAGAATCCAGACCCGGGTCCATAGTTACACTGAAATCACTGAGAATTACTGTCTCTGTTGACTTAATTTGGACAATCTTACCAGTTTTTTCCAGAGAATTTCTCTAACTTTTCATCTTCTATATAACAAATGTTGGGTCATCAACTTCAATTATTTTTTATGGTATTTTTTTAAAAAAATTTTAAATTAAATTTTTTATTTTATTTTTGTTTCCATCATTCATTTCCACAAAATTTTGAGTTACAAATTTTCTCCCCATCTTTCCACTACCCACTGCCCCAAAACAGCCATCCCACTGGATCCTCCCTCCCCCATTCTGTTCTCTCCTATGTCTTCCCCCCTCACTCCTCTGACTTTTCGGTAGGGCAGGATGGATCTCCCATATGGTATTTTTTAATATGGTCATTCATGATTCACATTTCTGTAGAGGGGGAGGGACAGGGTGGAGAGTGGATGGGGGGGCAGGATAGGAAGAAGGGACATGTTATCAGACTCTCACAGTGTGCTCACTGTGGGGAGGTTCTGCATAGTTTCACATGTTCAGCCTGTATTTGATTGCCTGTCCTTCCAGTGGGGATGGGTGGTGGGGGAGGAGGAGAAAGAATCTGGAGTTCCATAATCAAATGTT
>CM053580.1:97242618-97272307 GCA_028627135.1 Pseudochirops cupreus | reverse complement strand
TTTTTTTTTTTTGGAGGGCGATTGGGGTTAAGTGACTTGCCCGAGGTCACAGGGGTAGTAAGTGTGTCAAGTGTCTGAGGCCAAATTTGAACTCAGGTCCTCCTGACTCCAGGGCCAGTGCTCTGTTCACTGAGCCACCTAGCCGCCCCAACATTTCTTCAAATACCTACAAATATCATATATATTTCTTTAAAAAAACATCTTCCTTTTGTGTCTGTGTTATTCCCCATTCTTATTTTTCCTTTTACTGATATTTGCATTATCTTTTTCTAATTAGGGCTGTGTGTGTGTGCGCGTGTTTTATGTGTGTTCTATACATTTTATATATACACATATATGCATATGTATGTGTGTGTATGTGTATATACACACATATATATGTGTGAATATTAGGAAGTTTCCAATTTTTTAGAGATCATTGTTGTATCCATACATTTGTCCATAACAGTTCCATATGTAATATTGCCTTGATTCCAGAAGAGTTCTCAAGGCTATTTTGAGGTTTGGATTTGTAATATGGAATTTTTCTTCTCTAAGTGCTTACTTATATCCACCAGGTCATATCTCAGTACTAAAGTATTATGGCCTTCATCGCTGCATTGCATGATTTCCACCTTTTTTTTTTTTGCATATTCTGCTTTGATCATCAAACTCAAATTCAGAAGGATCAATTCCAGAAGGATTACTCTATAATTTTTGTTGGTGATACCTTGGTCCTGAATTGCCATCATAACTCATACCCCCTTCATAGGAAAAAAATCCCCAACAACTTATAACTCAGCCCTAGGTTTGATGCTTCTTTATCATCATAAAAGTGGTAGAATTCATACAGATATCACCCATGTAGGGCCTTTTGATTCTAATCTTGGATTTTAGTTATTCCTCAGGCTGTGTAGAGAGAGAAATCACTTTTGGTCACATCTGACAAATCTGATGGCACGTATCTTTTATCAACCTATATTATTGATTGGTAAAGTGGTATCTCCTCATTCTAAAAGTATTTCTATAGATAGTCATGTGCTTTGCTAGTCATGTGCTTTGAGAATGTGCATTAATCTAGTTCCCCTTTATCACAGGGAAGTATTCTTTAGCTTCTTTAGAATTGCCTGTCTTTCAATAACATTGTGCAGTTGTTTTAAATCAAGCTACTTTCCAAATATGTAATGGTCCCTTTTATGTCCCTGAGGTGTACATTAGCATTGGTTGTGCATAAGTTTCAGTTGCTTTAAAGGTATTCTTCACATTGAATTTGGATTTTCAGGTGTCATTAAATCTTTTCACAAATTCAGCCATGGCTTTCTCCTTGATTGCTTTGCGTGTGATGTTTCTTGCCCAATGGAGAACAAAGTATTTTTAAATGTCTCCTTCGTCCTTTATTTCAACTGGATCTCCAGATTCCAACTTGAAGCTTTTAGTTTTTCTCTTTCCTTGAAATTCATTAAGAATCTCACATTTATTGAGACAAAATGAAATGACATTTTGCTATCATTGGAGAAAGGTTTAACAAGATGAAGAAATAGTTTCATGTGGTTTTGCCTGCCCTCCCCTATACATAAAGTGATTAATTGCTTTTATTCAAAACCCTTTTTAACTTCCAAACCATATTTAATTCTATTTAAGAAAGATTATAGTGCATTTGAAGCTAGGCTGAATAGTAAAGGGCTTAAAGTGTCTCCCTGAGAAAATTCACATGTTATAGGAGTTTATCATTATTGTACTGATATCATATCAAGTATTTTATCATTTTCATAATATATTTACATATGTTTATTTTATTTTTATATTTATTTATAGATGATTATTTTTAGTGTATAAATAAACCAAAAGTTCACAACTGAGTCAAAGGCTTTGTGATAATCAATACAGACACTGTAATGGTTATGGCAAGGCAGCTAGGTGGCTCACTTGATAGAGCGCTGGACCTCGAGTCAAGACTTGAGTTCAGATGTGGCCTCAGATATTTCCTAGCTACGTGACCCTGGGCAAGTCACTTATCCTCGATTTACCTTAATCCATTGGAGAAGCAAATGACAAACCACTGCATTATCTTTGCCTAGAAACCCCAAGGACAGTATTGGTATAATATGGTCCTTAGGGTCACAAACATCCAGACACAACTGAACAATAGTAACAACAATGGTTATGGCACTTTCAGGCAGCTTGTTCATTAATTATCAAACTGATAATGGGTTGTTCTATAGATTCTTGATATTTTTGTTCCTCAGCCAAGAAACTCTTTGCTTATTAGTGTTTATAGATTTTTTTGTGATACAAGCTGTAAATATTTTATGTAATGTGCATTTGCTATTATCATTACTTTTACTGAAAAATGTACTTTTAAAAAATTTAGTTCCATTTTAAGCATGCGTTTTACTGTATAGTGGGACCATTGAAAACAGGATACGTTTCTAGTTCTGTAATTTGATTTAGTAGAAAAATAGAAATATGGCTTATTCAGTCAACAAGTATTATTAAATGTCTACTGTGTGCCAGGGATGTTCTAGGGATACAGGTACAGAAATTAAAAAAAAATACTTGCTCACAAGAAGATGACACAAATCTTTTTCAGTCAGCTTTTCAGGAACACTTCTGTGAACTGCATTATACATTTTATAAACTATTCTGTGCCCATCTTTATGGTAATGTGCATAGGGTATGTATGTATGTATGGGTGGCATAAAAAAGAAGAAAGTGGTCACTCTACTGAAACCTTCAATTGCCAATATTCCATAAAACGGTGATGGCCAACTCAAGAATATAGAGTACAAACACCAAGAAGGGAATACAACTCTGTTCAAATTTATTGCCTCATTATCTGATCCTCAGTAGTAAAGTCAGTCTGGCATGAATGAGTAAAAACAAAGACTTGGAAACCCCATTATTTATACTAATCCCCAACTGATTAGCCTTTGAAATTTCCATGAGCATAGACTAATAGATGGAATTTATCATTTGCCTACAAACCTTATTTGGACAGCTTGAAGTAAAGTTGAAATTCATATTCTATAGTTTTTATCTGGTTAAAATTAGTGGGTAAATATTGTAGGAACGGAATAGTTGGGAAATAATTTCTTTTTTCACTTTCATGCTTTTTGATGTCTCTTCCTTTTCTTTTTTTGATCAGATAATCCCTTTGTCTTAACTTCCATATCTCTACTTACATGCCTTTTTTTTGCAGCGTTAATTACAAGGCCATTTTATGCTTTTTTCAATTCCTTACACAATGCTGCAAATCCACTGTTTACAATGTATTAAAAGACCATTACGTTTTAAAAGAAATATACAATTGACTTCAAAATATATTTATCCAGTATTTTATAGCCTGCTACTGTGTATGGTAGCAAATTCCTGAATTTGGTTTATTTTGGTTTTTTGCTTTTTTGTTTTTGAGAAATAATGAAAAATAAGAGATATAGAAGAATTGAGGTAGGCAAATGTTCTAATTTTCAAAATAGAAGGAAGTGTTGATTCTAGAAACTATGAAGTGATAAATATGAGTGATTCCTTTCAAAATTTTATAATCCATTCTTAAGTAGTTGGTGAGAAACAGGAAAATCAGCAGTCATGGGGTATAGGATGAGATGGCAGGAGTTCACGTTTGTTGAATGAATGAATGAATGAATGAACCTCAGTTTCTGTATCTAAACTTCAGGATAATAACCCTGTCTTCTTCCCAAGGCTTTCTTGTTTATGTATAGCTTTTATTGTTACCTCTTCAATAACCAATTATTAAGTATTTCTGAGTACCTGGTAGGCACTTCGGAAGGTATGTGTTATCTTAATGCTATGCACACTTTAGTTTAGGTGTCAAAGGTAAAAACATGTGTGGGAACCATAATATAGTTCATATTATACAAAAAAGGCCATGGAGGTTCAAGGGAGAGAGAAGCTTCAGTGATGAAAGGAATTTTAAGGACGGTTGGGCCTTAGACAATCAGTGTGATTTGGGTAGATGGAGTAAAGATTAAGGGGGATATCATGAGTAGGGGTACAATGTAAGTGAAGGGACAGAGGCAGGAAAGAGGGTGGTGTATTTGTGAGTCAGTGAAAAGAGCATCCTGACCAAAATGAATGGTACATATTGAGAAGTAGCAGAAAATAAGGTTGGGGGCCTCAAAAGGCAACGTGTGTGTGCACATGTATGCGTGTGTGTGTGTGTGTGTGTGTGTGTGTGTGTGTGTGTGTGTGTGTGTGTGTGTGTGGTGTGACTTATGATGCACTAGGAAATAGAGAACATTGTACATTTTTGGCAGGAGACTGTTAGGATGAAAGTAGTATTTGTGGAAGATAATTCTGGCTAAAGTATAGAGAATGGATATCAAGGAGAGAACTTTTTAAACGTGAGAAGCTGGCTAGATGTGGTGAGAACTTGGATTAGAGTAGTATTTGATGTAATGGGCATTGGGAATGCATACAATAGATATTTCAGAGGAAGTAAAATCAGCAGATCTTGGATAAATGAGTCAAAGGTGACTCTGGAGTCCCAAACATGTGAGATTGGCACAATGTCATTGCTTTTAAGAAGGATGAGGAAATTGGGATGGAATTAGGAGTTCTGTCGGTGAAGCAAGTGATGTATTTGGTTTTAGACATGATGAGTTTGAAATGATAGCAATATGCTTCTTTGGAAACATCAGTTAAAAAGTTCATACCTAATAACTGCTTTTGAAAATATGGCTCTATATTCATCTTCATTCCATATTCTGTTTTCATTTTTTATATATGGTCTATCAGTAATAAAAATGTATTAAGTGCTTCGTATGTATAAGGCACTATACTAAATACTGAAAATATAAGTAAAGGCAAAAAATAGCCCCTGCCTTCAAGGAGCCTACATTCTAATGGAAGAGATAACGTGTAACTATATTCTTGGGAAATAAATACAGTGTACATGGAAGGAAGTCAGAAAGGGCAGGAATTTGCAGATAGGGAAGAACTGGAAACTCTCTTACAGTAAGTAGATCTTGAGCTGAGTCTTGAAGAAAATTAAGAGATGGAGAGCGGATAGAGTATTCCTAGCTATGAGAGACAGACAATACAAAGTACAGAGATAGGAAATGGACTGTGGTGTTTTGCAGGTAGGAAAATGAAGCTGGATCATAGACCTCTTTAGTGAGTAGGGTGTGAGATGACAGGACTAGGAGGCAGAAGCCAGGTTATGAAGAACTGAAAACCAAATGGAGGATTTTACAGGTGATCCATGAAAACATGGGAAACCACTGGAGTAGAGGAATGTCATGGTCATATCTACACTTTGGGAAAAATTATCTTGCGAAATGAATAGAGTATAGACTGGAGTGGGCCTGGTCAGGAAGGATTCTTAATTTCCTGCAGCTCTTTTCATAATAGGAGCAAAAGAGGTGAATGGTGAGAATAATCTCATGTTCAAGTTTAGCAAGGTATGATTAGCAGTAGGGCAAGGGAGCAAGAGATTCTAGGGTTGAGGACAGTATGACGTTGAGTTGGTTCACCAAAGGTTGAGATGGGCAAGGGGAGAAAGTGTGCCCAGTTGAAGGGCAATGGCCTGAGAAAGAACTGCACGTTGAAAGAAATGGAGGTCAAAGTGAGGACAAAGAACAGATTTAGGAGTTGTAAGGCCAAGGACAAAATGGAATGATGAAATACAATGATTAAAGAAATTTCTGAGTTCGTAAGCGTGGAAGCAGAACGTATGGGAGTGATGTCAAAGGTCAGAGGTGTGACCATCTGTGTATTTGGTGGAGTAGCAAATAGGTTAAAGGAATTGGGTAGATTGAGAAACTAGGAAGTTAGGTATTTGAGGGGAGATATCAATATATATGTTGAAGTCTCCACATATGAGGGCAGAAGATGAGGAAGAGAGAAATATTCTGGGGTTTGAGTGATTACAGCTACTAAGCTCTGAACCAAATAATAAACTTGGATTGTATGAGGCTGGTGAAAACACTGGGGAAAAATAGGAAGACTTGAAGTTAAAAATCTAACCTCAGACAGTACTAGCTGTTTGACCCCGGGCAAGTCACTTAAACCACTCTTTGCTTCAGTTTCTTCCTTTGTAACATGAGGCTAATAGTAGCACCTACCTCACAGGTGGATGAGGATTATATGAGATGATATTTGTAAAGCATGATGCCTGGCACATAGTAGGTGCTTAGTAATTTCTTATTCCTCTTCTCCCCTCAAAGGAGCAGAGGTTATTTAGTAAATTTGGTAAAGGGGGAGTTTGGAAGTAGCATTGCAAGCAAGAAGCATCCCTAGTCTCCCTACCACGAACACTGAGTTGAGGGATATGAAAGTATAGACGTACTAGAAATGTAAGTGAAGTGGTTTTGTCAGGAGGGAGCCCTGACAGAGTGCCAGAAGATGGAAGGAGTGAGAAAGAAAAAGGTTTAAGACAAAAAGGAGTTTAGTAATTGCAGGGTGGCATTCCAGGAGGTAAAGTGAAGGGGTGGGTATATCTGGAGTGAGGCACAGAAGGGGTAGGGTTGAGATGGATTCTGATGAGGGGGCGGCAATTTGAGAATGAGAAACAGGGTTTGACCTGCTAGAGGTTCAGAATCACCAGTGTCGGGTGAGTGTAAGGGAAAGGTAGTTTGCTGGCCATTGAGCAGGGAGTACAGGCAGAGAGAGTACCAGGGGTTAGGGTGTGGTTTGTATAGGGAGGCACAGGATTAAGGTATTCCAGATCTTCCATTGAAGTTCAGTCTCTGGGAAGATGGATATGTGTCCTTTGAAGGAGTCCTGCTTCCCACCATACAGAAGCAGATAGATGTTATGGGAGCCAGGTCAGGAGGCATAAATGCCTTACTTTTTTTGAGGGTTAATGCCTGGAGAAGGGGAAGGATATGGAAGAAATTATATCTGGAGAGCACAACCTGGTTTAGCATCTAAAAACCAAATGGAGGATTTTACAGGGAATGGCATGGTCATGATCATACGCTTTGAAAAAATCATCTTGGGAGATTAATAGAGTATAGATTGGAGTGGGCCTGGTCAGGAGGGATTCTTAATTTCTCAGGTAGGCCCCCATCAAACTGGTAGGTAGCTGCTTGAGGTGGTCTTACATGAGTGAGGGCCTGAAGGAAAGAAGTCAGATGCCCTACACTATGGGCTTCTTTACTTATTTTCCCTGTGGTCTGGAGGTGGCCCTAATATTTCAATGATAGTGTGAATGTGGAACTTGTGATATTAAGTATGATTGGATATTCTGCTTGCTTAAATTTTATGGTTAGTTGAGGCTTAACTCATTTATTCAGTGAAACTGATGCCGATAGGTTGCTTTGCTTCCAAAATTCACCTTAAGACTGTCCCAAGTGCATTGCTTGGTCTTTCAGTGATGAATTATTTAGAAAACAGCATTTTACCAAGCTGAAATTGCTGATCTAGTAGTCACACAATTAGCAGAAGTGTCAAATACTCTTTATAAGAGACACCATAAAAATACCAGGATAAAATTTTTCTGTGTTCACTGTAACTAAACAGAGTAAATTTGGGGGAAACAATTAAAATATCTATGCAAAATGGCATGCAGTTAGAAATAAGAAAGTCTCAAATCCATAATAAATGACAAGCTTTTAAAAGAGAATATAATTATAAAATTAAAAAAAATTAAATTTGAAAAAAAACTAAAGGCAAAAAATTGAAAATTCAGAAATGATTATTGAAAGTAATCAAATGTTAAGTAACGTAGATGAAGATCTTAAGGTGAAAGCGTTCTTGGATGTCTTAATAAAAGAAGAGATTTAAACCCGAGGCGAAATAATTTCCCTATTAAATCAGGAATTCCTAACCTAGAGTCTGTAAGCTTGGATGGGGGAGGGGGAAATTGCATCTTTCTTTTTACTGACTTCTAACTGAAATTTAACGTTTCCTTGGATTACGAATGTAAGCAACAAGCAGAATCTGTCACACACACACACACACACACACACACACACACACACACAGTTATGAACCTCAGATCAAAACTGTTGTTTCTATTGTTTAAAAAGTACACTAAAGAAAACTTTAGAAAATTCCTTGGAAAAGACAAGTGAAAATAGTAAATTTAGGTCTCAGGTAGTTAATATGTAGAAAGGCTTTCATGTTGACAGGAATTCTTTTGTCCAAATTATTTTTTAGAAATGCGATTTTGGGGGGGCAGATTTTAGGATTGAGTATCCAGCTCCTTACAAATGTAGCTGCTCCAGCTTTATGCCAGTGAGTGATTTACTGTGGTTAAACATAAGGGTTGTGGTTTCCCAGTTTCTGGTTAACCAAGGGATAACCGTAATTATAAATATTTGGGTTTGTAGGCGTTCTTTTACATGAATGACGGGTGTCAGTTACTTTATCATAGTCAGAACTAAAGCAGAATGAAAGTCTTAATTCTGAGTTAGAGATTGCCCACAGAATTAATAGGTGAAATTCAGGCCAGTTCTCCTGTTTTGAAGATACTAGTTGTTTTTGAAGATAGTCGCAAATTTGCCTATCATTGAGAATGTCTGTGTTTTGGTTGGGCAGTCACACAGACCCTGTGAATCATAGTCTATGAACTTAACGGCCTGGGTGAAAATGAAAGTTTGGAGGTTTTTTTGTGTTTTTTTAAATTACTTTCTCAGTATCTTCAAAGACATGTAAAATTCAATGAGTGATTTTATTTCTCCATCATTATTTTACTTTTTTATTTTAAAAATTTGCCTTTTGTTTTTTTTAACATCATAGTAATGTCTCAATATTCTGTCCCCCACCTTTGAACCTTTGTAACAGAAAAATAGTTAAGTAAAACTATTTGACAGATCACCCAAATCTGACATTCTGTACCAGTACAGGAGCCTCATTCCTATATAGAAATGTCACTCCTGTTAACTGGATGGGGATGTGTCTTTCCTCAGATTATTCATTATTATTAATCTACGTTCACCTGACTTTCAGTATTATTTTCATTTGTTATCGTAATCATTTTATATCTCTCTGTTACACATTCTTTGCTTCGCATTATTTCGTAAAGGTCTTACTTCACAAAGGTTTCTCTGAATTCTCCATAGTCATTTTGTTATAGTCTAATAATGTTCCCATTTATTTTCGTACCACAGTTTGCGCAGACATTCCCCAGTCAATGGTAGCCAAAGAATCCTAGGATTATAGAGATTCAGAGCTGAAAGGAACTTGAAGTATAATCTAATGCAATCCTCCCATTTTACATTGATTAAAGCGAGGCCTAAAGGAGTGAAGTGACTGGCCCAAGGTCACAAAGGTAGTGAGTGAGTTTTATGCTATTAAAGAGAGTACTGCTCTAGATAGTTTCCTTGGCATGGGACCTTTTTGTTTTTGATATTTATCTCCATTGGATATGTATTTTGTCCAGTTGTAGGTACTCTGAATCAAAAGGTATGCATATTTTAGGGACTTTCCTGGCATAATTCCAGATTGTTTTCTAGAAAGATTGGCCCAATCCACAGGTCTTTCATCAGTATATTAAATGTGTCTCAGCTCTTTCAACATGGACGTTTCCATTTCTTATCAGCTTTCTCTACCTTCATGCTTTTCAGATATCTTCTATGTGCCATGGAGTTAAAAAGATTAGAGATTAATTTGGTTAATTTTTGTGGCTTATTATTCATAGCACAAGTGTTTGTTGTTAACTCCATCATTTTGTCAGCCTGCCCTGGTTTGGACCGCCATACATGGACATGAAAAGAAATGAGTGGTCCTGCCTTTAAAATTAATGTAAAATTATCTGTAGATGAAATGAGCAGAGATATTCTCTGGGATCATATCACATAGTGTTTCTTTTTGCAACTAGCAAAGAAAGGTAGTCTTGATTTGGAAAAGGGGAGAATTAAAGGGTTACTCCCCCAAATATAGTAAATCATACAATTTATTTATCATTTTAACATGCAGAGGAACCTATCTTAGTAATAAGTAGAAGTGACAACCTTTTAAGATAAACTAGTGAAGACCATACAGATGAGTACTTAAAAGGAGTAGGGTAAAGAACTTGGGTCATTTCATATGATAGCATGTATTTTTAGAACTCTCTTTTTCACCAACATTGGCTATTTATTACATTCCAGATCCCTTTTGCATCTCGGGGGTTACAAGTTGCCCCCGCTATCTGGAAAATCCATGTAAATTTTTTTTGACCCTCCGATCATACCAGAGGAAAGAAATCTGAGTTTTTTTTCTTTTTCTTTCATGGACTGTTAATAGTACCTTATTGTAAAATTTGGGTTAAGTATGTGTCATCTGCTGGCCTTCACATGTCATCTGTGGCTTCTGCAAAACTCCCCAAAGAATCTCATTTAATTTCTTATGCTGACCCACAATAGATCAAAACCGGGAAAGTTGTGTTGTGGCAGGGATTGCTGTATTGTGGAAAGGACACCCAAGAAGGTAGACATGAAGCAGAACCCAGCAGAAACAAAAGTAGCTTTTGAGGAAATCTGTGCCTGAGCATGGCCTTGTTTCACAAAGCCACAGGTTCAAATTCTGTCTGACACATATTTACCGGCTTGCTGTGGGCCAGTCACTCAATCACTCTATGTTCCCAGGAAGCTCTCTAAGAATCTTGAGTTGTTGAGAAGTTGCCAACTTACATCAAAAAAACATTTTATAAATTAGAATTATGAGCATACTGAATAAAAATGACTCTACTGGTTCTTCTCTTGGAGGCTGGCCATCATAGCTGAGTGCTGACATCGAGGTTAAATATCATTTAGTCTGACCTGTTTCAACTGGATCTCTTTTTCTTTCAGCTGCTGGTCATTCCCATGATCTTGACTCTAGAATTCCCCTTCGGGAAAGCCCATACAACCACATTTCCATGAAATTTTTCTTCTTTAGGAGGCAGTAAACTGTAGTAGAGAGAAGTCTGGCCTTAGAGACAGGGAAAGTCAAATCCTGCCACAGACACTTACTGGTTTTGTGACCCTGCTTAGCATCTTTATAGCCATTTTGAGGGTTTGTTAAGTATTTTACATATGTTACCCTGATTGATTCTCACAAGCCTGTAAAGTAAGTTATATTATAATTCCTATTTTACAGATGAGGAATCTGAAGCTGGGAGAGATTACCTAACTTGTCTTAGATCCTTAAGCCAATAACTAGCTGAGACAAGATTTGAACTCATATCTTTTTTAATCTAGTGCTCCATTATATTTCCTAGCTGTCTCACTTAGCCTTTATGAGCACCAGGCCACAGTTTAAGTTATAGAGACATGGGGAGCCTGCAGCCTTGAAACCACATCTGGCTTTCTAGGTCCTTGCGTATGGCCTTTTGACTGAGTCCAAATTTTACAGAATAAATCCTTTTATTAAGTGAATTTGTTCTGTGAATTTGGATTTAGTCAAAGGGCCACACTTGAGAACCTAGAGGGCTGCACGTAACCTCAAAGCTGCAGGTTCTTCACCCCTGGCTAAGACTTAAATTATAGACAAGTTGCTGCTGATCTCCAGTAGGGAAAGGCATTTCCACAGTGGGAGTTCCCCATAGTCACAGATTCATTGACCCAACTGAAAAAACAACCCCCGTTCTTCTTCACAAGGTTTTTGTAAGAACTGAATGAACTAAAGCATATAAAACTCTTTGCAAACCTTAAAACATAGGACCTTTAGTGCAGTTTTCAATTTTATTTTTTACTCTATTTTATTTCTAGCTAGAGTTGTATATTCTTGACTATTTTGAATAATTTAGCTATTTCATTGAAGACAACTTATAATAACACTAATTTCATGAAGTAGAGCAAGATGATATTGCTTTGGATTTCCCTCATCTATTTCAGTGTAAAAGAGGGTTTATTTTTTATTATGACTTGAGATTTTAAAAACCCTGAAATTATGAATTTATTCTAAAAGGCAAGAATTTTTTTTCAATTGTTGTTGTTTTAACTACCCTGTGCTAAAGTGCTTTTAACGTTGAAGTTGACACAGTAGAGATTTGGGCTACTGTTTTATAGCAGCAAGTGATGTCTTTTACAACAGGAAGCTTCCTACCTCCAGAGTTTAGAATGAAGAAGAGACAGATGGAGAACTCCATGCTAATCTTTATTGCTTTGCTGCATTAAGAAGTTTTCAACTGAGCCAGAGAAGGGAAGACCCATTAGTCAATGGCTGCTTTCACCCATGGGATTTGTGTTCCCCATTTTGGGGGAATGTTTTAGAACTAGGGACCGTATATCATTTATAATTATCAGCTTGGGGTGAGTTATCCTATAATTTGTACTAATATTCCCCCCTCTCCCCCCAAAAAAACCCTTAATAGCAGGTTAATGTGAAGGTAATGTTTAGAGCTAAGGACAGGGTGGCCTGAAGATATTTCCATGGCAACAGAAGGGCCCCTACAGATGTCTGTCTTCTGAAGTTGATGCTGTTTATTAAAGGCTGCCTGTTCTACAATCTGTAATTATCATTAGGTAGGGAAAGGTTGTGAACGTGGGTGGACTGCTTGGCTGATGCTTTCTGACTGATTTTGTTTAGCACAGCTTTGAAAAGCAATTTCAAAGGAATATTAAGAAGCTGAGATCATTGTGCTACTCATCTCCACAGGTGAATCCACAGCTAATTACAGGATGTTTGCTGAATAAGATTGTAGTATCTGAACAAACAACAACAGCCAGAACAACAACAAAAACAAGATGAAGGGAAAATTGTCCATTTTCCACAGTTTTGGGTATGTCTGCAGGTGTACTTGTTAGAGAAGTCTTTTTTTTTTAATTTTGGAAGGAAAGGAAGCTTTTATTGTGCGGCCTTTGGATTCAGTCGTCTCTATTTGCAACTGGAACTCAGAACTTGACCTCCAATAGCAGATTCAGAACAGATGTGCAAACAAAAATCACACCATTTACCTTGTAAGGAGCATATTTGGTGAGCCAACACTATGTCATCAGTGAAAGAAGAAATTGAACAGTTATTTGCAGCATTAGTAGTGAATTATACATTCATGAATTTTCACTGCTTCCCCCCCCCCTCAAAAAAAAGCCCTGGCATTTGAGGTTGTAGTATAGTAAAAACATATGTCTAACATTAATGGTTCATTTTCCCTACAAGTTAGAAGCTTTAGTGGTTTCAGAGCTGAGAATCAGCTTTGGAAAACTGGTAAGACTGGAGAGAAAATGTGGCAAGCTACTGAAAAGTACTCCTTGATGAGATTTTACTTGTGCAATAATATAATTATATCAGATCTTATTTGGAATTTGTGTGATCTGCCCTTTTAAAATTAGAGTGCATAATGAAATTCTGCTCAGGCATTGGAAATCTTGGTACCTAGTATTACTGAACATCCAACAAAGGGTGGGTTATGATGTGTTATTCAGGTTTTGTAGATTCTTGTACCCATAGTAAAGGTGAACCAGCACACTGGTCAGTTCTTTCATCTAACTTGTTTGAGGGTGGAGTTGGGGAAACATATTGCTGGGAGCAGAATGAAAGAAAAGAATCACAGGTAGTTTTGCAGTATGAGCATCACTGATTCAGCTTAAGTTAAGTCTCCCTTTAATCTTTTGTAGATTATGATACCTGTTCTTCCTCATCTTCCTACCCGATATCTTACTTAGTTTCATTTTCAGATGTCTGATTCCTAAGCACAATCATATCATTTTTTCCTGTGATCTGATAATAATTGTCTATGTTGTAATTATACCTGAAACATATATCGTCATGACCAACCATTCTTTCCAAAATGTGCATCTATAAAGATTGTACTTAGCTACTCTTTGAGAAGATTGATACTGACTTTACCTTCAACATTTTCCAAAATGCCTGAAATATCTCCTCAGGAAGTTTCACCTCATTCTTGATTTCTGCATGCCAGGCTGATTTTTCCGCTGCAGACAATCTCTTGATAGCCCACAGTTTTGCCATGTTATCTGAAACTGTTCTGTCTCATATCCTGAAAGTGTTTCTGATGCCCTCCCTGTTGGCATGTACCCTTCGATTAGTTTACTATAGAGCAACCGTTTGAATATAGCATTGGCATGTATTTGGAATTTTTTCTCATCATCCTCCATTCCTCCATCCATTCCTAACACCTGTTCAGCCCAGCTGACCTACAATGCTAGTGAGCATCATTTCACTGCTGGCATACTAGCTAAATCACAGGAACTAATTTTGGGTGATTTATGATGCTCTCTAGTCTGTCTAGAGCTTTTAAAGGCTTATGGGTGAAGACCCTCAAATTACTCTGTGTGTGTGTGTGTGTGTGTGTGTGTGTGTGTGTCTATGGTTGGTAATGATATGAAAAATGACACCTTATATTTGTGTAGCATGGTACACTTCTACATTATTTCTTCTAATTCTAACAATAACCCTGTGAATTAGATAGGGCAGACATGAGTATCTCCATTTCATATATGAGAGTTAAAGGATTGTTCAAGAGCACACAACTTATCAGTGCTGGAACAAGGACTAGAAGCCAGGCAGACTAGAAAAACCTGGCTCCTGTACCATGTTACCTTATGCCTGAGGCATATTTGTACCTCAGAGCCATATAAAAGATTTTGTGTACTCACGATTTTCACTGGCTGTTCCCCTTCACAGGATTACTCTCCCTCCTTATCTCTGCCTCTTGACTTTCTTGGCTTCTTTCAAGAAGCACCTGAAATCTCTTCCATGATAAGCTTTTCCTGACCTCCTTAATGCTAATACCTTCTTCCAAATGGTTATCTCTAAGTTATCCTTTATGCATTTTTTATGTAGTTATTTTTATGTCTTCCCTCCTTAGATTGTGAGCTCCTTGAGAGCAAGGACTGTCTTTTGACATTCTTTGTATCTCCAGTGCTTAGTATATTACCCGGTAATAATGGGTGTTTAATAAATGCTTATTGACTGAATTCTATAGACTTTTGGTTTGGAACCGTGGTACCATTGTGCTTTTTCTGCCAGCCTCCAGAAAGACTGGCAGCATCCTTAATATTCATTTTTTCTACTCCTTCTCCTTCCCTCCACCTCTACCCACATCAATTCATCTATCATTGGTCTTTAGAAAATGGAATTTAGTCACAACTTTTAGATCTGAACGTTGCTGAATAGTTTTCTTTCTGTTTAAAACTTGTCATGTAAGTATCAGTCTTCCTTGGGTTACTGAAATTTTATTTAAAATTAGTCCAGGAAAGATTAGGAAACATTTCCTACAGTTAACTACAACTGTGGAATGATACTGTGGTAATTTAGTAGAAGAAAGTTTGAACTAGGGACTATTAGAGTTATTCCTGAGTTTCTTTGTGAAATAAACTAATAGCAGCAGTTCTCTTTGCTTCTTAGTGGTGGTGGTTAAATTGAAAAAGAAGTAAATATCCATAGCGACTGGCTTGTCATTATTATATACAGCATCATTGGTGGGGTTTGGGGTAAACATATTTGTGTGTCATGATCCTGTACTTGAAACCATCATGCTTTCACTGGCTTCAGATAGCCCAGATTCCTCATCTATTACACAGACAAGTCAATGGTACAGTACTCTTCTCTTACAAAGATTTTCGATCCCACCCTATGTGCTCTTTTGATTGCAGCATCTTCTATTTTACTGAAGTGTTTTGTAACTATTAATGATTCTTTACAACATGGCTATTAGATAGGCAAGAAGTACAATTTTTTTCTTTTTTCTTTTCGGACATAGCATTTTTTAAAAAAAAGAATAACCTACAAATCACACACACACATACACACACACACACACACACACACGAAACAGAACACTTAGATTTAAGAATTTCTGCATCCAATTACCTAGTGTTCCTGTGCCCAGTATTAGATGTATTTTTTGGACTTGGCTACATAAATAGAAAATGTATTTATCTATTATGCCCCTGTAGCACCAATGCAGTATTCACAGCCCCAATGGCGACTGTAAATATGCTGGCATAGTCCTCAATCACAGAGTATAACAGACTCTCCATACAGAAGACAGAAGCAAAACATTTATTTTGACACGAGAAAACCAAACCCCAACACCAGGAACCCAAATCCATCATAGTAGCAAAGAAGTTCATATACCATAACACCATAGAGAGCCACACCATCCTTTAGCCTTCCCACAAACCAACATTCATAAATGTAGCTGTCTGTTTGCCTGCAGTCCTCTCTCTCCCACCCTCTCTCTAGCTCTGACTCTCAGCTTCCTGTGGGCTCTACTCCACTCTTCAGCAGACTTCTCCCACCACAGGCTCCATGTGACCACATTCAGCCTATTGGGGGCAAAGTTTACTTTCAAAGCAGGGAAGGTCTTCAAATTCTCTTTATCATTACAGTCCCCTCCTCCCTGCCAGATTGGAACTAGTTCTAATATAGGCACACTATGTCTTAAGTAAACTTTGGACAAAGTAATTGTTAATTAGAGAACTCATATTTAGCTTAAATATTTAACTCATTTTCACACTACAGCATATTTTTTGTTTCATCATAATAATTGACACTTTATAACCCATTAAGGCAAAGTACTGTTCTACACTACACAACATCAAGGTGTAGTGTAAGTTATTCTCATATTATGGGTGAAGAAACAGGCTCTGGAATTTAAGTGATTTGCCTCTAATCACACAGTAAATGAAATTCGGTTCCAGGTCTCCTAATTCCAGTTCTAATGCTTTATTCCCCCTGGCAGTCTGGGATGATGCTACAGGTCTTCTCCGTTAAAAAATGGGAATGTTCAGATAAAAGAAAAATCCAGGGTCCTACAAGTTACCTGTAGAGGGCTTGTTGCAAGAAGAAAACTCCTTGTATTTAAAGGGTGGGTCACAGTGGAGAGAGGGTGGCTGCCTGAAAGAGGACAACAGATTCCTGCTGGGGCCAGGGCTGCAAGTAATACATAGAAACACGAAGAGATGATCAGATGAGGTTCTGTCTGTAAAGAGCTTGGCAAACTTCCAAAGTTTTATACGAATGGCAGTTATAATTATTTATTATTTGTTTTAATTTTTTGTTAATTCGTTTCTCTATATTTTTATTTATTTCATGATTACTTTTGTCACTGTCGTTATTATTATCAATCTTGACTGGTAATTTCATCAGTATAGGCAGCTTCCAATCTGAAAACTCCCCGCATTGTAGATTGCCAGTTTTGATTTATGACCTTAATGAGTTGCCTAAATCCGTGAGAGATTAAATTATTTGTCTTTGCTTACAGTTAGTATTTATCAGAAGAAGGGCTTGAGTTCAGTACCAGTGTTGGCCCTGTGTCCATTGTCCAGGGATGGGGAACCTGGGACCTTGAGGCCTTATATGGCTCTATAGGCCCTCAAGTGCTTCCCTTTGACTGAATCCAAATTTCACAGAACAAATCTGCTTGGTAAAAGGATTTGCTCTGTAAAACTTGGACTTAGTCAAAAGGCCATACCCAAGGACCTAGAAGGCCACAGGTTCCCCACCCCTGTACTATGCCATGCTGCCTGTAATCTTGGCAGCAGAAGCATCACTACCCCATATGGGCTGTAGCTGTCATTTTCATAATCATACTGCTACAGCATCTACTCTACAACCACAGTGTATCTTCCAGGTCAAAAACAGTATACTGATAGTCTTGGCGTATTTTTCTACACCTTTTCCTAACTAGTTATTATCAGAGAGAGCTAGCGTCCTTAGCAGAACTCAGCAACAGCTTTCAGTTCTGTGTTGCTGATGAAAATGTACAAAATCCCATGGGATACAGAATTTACCATTGTGTTAAGTTACTTCTCACCAGTGCTTTTCACTCAGTATTTTGAGGTATTTTATTCTCCTGTTGGAACCCATTCTTAACTTTTTAATGCATGTCAAAGAGGGGGGAGAAATAATTTACTTTGAACAGCTCATTTTACATCCAATTCTGAAGCAGTAAATATGTTCCATTATTTTAGATGTCTTGTTTAAAGTCTAAACAAAATAAAAATTTCCTAGAGCTGATGATTTCACAGCTCCTTTTCACAGATGACATTGCACTTAAAATACAGTAATATAAAATGATGCTTTCTAACTATTCAAACTGAAACAATAATATAAATGAAATATATCCATTTTCCAGATTATACGTGCAGTTGGACTAGCAGCCTGTTACGTTAGTCCATCGATACTTGTATCTTAGACAAAGAGCAATAAAATGAGACCAGAAATGTATAGGTTGTACTCTGTTTCTTTCTCACCTGTACTTCTTTTCTTCTTCCAAGGCTCAACTCAGGTGCCACCTTCTATAGGAAACTACTAGCTGTTAATGTACTCTCATTCCTAAAGTTCTACTTACTCACCTGTGTAAAAGTGACATCATGCTGAATGAAAGCTTCTCGAAGGCAGAGATTATTTTTAATTTTGTCTCTTTATCTTTAGCATCCAGCATGGTATTTACCAAATATATCTTTAACAAATGCTAGTTAAATGAACAAATTGGGATGAATTGTACAGTACTTTCTAATACAAATAATTAAAGATAATGGGACAACACACTCTCAGGAGAATTAAAATTACAGATAACTCAGAGGACAATGAGAAGATACATGGAAGGCATAAATAGATTGTGGTATCCTATCACTGATGATATATATGTATATGAAATATCATCAGATAAATTGTTGAAGAAATGTATGATTGGAAGAAAAAAAGGTGAACTTGTTATATGAAGAAACAGTAGATACCTAATGACCACCCCTACTACAGCCCCTTTACCTAAGACAAGAGACTACAACAGTCTGGAATAGAATCTTCTATTGATAATACATAGGAAAACATGAACAGGAATTAAACAATGAAAAGACATGGAAAAAAATGTTCAGTGTAGTGGTAGAAAGAGTACCCAAAACAAAGAAATCATGTATCTAGTAAAATAATCTGTTCAATTTTCAAAAACAAAAGTTTTTCATCTTTTTTTTTTAATCTGTTCCCCCTACCCCCTTCAATCATTTCCACCTTCTCTGCAGTTTCCCTGTTAGTTGATTGGAGTGAGATGCTCAGACTGCCCTAGGTCCTTGTTCCTACCTCTTTCATTGATGAGCCCTTATCTTTCTTCCTCACTAAGTTTGCCATTTCTCCTCTTAGCCTTTGAAGCTAGAATGCTTCTTCTTCTTTGCAAACAGCCCATAAGGGCTGGAGTTCATTCAGAGGATTTTGAGCTGGACCCTGCCAGCCCCCCCTGGCTTGAGAGAAGATTAACCCAGGGGGCTTTTTGGGGGAAAGCGGCAAATGTTCCGCTCAGTTTAAAACTCTAGCTTTGTGGGCCTTCTGTTTGTTCCTTTTGACTTTGTAGGGAAGCTAAAGGGATCCGAGGGAGGGGAAGAGTTGTATAATGTGAAGCAGTTTATTGTTTTGTCTCATTTTTTGTTATTTGTAAATAATTTTTTTGGTGGCCAAACTAGACTTCTGCCTTTTTCTGACTGTCAAAACCATCTGCATTTTAACTATAATATTTGGAAAAGGAATAAATGCCAAGCCCTGCTAAAAACAACAACTACAACAACACACACCTTTAAAAATCTAGTGACTGGCTCTGTGGAGCCCTTGTCAGAATGGTGTTTTTAAATGCACAAAATAAGATGTATAAGATTACAATGGAAACCAATTATATTAAAATATGGTTATGGGGAAAAATTGTTACAGTTTATGGACTCCATACTTTAAATTGAGACATATTTGAAATATGTTCAATCAGTAGTTCTTTTGCATGATTGCCACCTTGTTTAGAGAATAATATTTGTAAATTATAACTTTCTGAACTTGGTAGTAACATATAATTATGGCCGTTTTTCAGATAAGGAAAAAGGTTTGTTTTTTGTTTTTGTTTTTGTTTTTTAGCACTTGATCATTTAGCTGGGCAAATATCTTAGTTGAAATTCAGACATCATTATCCTAACTTAATCTAGCTCTCTAATTGCTATAGTACACTTGAAATATTTCTCATGGGTATTGATAGCGAGGGATCAGGAAGAAGTTGATAGGAAAGATTGCGTTTGGGGCAAGAAGGGTAGAGAGGACAGAGTTAAGGCTGGAAAGGTGGTCTGAGGCCAGATTATAGAGCAGTGCAAATTGCCAGTTGAAGGAATTTGGACTATGTTGTATTGCTACGTAACAAGGAAATACTTTTGTAGACTGTGGTTTCCCCATGCTTTGTCCACCAGAATCACATTCATGGCTATGGGAAGCAAAGTCTTCCTTCACCTTCTGGACAGTTCTATATCAAAATGCTACCTTCTTCATTGCTTCTGTTCTACTTAAGCTAACTTTTAAATACATCCTGGTTTTCATTTCTCTTTGACACATCCCTGACCCTTTTCCCATATTTTAATCCATTTTTATTTGACCCATCTGTCAGTTCACATTGAAGGTCTTTTCATTTGAATGCTGCCCATATTCCTTGCCACTTACCATAAATACAGGGGCATCCATCATGTAGATAGAAGTCACTTGTTCTCTCTGTTAACTTTTCCTTATGCTCAGAGAAGAGTATTTCATACATGGGGAGAGATCTACATCTCCTGAATCAAGTACTGAAAAGTAGAGTAATCTCTCAGTTATATGAGGGTGAGACTTCTGGTAACCTGCAGCTCCCGGACTAGCACAGAATTCCCAAGTTACAGGGAAAGAAGAATGCGTCTTTTAGTAGAACAATAGACTCTCATTAGTCAGTAACAATAACAATGTCCATGAAGAGCTGAAGAACTGACAAGTGATATTTCATGATTGGTTTGTTCAAAGATCAGAAGCAAAAGAACATTCTCATTGAACATTCTCATTTTTTAAAAAAAGGTCAGAAAGCATGAGAGAAACAACAACAAAAAAGGGAAAATATGAGAGAAAAGAGCACTAGAGAGGGGTAGCAGTGTTAAAAGTATCGAGCAGCAGAAATTCTGAGAGCAGGGAAAAGAAAACCAGTGACAGAAACTAAAATGGAACTGCTCTATTGTCTTGGCAGAAGTTGGGGTGGTAAAATGAGTAAACACTCACAGGATCATGGCATCATTGGGTCTAACCCCCTCATTTACAGATAAGTAAACTGAGCCCCCAAAGAGGAAATGTGACTTGCCCAGGCTCAGGATTTGAGCCATTTAGATCTTAGTAGCCCTGAGGGCCTCTATTTGCCAGGCTAAAGGCAACATCTTGGAGTTGAGAAGATTCCAAAGATTCAAATCTTGTGTTTGACTCCATAATGGCTTTCTGGCTCTTGAGCAAGGTCCAGCTTCTTCTTCTTCCTCTTCCTCTTCCTCTTCCTCTTCCTCTTCCTCTTCCTCTTCCTCCTCCTCCTTCTCCTCTTCCTTCTCCTCCTTTTCCTTTTCCTTCTCCTACTCCTCCTCCTCCTCCTCCTCCTCCTCCTTCTCCTCTTCCCCCCCCCCCAGCAACTTAATGCAGAGTTGTAAGATAGATGTTGATCTGCAGTGATAGGAGTTTCCTCATTGAGAGTGAGGGAACACTGAAATCACATAGAATAAATACATCAGGTTTGTGTTCCTGAGGGTAGGGGTTAGGAATGGACATATCTGTTCAAAGAATAAGTTAGGTCCTATTCACTTTATTAGGTTCTCATAATAGGTTCTCAAGGCATTACTGGATTGAACTATGCCATCCTGAACTCATGTCAGTAAGTTCATTGTTCATCCAGATGGGGAGAAAATCCATTCCAGTACACTGTCAAACTAAGCCATCATATGGAAGAAGATAATCATGTTTGCATGATTGTGGAAACTTTGATATGGATTGTATGGTATGGATTCCTCATTTCATTTAGGAAAAGAGAAAGAGAAAAGTATGAGAAAGTCATGATATTCTTAAAAGAGAAAGATTTGTGTCAAATTTAAAGAGCAGGGAGGAAAATGTTGATAGATCTCGGGGGTGTTGGTTGTACATTATGAGACATCAAAGCATACATACAAGGCAAGTCAACAAATTCTGTTGTACAGATTCAGTTATGTAGAATTTTAGGGAGTACAGGGTGAGGTAGAGCACTGGGCTTGGCATCATAGACTCTTCTTCACACCTGGCCTCAGACACTTGAAAGTTGTGTGACCCCAGGCAAATTATTTAGCCCTATTTGCCTCAGTTTCCTTATTTGTAAATGAGATGGAGAAGGAAATGGCAGACAACTCCAGTATTTCTGCTTGAAGAAAACTCCAGATGGGATCACAAAGAATTGGACACAACTGAAAGAAGACCATGACGACAAGTAGAAAATTTCATTATACGGAAAGTGTTGTTAACAGACCTATTACTATGTTCTCCACCACCAGTTTCATTCTTGAGGGCAAAGTCAAATTCCCAAAATCTTACAGCAGAACCAGTTATATACCAAATGTTACCTTCTGATATAAAGAGTTACCTATAAGCAGAATTATACTATCTTCCTCTTAGACAAAGAGGAATCCAGGCTTACAGATCATTTGTGGTATGCATTGTTTACTACTTTAAATATAAACCTGATCATAAAATGACAGGGCATTATTATTTCCATTTTTAAAAAATGGTCGCAAAAGCAATAGCATAGAAATTACAGAGTTTAAGTTGATATCTTATTATGACCTGGTGATACTTCCTATATCATCAATATCTATTAATGGGAAACATTCTTTGTCTTCCCCGGAGTATAACTAACTTAAAGAAAAGCTTCCTTAGTTTGACGTTTCAACTAAAAGTGGCAACTGGTCCTGTCTGATATGTTTACAAGATCGTTGAGTAATTCAAGCAATGTTCCAGCTTAAATGTTTACACTATAGAAACCTTGCCTTTAAATGTTAAATTTAATATCTGTAGCTCTATTCTTAGTGTAAAGACAGAAGGGTTTCCTTTCCATTTCTTTAAATACTTCCAAGGGAATGATCGCTTCTTTTCCTACCCAAGATTGTTGCTCAGATCAGACTAAAAATGATTCCCTTCACAGAGGAAGAGGAGCGATTAAAAAAGAGATTGTCCTTTGTAAGGAAATTCTGATACCAAATTTAATCTCCTCCTGCTGTTTCTGTGGAAAGATTGCTTGGTGTTTCTGGGCAGAAAGTCAAAGCAAGTGCTGGACAGGAGTCATATATTCTATTAAATCATAATGTGGAAACTGTGTAAGGGTAATTTCTCTTTTGCCCGATAGGAGGGGGCATTTTTGTACTGTTCTTTTGATGTACAGTCCAAAGAAAGGCTTATAAAGGCCATAGCCCCATGACCTCTGTAGGAGGAAAAAGATAAGAAATAAAGTTTGATATGTGGGAATGGTCTAAAGGGACTTTACCTTTATCTGCCTATCTGATATGAAAGCAAAAATACAATTAGATGCAACCCTGCTAAGAACCTTTGTACAGACACCATCTTTGTGTTAACGAGCTTCAAACACATGTTAAGATCAAAATGAGTCTGTTAAATCAAATTATCTCCAGTTATTCTTATTTTAATAATGCAAAGGCCTTCTCAAAGCAAATGCCTTGAGGGTTGAAAGCAGCGTTATGGTATTTGTTCTTTTTTTTTCATATCTTCCTTATTTGTATATATGAAAAATCTTTTTAACTATAAAGATTCATGTGTAATACATTGGTGAGAATATGCATAAGGACTATTCAGTTTGTATTAATTTTAATTCATCTGTATGAAGTGGGCATCATAATAATGTTTGTTTTGAACACTCTTTAAGCTTCATCTTCTTTATGCTCTAGTCATTTCCCGAGAACTTGCCCACTGAAGCTTCTCTCGTGTAACAAAGAATAACAACAGTTCAACAAAACCTACTGACAAAATACCCTCTTTCAGAAGTGTATGACACTTTTGGCTGCCATGGTCCCTACCAAGTAGAGGGAAATGTTTCTCATCATCCATCAAACATTTTTAAAATATTTTGTCCTTGAACATAATTTCTCCATTTTTTTTTATTACTAAGTCCCAATTTCCTGTCAAATTTAAAATATTGGTGCTAGTTTTCCAGAATGTAGAACTTATTCTTAGAGATTGGAAATAATTCAATTGGATCTTTTTGAAATTAAGTTTTGGATTTATCATTCAAGGGCACTTTTTCAAAGGCTCTTTTAAATTTGCTACCCAAACAATTGCCACAGTTTCTTTTAGGCACTTAGGTAGTGTTGTATGTAGGTAAAGTGTTAGAGTTGAAGTCAGGAAGGACCTGAGTCTGAATCATTCCTCAGATACTTGTTAGCACTTTGACCCTGTCCAAGTCACTTAAGCTCTCTCATTCTCAATATCCTCATCTGTGAAATGGGGGTAATAGTTGTGCCTACCTCACAGGGTCGTTGTGAGGATTCAATTAAATAACATAGATAAAGCACTTCGCAAAACTTAAATTTCCATGAATACTAATTTTTATAATTATTGCTACTATATTGTTGTTGTAATGTTGTTTTCAGTCATGTCTGACTCTGTGATCTCTTTTGAGGTTTTCTTGGCAAAGATACCAGAGTAGTTTTTTTTTTCCTTCTCCAGTTCATTGTACAGATGAGGAAACTGAGGCAAACAAAGTTAAGTGACTTGTCCAGGGTCACATAGCTAGTAAGTATCTGAGGCTGGATTTAAACTAAGGTCTTCCTGACTCTAGGCTGGGCACTCTATCCACTGTGCAACCTAGCTGCCCCTGTTACTATATGCTCATCTGTACTCTTAACACATAATCTCATCTTTAATCTTTAATACATAATCTGTGTTTTTATTAATATTCAGGTACTCCAGTTTTTTATTGCATATTTACATGGAAAAAAATGTATATATATATGTATAGGAGAGGTTAAGATTAGGTTCCAACCAGCAACTAAATCATAGATTTTTCTTTTCTTTTTTCTTAGTTTTTCTCGGTGAGTTCAAAGGGTTAATTTAAACCCCCCCCCCCACACAAACACACATACACCCATAGTTAATTAAAGGAGAAGAAAAAGAGAAAATCAAAAAATCTGCTAGTAATACCAGAAGAATTATATAGTTGTCTACCTTTAAAGGATCTATGATGTGTCTAAGTGAAAAGGAATGATGTACTTCCATTTTTCTTTTTGCAACTGTGAGTGGTTTCAGTGGGACATCTGTATATCTAACTTTAGAAACACACAACATAGTGATTTAGGTATGTGTATGTAACAGTGTCACTTCCATTTACTGTTGCTTGAGTTCACACCGTCACTGTGTGATCTGATCAAATGATCCCATCTACGTATAAAAATGGGGAGAAAGGATCATTATATTGTCTTGAAGATGCAGTGCCATGGTTCTCTGGTACCAAGATGGTACATGGCTCCTGGTTCCTCATCTCAGGCTAGGGCATCATAGTGTTTACATCAGTTGTGCAATTCTTAATAAGAGCTAAGATCAGGACTGTGTTGTGACAATAAGTCATTGTCTCTTATCCACTTCTGAGACTTTGGAAGTAGGAGAGCAGTGTGTCCCTATCCAAGAGGACCCAGCCAGAATCTGCTTTGCACAAAAGGTAGACCTATATCTGAGGAAATTTCATTACCAAACAAACCAAGGTAGATCCAAGATAAACCGTATTTTACCAGTTTCCAATCCCCAAGAGACCATGAAAGTTCCACATTAACAAAATGGGTAGAGAGATGGCTGAAGTCAGGGAGACCAGTGTTCAAGATCCATCTTAAATATGTACTATATGTATGATTAGAGAAGTCACCACATTTCAGTTCCTTAGGAAAGTCTAGGATTGTAAATGGTAAAACAGTTGCTGATCTGTATTGGTTGAGGGAAATTATTTATTGAGAACTCTGTATCCCAATGAAATCATGGAGGAGGTTGGGAGCATAGAAAAGAGGACTAAGACAGATAGATGACAGACAGAGATAACTAACAAAACAGAGTTTTTAAAAAATTTACTGGTTGGTCCAAATTTAATATTTTTATAAGATATGTACTTATTTTTTTTCTTTTCCATAATAACCTACAATATAGTATTTTAAAAACAGAAACAAAATGACCTTCCTTTTTAACCGATACCAGGGAGAAAAAAAAGAATGCACTCCTATCAGGATTTTTTCTGAAACTAGGAACTACAGAATTACGTATAATAAGGGTAGTGCTTTGATTACCAGCCGAGGCCAAGTTTCAGTGTTAATAATTTTCTTAATTATTAGCTCAACAAAAAGAGGAACTCAAGCTAACCTAAGAGAGAGCCATTATGCCATAAAGTAATCAAAAGTAAATTTGAACACATTTTAAAATAGTTTAGCCTGAAGTCAAAAGACATCCTCATCAGGTAGGTGAGATTAAAGCACTATTTGGTTGCTCATAAATTTCAAAATAAACAAAGGATCTGGAAATAGTTTTGTTAATTAGGCACTCTTCTTGATTTGCTATGTTCCTTAAAGCTTAAATGCTTCCGACCAGCCCATCAGCAGTTTGACAGGTGGGAATCTCAGAGGATATCTTATTTTGGGTCTTAAAAGAATTAAGTCAATTAATTTGAAAAGATTGAATATAATTAAGTCTTTAATTGTTTGTATGATCCTACAACAACATAGGATAATAAGAGTCCAGTTCAGTTGCTTCAGATTATACAAGAAGTCTTTGTTGTGGTGCTTCATTTTTCAGACATGTCCAACTCGTTGTGACCCCATTTGATGTTTTCTTGGCAAAGATACTGGAAATAGTTTGCCATTTTCTTCCCCCTACATGAAACCCAGAAGTATCAAAAGTGACTTCAGAGGAGAAATGGGAGTTTGGCTGAATCTTGATGGATGAGTGGTTCTTGCAGAGATGGAATGGACAGAAGGTGGAAGCAAAGAACAATTGTGTCTTTGAAAATAATGGAATCTTTTCAGTATATATGTCCCTTAAAGGCTGTTAGGCTCCCCGTAGACTACAGGCCTATATTAGGAGCCTCGAGATTATAGTGGTGCCTTTTCCTGAAGTGAAGGTTATGTATTTATGAGTAACTACAGTGGAAGAGATAGCCTTTTTATTTGGTCTTTTCTAACAATTTTTTTAAAAATAGGAATATAAAAATTTGGTTAATAGTTTGTGAAGCAAATAATCAAAAGATATGTTAGGATTCATGACTATTATAGTAAAATATTATATATACATGTAATCTACAATGTTAACATAATGTATATAACATGAACCAGCTTAAATTTCTTCAATACTGTATAGATGTCAAAAAAGAGTTAGGAACTCCTGAAACAACCAGTCTCTAGGAAGAAAAAAAAAATTCATATACATACATAAGATTTTCAAAATGCCTTAACATGTTCATTATCTCATTTGGTCTATGTATGTAACTATTTATGTAATTGTTAAGTAGAATCAGCAGCACACCTAACTATATGGACTTCTACTTCTAAGTGTTGTACGTATGTATATATATGAGTGTGCACACATGTGTACATGTGTAATGCATATTTCAGATGAAGAAATAGTAAAAGATAATCTGGTTTCCCCCTCTTTTATGTCAGAATTAGCTATGAATGATCAGTTTTATAAACTTTTTTTAAAAAATCATGTCTAGCAGAAGGCATTGAGTTGTAGCTATTAGAGGTTCATTGAAGGAAGTGAGGGTATTGAATCTAAAGAAGTGAATTTCGATATTACCTCAGCAATGAAATTATTAACTCAAACAATATGATTATGTTTATAAATTTAACCACATAAAGTTAGATTTCTTTTAAAAAAAGCTTCCAGTACTTTCCATTTCCAATAACCATGAATAAATGTAGCTATTTCATTGCCTTGTTGCCAGCATTGGGTTTAATTGCTTTTAATTAATTTTGTCACTTTGATGGATATGAACAGTTTCAGGGTTGTTTTGAATTATATATTTTTTTACAACTCTGAGACAATTTTTCAATAGTCTTATTTCCCCTTTTCTAACTATCCAGGTTGTTTAAATCCTTTTTTAAAGTGTGTTAATTGGAATTGGGGTAGAATACCTTAGTAGGAATGTGTAGTCCAAGGGTGGGGAACCTGTGGCCTTGAGGCCACAAGTGGACTTCTAGGTCCTTGGGTGTAGCCTTTTGACACAGTCCAAGGTTATAGAACAATTTCTTTTATTCAGAGAATTTGTTTTGTGAAGTTTGGATTCAGTCAAAGGCTGCACTTGTGGACCGAGGGGCCACATGTAGCTTTGAGGCCATGGGTTCCCCACTCCTGGTTCTAGTCAATTAAGACTATGACAAAAGGCTTATTATCTGACATTTGTGGATCATGTTCCTTTTTATATGTATTCAATATCATGTTGGTTTTTCCCAATGAAATTGCCAACTCATATTTGCCTTTTGATCTGCTGTAGCCATCAAGTCTTCATTCTATATTTTATTTTTTATCTCTGACTGTATATAACAATGTATAGCCAAAACAATATCCACAGCACCGACGGCAAGTATGAATATGCCGGCACAGGTCTGAATCACAAAATATAACAGACTCTACATATAGAATACAGAAGCAAAACATTTATTCAACCACCAGAAAGCCAAATCTCAACACCAGAAAACCAAGTACATCATAACAACAAAGAAGTTAATGCACCTTATCACTGCAGGAAGCAATACCATCCCAAAGCCTTCCCCCTTCTTGGGCCTTCCCACAAACAAACATTCACAGTCCTAGCTTCCTCCTTGCCTGTGTCCTCTCCTCCCTCTGTCCTAACTGCTCTGACTCCCAGTTTCCTCTCAGCCTACTCCATCCCTTCCTGCTCCACTCATCAGCAAACTCCTTCCATCACAGGCTCCATGTGATTACATTTTGCCTATTAAGGGGAAGGGAAAATCTTCAAATTCCCTTTGGCCTATTAAGGGGCAGAGAAGATCTTCACATTATCATCACCATTACAAGCAATTTGTACTTGCCCATATTTAATATTTTCCTTTTTAAATAGGGAAATTACTTCAGGTTTTCATGTCATTTAAAAATCTTAATACCATTTTCCAGAATATATCACATTTTCATAGTTTCTTTGTAATATTTTTCAATTTAAAAAATAATTTAAGATTTCTTTGTACAAATACCTGTATTTGTGTTAGCAGAATTAGAAGAGACCAGTCCACAGAGTTCATCAAATACAACCTTTTCCCCACCTCTTGGCTAATGATCTTATTACATCATTAGTATTCCTTAGAAGTGCTTTTTTAGCTTCCATTTGAAGACTTCTAGTGAAGGATAGGGCAGCGAGGCGGTGCAGTGGATAGACTGCCAGGCTTGGAGTCGAGAAGATTCCTCTTCATGAGTTCAAATCCTGTCTCAGACACTTTGTAGCTCTGTGACCCTGGACAAGTGACTTAACTCTGTTTGCCTCTGTTTCCTCTTCTGTAAAATGAGCTGGGGAAGGAAATGGCAAATCACTCCATTAGTTTTGCCAAGCAAACCCCAAATGGGATCACGAAGAGGGACTGCATATCTGAGCAAAGTTTCCCTCATAAAAAAATAAAAGAAAACCCATCGACTGCCCTTGGAAGCCCTTTCTCGTTTTGGTCATTTGTAAATTTTAGGAAGCATTTGTTTATGTTGAATGGAAAGATGTTCACTTCCTTGTAGTTCCTACTTAATGGTCCTAAATTCTTTCATTTGGACACACTCAAAGCAAGTTCAATACTGCTTTCAAAGTCATTTTTGTCAATGATATTGTTTCATTATATATACTCTCACTGAAGTTGTGTAGGTAAAATGAGTGATTTTGTTATAGTTTTAAGGAGTGGGTGATGGTGAGTGTTGAAATCCTCTATACAGGTGGTTAGTGAATTGGTATTCTTTTTTTTTTATGTTGAAAATCTTTATTTAGTTGTTTGTTTGTTTTTTTAATTTTATTATAGTTTGCATCATTCATTTCCACAAGATTTTGAGTTACATATTTTCTCCCCGTCTTTCC
>CM053580.1:97219909-97242118 GCA_028627135.1 Pseudochirops cupreus | reverse complement strand
CCTCGATAAACTGGACTATCCTCAACAACGCACAGCTAAAGACAACTCTACAAGCCTCAGGATGGAAGGAGATACCTAAACTCAGAGAAAGATATAGAAAGACTATGGTGTAAATGGAGACTGAAGCAAAACTCGTTATCGTTCTCTTTCATGTCTGGTTTTGCTTTTTTTTTTTTTCTTTTCCCAGTGATCACTCATTCGTTACAACCCTTCTATATGACCAAACTATTGTACAATGTGAAAGTATTTGCAGATCCTATACATGATTGCATGCCACCATGGGGGGGGGGGGGGAAGGGAGGGGAGAAAATCTGAAACTCAAGTGATTGTGGAACAGAATCTTGTAAATTAAAAGTAAAGGAGTAAATAAAAAAAAAATTAAAAAAAAAACAAACAAAAACATGGTCTCCGAAAGTCTATGTTTAAGACCTGCCTATGATACATACCTGCTGTATGACACAGGCTAAGTCATTTAACCTAGGAGTGTTCCAGTAAACTCTATAGAACTGTAAGTTTAGGAGACTGTGCATACCCTCACTGTTATAGCACGTTTCTTCATCCATAGAGTTCACTATACCAATCAAATCACAAATCCTGAACTTTCTGTGGGAGTAGGCATATTTCTCCAAATTTTTGTGCAGCAGACTGAGCAGACATTTAGATGTTTACCCATGGGTGTGCAGGTGTGGGTGATATGAGTATGTGCAAGAGAGGTGATTAATGATGGGCTTATGTGTCAGCTAATAAGCTCACATATACTGAACTGTCACTGCAGATGGAACGGGTGAAAATCTCTGAGAACGCAAAAGAATGACCTTTAAGACCTTATGTTAAACTTGGAAGAGAGTGCATAAACGGATGATGTGTGGATATTCATAACATTTTAGAGTCCAGATAGAACTGAGAATTCATTTCTTCCAACTCCAGCCTGAAACACTAATTTCTTCTTGATGTGATTATGAAGGTATAAAAACTGAAAAACCCATAGATTTGACAATAGACAGTCCTAAAAAACTTCACTCAATGATTCTGTACATGATGAGTTTCAGACTGAGGCTTGAATAATGGCTCCTGCTGGCTTTCCATTTCCTGAGCCTGGATAGAAACTACCCAGGCAAAGTGCCTTCTCCAGTACTAAAAAGGTGGAGGGCACCCTAAGGCTTGGCTATTCTCTCCAAAATAATTCCTTCCTCCAAACTACAAAGACAGGTTTGTCTTCCTAGAGTGAAAATTCTAACTACAATACCATTACTAGTTAAGGCCCCAAACTCCTATGATGGCTGGAGTTGGAGGAAGGATTAGGAGGTGAGTAGGGAATATTCTCCTGCCTTTAGCAGGCTCCGTTGTAAAAAACGGCAATGAATCAAATCCTCAGCTAGCTTCCAGTGATATCCAGAGATAGGCACAATATGGCTGAGGCTTCTTTAGGGAATGAGAGATTAATAGAGAACTTCTTAATTTCTTTATGAATTTCTAACTTCAAACAGACAAAGATGAAAGTTATAAAGCTTTGGTCACAAAGGAATGCAAAAAAGAAGAATGAGAAAGCAATCACTGATTGTTTAAATTACCAAATTTTCATGCCTGAGTGACCGATATAAATACAATTTGTCATAGAAACCCCAACATACACCCAAGTCAGCCACGTATGCAAGCAAATAACATCTGCATTGTACATGCTAAAGTACAACAGCAGAACTTAGCTGTCATAATTAATATCTAAGTTTCCAAATGTGCATGAAGCTAAGGGTAGCCCAAGAGGGTGTTGTGCACTTCTACTTACTTTTGTCACCAAATGAAACTAACTTTTTTTCTTATTCTTTAGCAAACACCATATTAGAACACAGGAATCATTCATATTAAATATTAACTATTCTCTTTTCTGAAACTGGGGGAAATTAAAAATTTTTAAAAGGGAGTTGGGACTAAGCAGGCCTAAAAACCAGAGTTATTCCTATCTGTTTCTTTTTATTTGGCCCAGAGATGTGATTTCTTTAGTTTGGGGAACTATGGGTATGGAAACTTCCTCCAACTCTGTAATTCAGAATCACAGAAAGTTTCCTGGGGCACTGACTTGGCCCTGTTCCCTTGACCGATACATGCCAGAGCTAGGTCTTTACCCCACATCTTTCTGACTCTGGGCCTTTATCCACTCTACTGGGCATCTTTTTTTCTTGTATCACCAGAGTTCTTTTCCTGTTTTCATTTTCGTTACCACATTTCCTCCCAAGAAAGAGAATACTCTAATAACTTTCGCTACTATTGGGATAAAGGCGGCAGTGGAGCACTGAGGGCAAGGAACAAACCTGGGCCTTGCACATTAAATACTTCTGTGACCAGAGACATACAAGGTTGGCTTCCGTCCTCTACCTTTTCTATTTGATATAAGTTGAAAAACTGAATTAGCTATAAAATAAATAAGAGAACCCAGTTTATTTGAATACTTTCTCTTTTTAACATCAGTATCTCTATTTTCGCTCAGCATATAATTTTCAATTACCTATGCTAATGAAGGGGACCGACAGCACAGATAATATCAAGCCACAGATAATATAAAACTTTTCTGCATTTGTTTCTGAAATGCATTATTTGACTTTGGCAGATTTGCCATCAAAACTGTTATTTTTCTCAGCTAATATCAGCATTCATTTCTGTTCCCTAGACAAAGCTTATGTAGGGTGAGGTATCCCAAATACATTCAGGATGACAGATGAAAACTGATAAACTGCTGCAGATAAACCATAAAATATATAATTGACATGTAGATAAGCAAATTGACTGTAATATTGCATATAATCATGGTTGAAAACCACATGTAGTTAATTTAAAACTACGAATCGCTGTAATTTTATGGTGCTATGGAAGAATTCTTTTTTTAACCAATAACAAAACAGTGACTTTAAAAAAGGAACTCAGTGAACACATTTTTTTTTAGATATCACAAAATCACAGAACTTGAATGTTGGAATGGACCTTAGTGACCATCTAGTCCAACCTCTCCACAAAAGGAATCCTGTTATAATTGTTGTTGTTGAGTCATCTCAGTCATGTCCAACTCTTCATGACCCCATTTGGGATTTTCTTGGCAAGGGCCACTGGAGTGGTTTGCTATTTTTTTAGCCAGCTTATCTTACATATGTAGAACTGAGGCAAACAGGGTTAAGTGACTTGGTCAGGGTCACACAGCTAGTAAGTGTCTGAGGCCGGATTTGAACTCATGAAAATGAGTCTTTCTGATTCTAAACCCAGTGCTCTATTCACTGCACCCCCTGGCTGCCCCACAATACAAATGGTCATCTATTCTTTACTTAAAGACCTCTAAAGAGAGGGAATGCATCATCTCCCAAGGTAGCTCGTTATACTTTTCCACATCTCTAATTGTTAGGAATTCTTTTCCCTGATGTTAAGTCAAAGTTCGCATCATTGCAACTTTTCTCTTGCTCCTGATGTCGGAAGCACATAGCTATATATCCAGGGATATTTTTATGATCAAAGATTTATTAAACTTGATGGGATTATCCACAACTCTGACAGCGAGCCTGGTTCTGGGTGGTTAACAAGCAAAGATCCATATCTGGGTCACTTGCCTGAGTCAGTATTACATATGAACAACAGACTAACTATTAGTATTTCAGTATATATAGATACAGCTGAATAAGTTTCAGCATTATGATTTCTAATACATAGGGGTTGTGACTTTTCTACTGTTTTAAGTTAACTGTGCCTCTTAGATTAACTCTGCTCTTAAATCTTAAAATGCGTGGGTAAAAGTTTTATCTCTGCTATGACACCCATACAGATCTGGTTAAACGATGCTTACTATTACTTTAACTTACATAAAATGACAGCAACAGTATGTTATAAAATAAACCATACCACACACTGTACAATCATATGTGACAATATGATCATATTCCATTTCAGTAGGTAGCTTTGAAAAGATCTGACAGATTGGTAATTCAGTCATAAGTATATCAACCAGAAAACTGCTTCTGTAAAGATGCTGCGGATAGAAGGTTTCTGCACTGAAGGTTGCACTTATATAACTTGAATATTAATGTAACTGAACTCAAATAAATTAAACAACATTTATTAGGTACTTAGCACTTTGGGAGATAGAAAGGTGGTCATTATCCCTGATTTCAAACAGATCATTCCAACTTGAACTATCCATGACTCAGAATTCACATCAGCTCCAGTGTTTGTCACTGGTGGTGAGAGCATCATCTTATAAAAAACCAACTTTAGTTTGGCAATTAGAGTCCTTCTTTTAGTTCATAATAGATTTTGCTGGGAAAAAAAATCTTACGTAAACTCAGTGTGTAAACAGAAATTTATTAGATAAGCAATAATTATTTGAATTTTCCTGTGTAGATTATATGTAATATCTTTAATATTAGAAAGTAAGTCTATGGACACCAACATAATTTCCTTTTTGCTCTTCTATCTGGAATTAATTTCAGCTTTTAGATGAATTTGGAATTAATCAACACTCAGTGCAGTGGCTGGCACTTAGTGAATGTTGACTGACTGAATTTCTTACTACTCTGGGAGCAAAATAGTGTTTTCATGGTCTTCAGGAGCATATGTTTAGTTATAAATGTGCTGCTGAATCCTGTCATGGCTTCATGGAATGGTAAGTGACAAAGAACCAAAAAAGATATGGTGGAAAATGGGAGAAGACCCAAATGACATATATATTACAGTATGTGGCACCTGTCTGTAGTTTTTCTTAATCTTCACAAAGCCGAGGATAATATCACTGGGCTTAATGACGAAGGGAATCAGGCTTTTGCAAGTGCCTGTAGTAAGCATGAGCATTCCCAGAACATGTTTACTCAGCAATATGTGTGTGTGTGTGTGTGTATGTGTGTGTCTAAATATTCTGGTGTCCATTGGGAGCTAAACCTCAATAATCTTCCTTACCAACAACACAGAATGATAAGGTGTAGATTGTTGCCCCACCCTCTGGATGGATGTAGTCCCAGATCCATGAACTCTGTGCTCACTGGGATCTATCTTGAAGGATCACAGAGTTACACATTTAGAGTTGGAAGGTACCTTATAAGTTATTGGGTCTAACATCTTTATCTTCCAGGTGAGGGAAATGATTTGCCTATTTGTTTAGCTCTCAGTTTAGGAACAGCCTAAATGTCCTTAACCATTAACATCAAAGGATTAGTTCAACAGGAATTTGGATAAATTCCTAGTAGGCCATAGATAATCCTGCAGATTTCTGGGAGGGGAATAAGAAGGGATGCAATGATGACTAGAAACAAATCTCCAGCTCACATTCCATCCATTCCATTACCCAGACTGATTGAGAGTACCATCCCTACTTAGGGGATTCCAAGTATGCCTGGGACTGAACACTGTAGATCTACGTAAAATAATGGTGTATAGCATGGGTTTAGGTCAACAAAAAAGGGAAGGATTAGGGGAAGGGGAAGGGGAAAAGAGCAGAGGGAAGGGAAGGGAAGGAGGCAGGGGAAAGGAAAGATGTGGAGGGAAGGGAAAAGGGAGGGAGGAGATTCAGCAATGGCTATTGTACAAGGAAGGGGCAGAGGAGGGAAGGGAGAATGAAACATGCAGAAGCTAGAGATATGTACGATACTATAAAAATGTGATAATATGTGATGATGATAAAATTGTGCCAAAAGTTTAAATAACTCTCCCAAGATCACAAAGATATTTTGAATCATGGTCCAAATGGCCCTCCAGACATGTTTATCCATCCTCTGCATTCCTAACATAGTCACTTTCTGACCAAGTTCTGCTCACAAACCAATCCAGAATAGCAGCCTCTGCCATTACTCCCACTACCCTGAGAGTGATGAAATTGTCAGCAAGGTAAATCAAGAAGTGATCTATTGTTCTGCTTTTGGTTTTAACAATAATAGTTTAATTATATCACCCCTTAGAGGGATTCTAAATGCTTCATGAACCCTAACTCATTGACCTTCACAACAGCCCTGTGGAGTCAGTGGCAAGAGCTATTTGGTTCACTTTTATTGTGTTTATCTCTCCATTGTTCTTCTCTCAGTAGGGAGTGATTTAATCTGTGGTAGAGACAGAGATATTCTGGAAGATGCTTTAATATAACCACCTGATAAATTACATCATCTTCCCCAAACACATCCCTTAAGCAAACAACTGTGACCTAAGCAAACAACTGTGACCTGGATAAGAGTCATTTAGAGATCTCTTCCTTAAAATTTTTATTACAAAGAGAATGATTCTATTCAGAGCTCTGAAGAATTCCATCAGCTTCAACAAATATTTACCAAGTGCCTACTGAGTGCAGGGTTCTTTTCTAAGCTTAAATAAGACATAACTCCTGATCATAGAACTTATGATCTAACAGAGAATGACATCTGTGCCCAGATAATGATAACTACGATGATAATGATTATATATCAATCTATTGGGTCACCCATCTCACCCCAGGTAAGCAAGATGCATGTTAAGTATATAACAAAGTATTATGTAAACTCCTAGTGAAAAGACTATTGTCAGAAGAAATCTAGGAAGGCTTAAATAAGGACATATAACTTGAGGAGAGCTAAAAGAATGCATAGAAATTTAAGAAGTAAACAAGGGGAAAAGAGGTATTTGAGAAAATCAGAATGGGGGATTTGGATGAAGAAATAGAAAAGGAATCAACAGCATGGGTTAATTTAAAATTAATTATCATGATAATTCACCTCTGAGTCCTAATATTCCTTTCTTCTTCCAGAATGCAAATTGATCCCCACCCTCCCTCTTTTTTAGTCTTGGTGACCATAAAAGTACACTGATGATGGAATCAAATCCAGCAATTCTATTACATTCTCTTCCATTCTTTTATCCATTTTGTATTTTATACAGATAGAAGAGTTACAAAATAACTGAAATAGAACAGTTTATCAAAGTTTGAAGATGAATACAAAAGATGAATAATATGCAAATATGAATATTTCTAAAAGAAAAATATTTTAAAATTGATTATTTCAATCAAAAAGATTTATAAATTTTAAAAATTTATAAATTGTTTCACCCCAAGAAAACCAAGGAAGCTTATCAGTAAGATAATAATTTGCAGGATACTTCCTCAAGTTTCATCTCCATATTCAGAGTTGTAGTAGCTGTTGTAAATCAGTAGGAGAACTGTTCGCCTTAGAATAATACATAAGTACATATTAACTTTAATGCCCTTCTAGATGGAAAGGAAGTATGTGATATGGAGCAATGACATGGCTCTCTTCTAAATTACTCTATTCTATCTCCGGTGCTTATTTTCTTTCCCTCTTTTTCACTGTTTCGTCTGAAGGGACTAACTCATAGTTTGGCATTTTCCACATTTAATATGCTAGAAGCTGTAGTAGGGTAGGATCATGAAGAGAGGATGAGGAAAAATAATGTAAGAAAAAGGATTAAAAATACTGGAATAAAGTCAGAAATAATGTAAATTTTCTGGGAGTAACCATCCATTGTTATCCTACCTGTGGACTATTTCCTACAGCATTGAGAAAGTCTATCTTTACCCTTCCTGCCCTCTGATATGAAGATAAGCAATTCTGCATGTATTATTCATTGTGAGTGACCTAATTTTCAGTCCTAGTTTTCATCCATGTCTGATCAGACACAGTAAGATGTATTTCAAAATTTAATCTACACACATGGGTACCAATACCGCCTACCTTCACCCCAGGTTACTGATTTAGTGGAAAATGTTTCATGCTTAAATTTTTAAACTCCCTTCAACACGAATCATATGCCTAGATCCTTGAACAGGAATCAGGATCAACGCACCAAGTCTCACACGGCACCCAGCCCAGTAGCTGGCAGCTGGTTTTGTTACCTGTTTTATGGCTTATCTAGTCCCTGCACTCTTTCATCGGCTACTTGTTGCCACTGGTCACCTCTCTGCTCAGTAGCCCTTCTACTAAGGGATAGTCTGGGGAAATGAGAGATGCAGTTTTGGTACCAGCAGCACACATATAGAGGTCTTCTAGAATATGAAAAATCTGTGAATTTCAATTGGCAAGGCCATCCTGGTCTCTCATGACCAAAAAGTGCCTGGAGCTCGTTTGATTTAGGCAGTAGAAAGAGGTCTTCAACATGAATGGCATTAAGAAAGGCTCCCTCTGAGCAACGTTATTCTGTATTTGCGGTAGTAACATAGAGATTCCAGTTTCTGAGATGACTACCCATTCAGGGAAGAGAAGGGTAGCAAGGCTGCCATCAGTTAAAAGCATGCTATGTTAGCACTCTCATTCTAGGGAGCTTCCTTGATTTTACTGGTGTGATTCCCTCCAAAACCAGCTTATTCTCAACTCTTTATGCTAACCCCAAACTTTTTAAAAAACTAAGCAGGCCTGTACCTTTCGCCTCAGGTTTTGCAGACCCCCTTCGTCATGATAAATCTTTCTCTTTGCCTCTTGGGATCTGAATTACTGCATGTTTGTTCTTTTGATCACTTCTCCCTTTTTCCAATTCTGATGCCTACTTCCCTCTCCCATGCTGCCAAACAGCTCTTCCCAATAGCCAAGGGAGCTGTTGCCTACCAGACCTTCCTACTCCAGTCCATACCAGTGACATGACAACTGGTGGCTCTCAACCATTGACCTTTGGTGTGCACATCCCCTCTTTAATTAGAATACGCAAATCAAATAAAAGGATGTAGTGAGAATTAAGAAATACAATTGTTTCCCCAAAACATTATGCCTTTGCTCCTTGGCTCACACCATTATTTATTACCATTATCATTCTTTCATATCCGTTCTTCAGTCTGAATCATATTCACTACACTTCAAGATTGACTCAGGTTCCATTTCTTCCCCCTGCCACCATAACCTAGAGTGATCTTGTTCTGCTCTGCTGGTTGACTATCTTTCAGCTAGCTAGGTGGTGCAGTGGATAGAACACCAGATCCTGGAGCCATGGAGACCTTAGACATTTACTGTGTGGCCGTGGGCAAGTCACTTACCCTCTGCCTGCCTCAGTTTACTCAACTGTAAAGTGAGAATAATGACAGTAATGATTCTATGACCCTACTATGTGCCACTGTATTGGTGTGGATGTGCTCCCTCCTCCTTCCTCTTCCCATTGTTGAATCCTACCTATCTTTCATTTCCCCTTTATGTTTATAATATAATAGATAAGGTGAAATGTCTGTTCTATCAACTTGTTCTGTAATAACTTTTCCTTCAACTTTGAGACTGTCACATCAAGGACTCATTTTTTCCCCTCTTCTCTCACTTCTCTTCTCCACTTACCCTTCCTTAATTTGTTTGTTTTCTAGCAAACAGAGGCCAATTTAAACCTATTTTCAAAATATTTCATTTCAGAAAACTGAGCAAAAATGTTTGACAATTTTACACAACAAAAACTTTAAGTAGTATATACGCAGGCATGGCAAAAAGGTGTTGTTAGTGCATATATGATAGGTTAGTAATACCTATGAAAACAATGAACATTCACATTAGCTAATGGCTTTCCCCCATATTCAGCATTTCAGTATCATGTAGGGTTTATTTCTATTTTCCTATTTGTCAACTGTATTTGAAGGAAGGTTACTGAAGTTAGGTGGGGCAGTGGATAGAGTGCTGGGCCTGGAGTCAACAAGACTCCTCTTGCTGAGTTCAAATCTGACCTCAGCTACTTACTCGCCGTGTGAACCTGGGCAAGTCATTTGACCCTTTTTGCCTCAGTTTCCTCATCTGTCAGATGAGCTGGAGAAGGAAATTGCAAACCACTCTAATATCTTTGCCATAAAAACCCCAAATGGGGTCACAAAGGGCTGGACATGACTAACAAATGACTTAAACAACAACTGGAAGCCACTGTAAGGCAGTACAAGTCCTCTCCGTCTCCTGTTCCCCATTCCTACTCCTCTCCTCTCACCAAGACCAAGCAAAATGGTTTTTCAGGCACATTTTGTTTTCAGATATTGATATTCTATCATAAGTAATGATCAATGACCTATATTTTACTCCTTTCTTAAACTGCCAAACAAGGGAAACAACATAAAATCATTCTTAAGACTTCTCTTTCAGAGTTTAATTTGCACTTTTACATGTTTATTAGGAGGAAGTCTAATTAAGAGGTTTAGGAGTAGAACATATAATCAGGAGTTATATCTCAACCACTTTATTACCCCTGCATATGGCCGTCAGTCTGAGATGGTATCTTCACGATGCCAAACAAACATTTGAGGGGATACAGAGGTGAGAGTAAAATAACAATATGGTAGTCAAATAATTTTACTGTGGAGCAACTGAATGACCAAAGTGATTACGTCTTCTGATTTTTAACCACTGATGAAAATAAGGGATTTTATTCCCTCTGACCACTCGATAATGGCCCATTAGGGCAGCCAAATCAATTGACCAGCTTTTCCCTCACCCTTGCTCTCTCGTTAAAGCAATGGCTTTAACAAGGGGTCAGAGTCATCATTTAGTGGATTTAATCATAAAGGAGAAACAACAGAGAACATAATCATGCATGTGAAAGCCACGACCATCACCTACAGTAGAGACTGGGAAATGGCTCCTTGACAAAGCAGCTCTCTACGAATAAGGCCCTTGAGTTTCTATCCTTTTATATTTAAATTGTTTTTCAAAGGATATTAATTTTTAAAGTCATATGTTCTAATATCTAAAAAATTTTTTTCTCTTGAATATTAATAGTAGAAATCACTTGCACTTTATACATGATACGTCTTAAATATAATACTCAAAGGTAGAAGGGCACTGACCATTGAGTGAGTCTTATATGCTTTTGGAATAAAAGCACTTGGTAATCAAAAGCCACGACTTGTCAGTTATCTCCAAATATCTCTATTATCATTACACATATATTTTTACCAATATAGAACTGTCTAATAGAACACAGAACTAATCGGTGTACCTGTTTTGTTCAAATAACCAGTGGATGGATTGATTAGTTTTGGGGTCATTGTGATGTGTAATATATAAAAGATTATGAGCAGAGAAAAAAATTAATGTAGAATAAAAGATCTCTCATCAAAAAAGAGAAACGTACAAGGTCACAAAACAAGGGTATGTAATATTAGTTAAGAAGTTTGATAAAGTGTCTAATATAATTCAATAAAGGATTCAAAAGCTCTAAGATCAAGGGTTTAAATTAGGGATGTACCAGGAAATTGCAATTTGAATAGTAAACATATGGCTCAATTCAACAAAAAGGCACTGAAGCAAATAATTCATTAAATATGCAAATGAATCCAAGAGAACATTGTTAGGCAAGGAAGGGCAGAGAAGCAAAGGCTACCATGGCAATGAGAAAAGGCAAGGTTGAGAACAATTTATTGGGGAGAATTTTGATGAGGTCAAATGTAGTTGTGGTTTTTTCTTTATGCCGTGAATTACTTATTAAAGAAGTAGCAGCATCATATTTTTATTACAGAGCTTTACTATGATGATTTCAGATAAGGTATTTATGGATTGTCTGCATCTCTGACCTTGGTATTACTTTATGGACACTAGATATATTGTCTTTTATGGGGAAAACAGGCAGTTCTATAAAGGTAAATCATTCATATTATCAAAAAAGAAAGCTAGAAAAATTCCTTCCTGTGCAGAACATTTCAGGCCTGTTCAATAGGCATTTGCAATCATGCCCTGCAATAAATTAGAACAGACCCCAAATCAATTAGCCAATCTCCCTATAAACTTTACATCCATACAAAATAAATGATACCATGCTCTTTCTGCCATGAACTTCTGCCTGATATGCTTAGTGATTTGGAAGAAATTAACTGTTGACACATGAACCTAGTCTGATATATAACTTGCCCCATCATGCCTCTTTATTTATATAGCACAGCGGCTTAGAACCAAAGGTTGATAAACTCTGAAAGTCACAGGTGGCTAGACTGGGGAAAATGACGTATCTTGTAGTTTAAACACACAGACAAATAAATAGCCATTGGGTATAACTTTTAATACACATCAGCTCAAACTACAAAAAGTAAGAGCAATTTGAAAGCCTGGTATCTCCTTCCCACCACTAAGACAGTGGTTCTCAACCTTCCTAATGTCACAACCTTTTAATACTCATATGTGGGCGTATCTGCATGGGGGCGGACCCGCCTGGAGACAGAGGAGCAGTGTCTATGCTCCCAAGACCATCGGAAATATGTGTTTTCCAAAGGTCTTAGGAGACCCCTGTGACTCCTGTGAAAAAGTCGTTGGACCCCTAAAGGGGTCGTGACACACAGGTTGAGAACCACTGCTCTAAGAGATTAAATCATCATTTCTTAAAGTAAAGTGGTACTTCTAGGATTTTGCTATCTTCTGGAGATGACAGGGACCTTCCACAAACTGGATATGACTAAAAAAAGCCTTTTTGTATTAGCAAAAGTCCTAAGCTACCAATTGATGACTTTTGTGTGTGTCACAGACCCTTTTAGGCAATCTGGTAAAACTTATGGAACCCTTCCAATAATAATGTTTTTATTCATTTATTTTTATTTTTGCTTTTTGGAGGGCAATTGGGGTTGTGACTTGTCCAAGGTCACACGGCTAGTAAGTGTGTCAAGTGTCTGAGGCCGGATTTGAACTCAGGTCTTCCTGACTCCAGGGCCAGTGCTCTACTCACTATGCCACCTAGCCGCCCCCTGATAATAATGTTTGTAAATAACTCAAGAAAATGCTAACTTTCAGTTAGAGTCTAGTGAAAATAAAGATGAAATTTTCCCCCAAAAGTCCAGGCTCACAAACTTTATATCTTTCCATGGACCCCAGGTTAAGAACTCCTGTCCTAAAGGATATGTAGAAGACCCACAGCTACACCACTTTATACTAATGAGTAGGCCATATACTGCTTCCCTGTAGATTTTTTTGAGGGAGTTCTGGGGTGAATAGGGAATGGGGTCATCCAGACATCTGACCTGCTATAGAAAACTCCTGGTATGGGATTTCCTAGAGCTAGATGTAAATCAGCAAGTCTTTCCATAATTTAAAGTCTTAGAGAGTTGACTCAGGCCCTTGAAAGTTAAATGACTTGCCTATATTCACAGAACTAGTTATATGTCAGAGGCAAGATTTCAACCTTGGTCTTCCTCATTCCAAGGCTGGCCTGCTATCTACTATCCCATTCTATATGTAACTCTAATATTCTAATTATATATCCAAAAATAAGACCTCAGAGATCCTAACACACAGTAGAGGCCAACATCATTCCCCTCTAACCTCGAGTCCACTGGCAACAATTCACCACCATTCTTTAGCAATGAAGAATATCTTTATGCCTTCCCAAGCACCATCTGCAGGACTCTTAGGGAAGAAAGAATGAAACAGATTCTGCCAAATTAGGAAGGAAACTGACAACTCAATATTTGGAAATTGTGAATAGCATGGTGTTTTTTAAAGGACAAATCACCCCCCTTTCTGCCAGAAAAAAAAAGAGTGTCTGCTCCATTCCTCAAGAAGGAAGCTGTTTCCAAATGGTGCAAGAACCAAACATATTTCCTCTCAACTCTAAGGTGATTTCCATATACCAAGGATGAATTACATTCTAACCATAATTTCAATGACTAAGCTACCCTTTGTCTCAGCCATATGATCTATAGGGATGCCAAAGCATTAGAATGATTTTGACAAACATTAGTTGAACCTTTTGCTCCCATGTCCAGTTTTCTAAAGTCATTATGACATAATCTAAGTGAGAGAAACAAACAGCAGAATATTCCCTTATACTTGCAAGTATTCTGCTGCAGGGCTCCCCAGCAAAATAGTCCTTATCATGAATAAAGACTGAGTCAGGAATTATAATAATAATAATAATAATAATAATGGCCAATGTTGAAACAGCACTTTAAGGTTTACAAAGCATATTACCCCACCCCCAAAACTCTCCTAGAACAGCACAGTGTCTCATACACAGTAAACATTCAATATGTCTTTATATATATATGTATATATATTCAATTCTTTATATATGTATATATATGCATATGTATATGTATATATATAACTAAAATATACATCTTTAATGAATTTATCTGAGGGCAGGGATGCCTAAGTACAGAGCCGTCACATCTGACATAGTAGAATAGGCTTTTCACATAGACCAGGTTGCAAAACAGTTTGTCATAACTGGGGACATTGCCCAATAAAGGAATGGAGGAACCTGTGAATGAACTTGAAGTAGTTTGCTTAAGATAATAAACTGGTTGTTTGGTCCATCCTTACCTGGGCTTGAGAGTTTACTGTAAAGAAGCCAATTATCTGGGGAACAGATAATTATTATACGTAGCACAGTTTCTACTTTTCATAGTATTTTAGCTGTCACAAATGACATCATAATAAAACACTAATAGCTCCCCTGGCATTTTTCTCTTGACCTTCAAATCTGGAGTGGTGTTAATGGATGTCTCTGATAAACTGGAGACCAGTTAATGGGTCATAACAGTTCTGCTGACTTTGTACCAGGTCTGTAGAAAACAAGCACACCATATAAATTCAATTAAAGCACCTGGTCTTTCACCTCATTCTGCAATGGGAAAGGATGGTGTCTATGTGTGAAACATTCCCCAGTTTTTAGTTTTTTTTTTAATCAAAGACCAATATAAGGAAATTAAAAGGTGTTTTCTTCACAGCCATTCTGCTTAGTGGACAGAAAAGTATCTAACTTCAAAAATCCACTGCCCCTCATACAAGATTATGTTAGCCTTTTTTAGGAAGTTATAAGACTCATCATATAATCCAAAGGAAAAACTGAAGTAATTACCCACAATGGTAAGGCCAAAATCTTTAGGTTTGATTAGAAAAAAAAAGTGGTTTTTTTGTTTTGTTTTGCTTTTTGGAATGGGGAAAGTAGGGCAATTGGGGTTAAGTGACTTGCCCAAGGTCACATGGCTAGTAAGTGTTAAGTGTCTGAGGCCACATTTCAACTCAGATCCTCCTGACTCCAGGGCCAGTGCTCTATTCACTGCACCACCTAGCCATCCCAAGTTTGTTTTTTTTTTAAATCAAGAAAGTGATTGTCAATTTACAGTGTTTAATTCAAGTTTATTAAAACTCAGCTCTTGGCTTGCTGTATTGTATAAAGACAAAAAGAATACTGTGATAATAATAGGTCATGTGTATATTTGTATCCCTAGCACATAAGCAGCATCCAATAAATACTTTCCATTCATTTCTACAGCGACTGTGTTAGGATTTACCAAGTGCTTTCCTCACAGGAAGCCTGAGAGGTAGGAAGAAAAACAGGATTATCCCTGTTTAACAGACAAGATGCAAAGTGTTTTGCCCATGGGAACCCAACTAGTCATTCGTATTCCTGACTCCAAATCCAGTGTATCCTGATCTAACCTAAAGTTGGTTACTAGTAAAAATCTTATAATGATGGTGATGATAGCAGTGAGACTGTACTTATTCAAAGGAGGTAACTAAGATATCAGAAAAACACAAAGGTTCTATTAAAACAAACAAAAAACACACATCATTCTATGATGCTTCTGTGATGCATAATAAATTGGCTTATTGCAATCACAAAAACACAAGGCAAACACAAAGACTGTAGGTAGGAATACAGCCAATAAGAATCATCCAAATAGTTACATGATGATAACCAGGTGACAAGAGGGCAGGAGTGGTAACTTCTCTTAAGAAGGATGAGAAAAGGGGCAGCAAGGTGGCTCAGCGAATAGAGCAGTGGCCCTGGAGTCAGAATGACCTGAGTTCAAATCCGGTCTCAGGTACTTCACACACTTACTAGCTGTGTGACTTTGGGCAAGTCACTTAACCCCAATTGCCTTGCCTTCCCCCCTCAAAAAAAAAAAAGGATGAGAGATTTGGAGCTGGAAGAAAACCTGGAGTTCCTTTTTTAGCTCAAGATCTGAGAGGCTGACTAATAATCCATTAGCACACACACACATACCACTTTCTTTACCTTCTCTGCAAGTGTGGCTTATTTTCTAAAGCCTACAGTTAATATATGGGAAAGGTCACATTAAATTCTGTGTTGCTCATTCTTTATTTAATACACCTTGATTTGGGTGAACTGCAAACTCTTAGTGATAGGGACTTCACTATGCTTTTTTGGTATTCCCTTGCAGTGGTAAGCAGAGAGAGTAAATATTTGCTGATGACTGAATTTTAATAATGTTACTAGAAAATGAAAAATAATCCATTATTCATAGATTATATCTGTGACTCAAGATGTCTTTTTCTCTTTGTATACCACTCTCTAATCTCACCTGCACTAAGGTCCTACTCTGATGACTCATCACAGTGTGGAGGTGACTCTGGCTTTTAAAAAAAGGCAAAACCAGGAGGGGATAAGTTCTTCCAGTGTCAAATGAAATGTAGAGGTTTCAAGAACGGGTCTAATGTTGGGCTATATTTCTTTCTCTGGGCAGTTAGGTGGCACAGTGGATAGAGCACTAGACCTGGAGTCAGGAAGCCTTGAATTCAAATCCAGCTTCAGATATTTACTAGCTGTGTGACCCAGACAAGTCACTTAACCCTGTTTAGTTTCCTGTAAAACGAACTGGAGAAGGAAATGGCAAACCACTCCTGTATCTCTGCAAAGAAAACCCCAAATAGGGGTCACAAAGAGTCAGAATGACTGAATAACAATGACATCTTTCTCTGAGGATTAGCCTGAGTATGAAGTCACTAGATTTTCACAACTTTTGGGGGGCTTTGCTATCTCACTGACCTACTAAAATGGGGGAGGATTCAGATCTGCACTGGCAGAGAATACTAGCACCCATGCAAACACGGCTTTTTTGGTGTATTGAGGCACTTTGGGTCTTCATAATCCTCTAAGATTATCTGCTCAGAATTCTGAAATTCTGAATAATTTCACTTAAAAACAGGTGCCAATACAAGAATTCATTAAGTGACGAGGATATTTCAAAACTACATTTTGGTTTTTGTCATGCTTGTTTTTAAAGGATTTTTTTTTCTGACCAACGATTATAATTTTACTTAAAGACTCTAATGAAAGTCAAACTCGGGGAGTATACTACTCAGATGAATAAACTAGTTTTCTGTCTTGAACAACGACATCTCTCTGGAGACCAAGATTCACTTTCTGTCTACCAGTACCTCTAATTCAGCATGTGCAAAACACTCACTGTTTTACCACCAAAACCAACCATGTCTAACCTTCCTTTCTATGCCAATAGCATCGCTTTAATCACTCATTCTTAAAAACTCTGGCAATGCTTTTGACGACTTGTCTCTCTTCTTCACTTTTGACAAGCTAATAAGTCATAATGATTCGACTTCAGACATATCTGTCTAATATATTCCCTCCTTTCTATTCCCACTGACATCATTCTGGTATAGACAGACTCTCTCCTAAATTACTAAAAGCATTGGGCTATAGAGCTGGAATAGGTAAAGGGTGGGGGTGGGGGAAGCACCTACTGTGGGTCAGACACTGTATTAAGTGCTTTTTACAAACATTTTCTCATCTGATCCTTACAACCAAGCTGTGAGGTATGAGCTACTGTTTTCCCCATTTTACAGTTAAGGAAATTAAGGCAAACAGAGGTTAAACGACTTTCCTACAATTACAAGGCTAAAAAAGTATCTGAGGCATTTCTGAACTCTGGTCTTCCTCACTCTAGATTCAGTGTTCTATGCACTACACCATGTAGCTGGTGGTGGGTCTAGTTCTAGTCTTTGTGACCTTTAGATGATCTCTTACACTGCAGCCAGATTAATCTTTTTGATATAATCACGTTACTACTACTCTACTAAAGACTATTCATTCTTGAAGAGTCCTTAGTACCTACTGAATAAAGTCCTACCTACTTCATTTATCCTAACATCCCAAACCATCCACAACTCACTACCTCCAGGGTTTACAGTCTTATCTCACACTACTTTCTTCCATATGCATTATTACAGTCTAGCCAAATTAGATCAATCACTGTTCCTTATAAATATCAAGTATTATCCTGTCTCTCTCTTTGCTCAGTTTTCTGTCTTATTAGAATTTTTCTTTACCAACTTTTGCTTCTGAAATTCCATACCAAATCCAAATGTATGCCTTTCTTAAAGGAAAGGAAATTACTCTATATTTCTGATGTCACTGTCACTGAATGTCATTGAATGAAATCCTGCTCTGAACTCTCAAAGGATTTTCTATGTCTTATGATTATTTTAGTCTGCAGAGTAACTAATATTTTCAATATACATATTTTTTGAGTGCTGCATCTCTCTTACTAGATTTTAAGCAGAGAATATTTCAAAATTATCTTTCTATAGTGCTTTGCTCATATGAGGCAACAATAGATATCGGTGAATTAATGAATGTTTCAGCTGTAATCTGTCCTGTTTTCCCCTATGCTAATGATTAGTTCAGGATGGATTTTCAATGGAATTTTACCTGTTGCTATGCAGGTGTTCTTTTTCACTGGGAAAGATAAAACAGAAGGATATTACTATGCTTAGCTTGATTTTTCAGTTAAAAGTAGAAATCAGAGAGACTCTGCTACAGATGAAGTTTTAATGAAATCAGTGGCAAAGGATAGGTAAACTCACAGCAAAAGCAACAAGAATGGGAGGAAAGTTTTCCAGAACTACCCATTTCGTGTCAAACCACATTGATGCAGTTTATTCACTTTAAAAATAATAAAAATAGAACCAATATGGGTCAACATAATTGAGCTACAGGCTGATGGACTTCATTTTAAAATACTTACCAGAGATTATCATTTAGGTATAACCATGGCCATGAAAGGGAGAATGAGTAGAAGGGCAAAAGTGACTACCTGTTTTCATACTCCAAAGCAACATACTGACATTGTCACTGGGAAGAGTTTTTGAAAAATTGGGCATAAAGGGCAAAGAGATTAATGAAAAATAATAAAGCTTAGAACAGTCACTTTGATTTAGAAGGTGCTTAAATAAAATTGCCTTTGGTAGTTGAGGTGACATTACAATCATTAATTTGTTAATAGATTTTTATGAATATGATTGATAATTTGGTCTACTGAAGAATTAAAATGAAAAATATAGATGATTCATACAAAAGTATGAAGTTAAAGAGTATTTTGATGAAATAAAAATAATTTTCAAAATATAATCAGTTGTGTTTATTATTTGTTTTCATAAGTTAAGGCTATTAAATATATTTTTCAAATAAATTCTCTAAATGGGGAATGGTCTTTGAATTTTTTTTTTAATGCAGTCATCTTTTTTCAAACTGGATATAGAAAGAACTAGCTGCTGGAATAGCTAACTGCCCACTTTCAATTTATTTTTAATCTATTCATAACGGAATGCAATTAAAGGTCTTTTGACCAGAAGAGCAAGTGATGAAGTATATGGTAATAATGAAGAAGGACAGTAATAATAAAAGGTAAACTGGTAATATCATGTAGTTGTCACAGCTTTTTGAAACATATTTTTAAAATTGAGGACAATTATAAGATGTAATCTACTTAAGGAACACCCTAACTGAAAAACCAGAATTTACCAGAGATTCAAGGTACTTTAAAAGCAAGATTTCTTTGGCACATTTAAATATTTACAAATAGTTAACTCCTGGATACACTAAAATGTAAGGGCTAGAATAAGGGCCAAGTGAAGAACAATAAGAAATTCAATTCCTACTCAGTTGTAAAGAGAAATGAAGATAAATCATCTCTGTCAATACAATAGTTGACTTTTATAAATCATTTTACCATTTACAAAGTGCATAAACCACTGAGGAAATATGATTTTGCATGCACCAATTTGATTTATAAAATACTAATATGTAAAGAGATACAGCCATCCTAAACTATTAGGTAGGTATTGCAGCATAAAGCACATTTATAGGTTTGAGTATAAAGTATACTAACATGATCTTTTTCTTATTAAACACTGTGATTTATTCACTTACTTATTCAGACAAGTTTGCACTATATACTTGTCATTTCTGAATAATCTAGAAATGATACTTCAAAAAATTATCATGATTGCTATACTATCCTATTTTTAAAATATATTCAGAAATCAGGTACCTCTCCTTCCCCCAACATACAAAAATCCTAACCCTAACACTGACAACAAAAACAATGACAATAATACTGTTTTGGGAGGTCACCAAAATTCTTTATATCTTACCTTATTTTATCTCCATAACAATACTATGTAGTAGTTCCTACTATTACATCCATTTAACAGATGAAAAAAAAACTGAATCAAGGTATAGTTAAGTGATTTGACCTGAATAATATAGTTAATAAAGTGTCTGAGGCAGGATCTTAAAGGTTATTCCTCAATCTCCTACACAACTTCTCTGCCTTTGGCTTGATCATGAGCTATACCAAATTTATTGGTAACTTTGAGATTTCTGATTGTATACAGATGTCTATAATGAAACCCATGAAAAAGAGAATAATGACATTAAATAACTCTTGTTCATATGCGTCACCTCTGAGGGAGAGTTTTTATCAATTATTTATTTAACCACTCTGTGTGCACAATCACAGAGTTTTAAAATTACTATCCTTTAATGAGTAAAATGTGTTTTGAGTTCTCTAGATAATAACTGACTATGTTTTTCATTTTGGCTATTTTTAGACCTAAACAATAAGTAATCATCTATATAAAGAAAGACAAAATGCAGTGACCATACACTACTGGAATAGAAAAAATATCTAAATCCTAGTTTTTCATATAAACTGACTCCTTGTGGAGAATTCTTAAATTCTAATTGATAATCTTAAATTCAGTAGCAGATGTGCTAACAGAGTTTGTTTTCTAAAGGAGTGAATAATGCCTTCCCAAGTTAAGTGGGGACTGCAATATTCTTTAGCATAACTAGCACATAAGATCTTTGATTTGAAGATACAGTCTAAATAAGAAATGTTAAGTGCTGTATTTCATTTTGCAAGTAACTGCTTCAATAAAGCCCTATTACTTACTGACAAAAGATCTTAAAAAATCAATATTCCATTTTCTAGCCACATTTTACTATTAGAAGATGAAGCCTTCATTAAAATGAAAATTACCCTATTGTGAAACATTAACAGTCATTCAGAGGCCCCAACATTAATGCTCAGTACATTGTTTGTAGATATATTATTTTAAAACAACTAATAAGGAGCTGAAAATATTTCCTTCAGATCTATAAATGTGCCAGAAGTATACAGGTGACTACAGAAAGGTTACAGCATCATAGTTAATCATTGGGGGTTTTAGAAAGTGAAAGGCAAATATCAGTTTTACATACAGAAAATACTGACTTGGGAAATGACCACTTGCTAAAGTAATTTTTGTGGAAGATTCACTCATTTCTACTTTATTACACTACGTATTTCATTTCTATTATCACTCTTTTTTAAAAAATTGATTTATTTCCTTGTTTATATCATTCATTTCCACAAGATTTTGAGTTACAAATTTTCTCCCCATCTTTCTCCTACCCAACACCTCAAAACAGCGATCCCACTGTATACCCCTCCCCCAATCTGCTCTCTCCTATGTCCTCTCCCTCGTCCCTCTGACTTTCCAGGAGGGCGGGATGGATCTCCCGACCACAGTGCCTGTGTATCTTAATTCCTAGTTGGATGTAGTTAATAGTATTTTCACTCTTAATGTGTTAAATTACTGTATGATGAAAACAAAAACAACCATCTCTAGATTCAAAAAGCGTTGTTTGTTTTAGAATGACTGGCAAATTAAGAATACCAATTCACGGAGGTGGAGCCAAGATGGCGGCATAGCAGCAGCAACATATTGCAGCTCTCACATAGCCACCCCAAAATACCCATAAAAGAGGACTCTAAACCAATCCTAGAACTCCAACATGCACACAAAGATACTTCCCACTAAAGTCAGCTCGGTTATGAGGAACCATATCAGCACTGCGAACCAAAACCAGCCTGGCCTGAAGCCACGGCTGTGCCCCGGGGGCGGCTGGACGGCAGGAGTGGAGGAGCCTCTCAGGTGAGCGGATTAGCAGCAGCTGCAAGTGGGAATTGTAAAGGGGGGAGATAAGCAGTCGGGCCGGAAGGCCTCCAGAGTGGAAAAGCGAAAGGCAGAGGTTTTGCACCCGCCTCGGCGTTGCAGCTTCCGCCCGCAGCCTGCAGGCAGCAGGGGGACTGAGCGATTGTTTTCAGGCCAGTGCTCTCGCGTTGAGCGGCCTGGATCCAGATCGCCGTCTTGGGGCTCGGTCTTGGAGTCCTCGCTATCCAGTCAGCCGGAAGTAAATAGGAGGAGTTCCCAGCCTCTTCCTAAGAGCTACAGCAGC
>CM053580.1:97196598-97219409 GCA_028627135.1 Pseudochirops cupreus | reverse complement strand
GGATGAGAGCCCCTAGATTTCATTCCTCCATCCCAACTTCTGAAAGTCTAGGCACGTAGCTTCAAGAATCCAGGCCGCGGGTTGCTAGCCCCAGGAAAAACCGCTGACCCTGCTATGCGCCCTGCGTTCCCTCCTACCCAGTTCTGTTGGTCCTCACCTCTGCTGTGAGAGGGCTGCAGAAGCCTCCGGCTGGGTGAGGCTTCCCAGTCTGCCGCACTCTGCTCTCAGGTCCGCGCTGGTGCCACTCCTGTGGAGACCATGTTTTTTTTACCCACTACACCACAGTGCTTCTCTGACCTACTAAACAGGGGAAATGATGTTGGAGAAGCTAGAGGAAAGGAGAGGAGGACATGCCACAGAAGGATAGCATATGGAAAACAAGAAATTAAAAGATTTTTGGAAAAGTGGAGTGGAGGGGTAAGTTGTAAGGGATAAGGTTAATGAGACAAAAAAGAAAAGAATGCTCAAATATAAAAAATCGATTTCATGGAATAGCATGACAGCTATTATATGAAGGAAATGTGAATGTTTAAAGAAAATTTTAAAAGATAGCTGAGTAAAAGAACATGGAATTTGACCTTAGGAAAAAGGCAGGGGAATAGTGAGTGTGTAAAAAAACAAAAAAGGCTGGAAAGAAAATCGATTGATGGAAGGAGAGTGAAAGAAGAGGTTATGAAGAAGACAAAAAGAGAAGAGGAAAAAAAAAAGACAAAAGGGGTGAGGCAGATATGGGATAGAGGATCTTAATGAATAAAAACACGAAGGTTATGCTTGTGGCCACAGGCCACGAGGGCCATTAGCAATTTGACTTGTTTTGTTTTGGGTTGTTACCATGGGATTGAAAATTAACTTTTCTTCTGGGAATCACAGAAATTCATTTATCTTAATACCCAATAATGTGGACTTTTAATCTGCCTTCCATGTATTACCCTCTGGGTGATAGGGAAAAATGATAATGAATCATAAATTAATTTTAGGGAATTTGATTGACATTAGAAATGAGTAGTAGATCAGATCGACCCAGTAGAGCAAAAGCTTTTGCACTTCTGGGGCAGTGCGGCAGTTACAGAAGGTCTTGGAGTGATTTTTTAGGATGTTAAAAATAGTTGGATGCTGACCTTCGAATGAGCATGTACAATGGTAGCCATTGTGGCTTTGCTGAAAGAACAATAGATTTGGAATTAGTGTACCTCAGTTGGAATCCTGACTCTGTCACTTATTATCTATATGACTTTGCATGACTTTTGCTACTCATTATCTATACGGCTATTACTTTCTTCTTCCTAGGCTTCAATTTTGCCCATCTGTTAAATGATACCAGTTGGCAAAGGGATTTCTGGGATCTCTAATAGCTCTAAATTTTATGCAAACCCTACATTTTAGAATTAAGTACAGTGACAGTTGAGTGGATCTGAGATTTCATCAGTGTACATTCCTACTAAGAAATACTCTACCAGTACTATTTGTCAACTTTTCTGCTGCTTACAGCTTCAGAGAGTTGCCCTCAACATTGAAAAATTAATCAGATTTCCCAGGGTCACCACACCAGGGCATATCAGAGATAGAATTCGAATTTAATGTCTTCCAACTCCAAGGCTAGGTCTCTCTCCACTTACCCACATGGCCTTAGTCATCTGTAATTTTCATGTAGTATGGTTAATATATTAAATGTCTCTGTGTCTATAAATCTTCCCAGTGTTTCAACTAAAGAATGTTCTTCTTTACTAATTGATATACATAAAACCCAAAGAGAAATAAAAATCAAATAAGAAATACAGTCTATAACATGAATTAGTAGTATTTTGTTCATGTTGCAAATGATGTTATATTTTAGAATGTGAAAGTAGAAGAGGCCAAGGATAAATGCCGCACCCACCTCCATCACTCTTTAGAGGGTTTCTCCCGTTTCCAGATGTTAATCTCACGAGATCCATAAGAGGGATTTCATGCTTGCAAGCATGAGATTATAAAACTTTACCTCCTCAGTTCTAAGACAACAACCTTCTAATAGAGACACAAGACTTCTCTTTACACTAGAACAACTTTTAAATTTATAGAACAAGTACCCCAAATTCTAGGCATGTTTAAAGGTTGGATGTACCATAGTTGCCGCATGAAGAAGTTGGTAGATAAAAAAAGTAATCAAATAAATATTCAGAATAACCAGATGAACTCAACCATTTTTTAACTTAAAAATGTGTTTTATTTTGTTGGTGGTGTTTGGTTTAATTTTTCCTTTTCTTTTTTTTTTTTTTTTTGAGCTTCTGTTGAAACCTATTCTTTACTGTTTCTTTTTACATTTCTTGAGTGTCTGAGAAAAAGGACTAAGGAGATAGAGCTCTGCGACTGACTTTTGTGTTAATTAAAGCTAGGTTGGTTTTCTTTAAACTATCTAAGACTATATATGATCTTCACTGAACATTTATTACAGAGCCTAGAATAGGACCAAATAATCTACACCCATCAAAATAATCTGCTGGCAAAAATATTGGTTATTCCCTCCTTCTTCCTCTTCAGTCTCTACAAAGATAGAACCACATTTATTTCAGGAGTAGAATCATTATATGATCATAGAATCAAAACAGAAAGAAAACTTAGATCACCTAATTCAGTCCCTTCTTTTTATGGTTGGGGAAACATGGGGGTTGTCTTGTCCACGGAAGCTCCTGTGATTTCCCATCACCCTCCATAGCACTTCTTGTACCTGCCTCTTACTATCCCTATCCTTATCCCTGTTTTAGCTTCCCTATCAGTAGATTATAAACTCTTTGAGAACAGAGACTATATCATACTCTTTGTATCCAGACTAGAATTAGAGCAGCAGACTAGTAGGTTCTGTTATAAAATGTTGGTGAAATTTGTCTGATTGAACCTTGTTAAATATCTATGACTACTTAAACATTGTCAGGATACTGTAAATGTGTCACAGAATTGGAGCAAGATAATGGATAACCACATTCTGTGAGAAAAAGGACTCTTGTCTGGGTGGTGCCATGGACTTACCCCTGGAGCTGGAAAGGACTCCCTTCAAATCCTGCCTCAGATACTTACTGACTGTGTGACCTTGGGCAAGAAGGCACTTAACCTGTCTGTCTCAGTTTCCTCATCTGTAAAGTAGGGATAATAATAGCACCTACCTCCCAGGTAGTCTGACAGAGCTCAGTCTGTCTCCTCAGTCCTTTTTCTCAGATGCTCAAGAAATGGAAAAAAACGGTAAAGAATAGGTTTCCATAGAAGCTCAAAAATAAAAAAGAAAGGAAAGGAAAAACAAAACCAAACACCACCAACAAAATAAAATAAAATTTTAAATAAAAATGGTTGAGCTCATTTGGTTATTCTGAATATCTATTTGTTTGATTTTTTTTTTTAATCTGCTAACTTCTTCATGGGAGCTAACTGTTGTTATGATTAAATTCAGGAAACATTTATTAAGTGCTCACTATGTACAAGACCTAGTTCTAAGTATTAAAGAAACAAAGATGCATAAAATGCAGTTTCTAAATTCTAAAGAGATTACAAGCACTTTGGAAAGACAAGACCCTTCATCTCTCAGCTCCAGGCATTTTTTTCTGGTTCTCACTCATGCCTGGAATGCTCTCCATCCTGCCCTGCTTTGACCACTGACCTCCCTGGCATCCTTACAGTCCCAACTAAAATCCCACCTTCTGCAGGAAGCCTTCCCTAAGCCCTCTTCATTCCAGTGCTAGCCCTCTTTTAATTAGTTCCTGTTCATCCCATATATACCTTGCTTTGTATATATTTGTTTGCATGTCATCTGCTACCTTAGATTGTAAATTCCTTGAGGGCTAGGATTATCTTTGGCCTTTTAAAAAATTCCCCGTATTTAGCACAGTGCTTAATAAATTGAATGAAGAAGTGAATAAACAAATGAGTTTGAATGGGGTAAATGCATCAAAGAGATAGAGAGTACTCATTGGCACTTAACCCATAGTAGATGTTCAGTAACTCTTGCTGATTAGTTAGTAACTAATCTCTGAAATCTGAAGATTCTGTTTCTGTTGGTCTGACTCCTACAGCATCTATGTAGCTTTTGACTTTAGCTGTAGGTTCATAGATTTAGAGCCAGAAGGGGACTCAGACAGAGGTCAATGACTGCAGCCCCTTCATTTATAGATAGAGAAACCGACTCCTGGCAAAGTTCAATGACTTTGCCTGTGCTCACAAGGCACTAAGTGACAGAGGTATTATTTAAAGCTCACGTCCTTTGAATCTAAAATCGGTGTTCTTTTCACTGTCCCAATCTGCCTGTGGTAGAAGTGGTGTGGCACAGCTAGTTGTACTCCGGCAGCTAGTAATTTTACCTGTGGCTGCGCATATGCCCAGGGTAATACAGTTGTTTGGCATAATGGGAATCTTGTAATTGCATTATAATTTTACAATGAAACCTTTGGTTATCAGACGTGCCCTGCTCTCGTCTCTTTGTTTAGTCACAAATTGTAAGTGAGCATGTTAATGCCATGGAAATACCATATCTCAGTTGGCATTTAACACCACCTCTTTGTTCGTAATAGTAAGGGTCACTGTTGGCAAACTGTGCTTTTGATAGAATGTCTGTCATTATTTACTTCTACTAGCAGACTATTCTCATTTTTAATACAGAAGTTCAAAGGTCTACACAACCCCATATTAGTATTCTTTACTTCCTGCAGATAAGATTATATAAGTCTAGTCTTTGACCCTTAGATTTTTTTTTCATAGAAGCTCTTTTTTTGGGGGGGTGGAGGGGGTTCTGTGTGTGTGCATTGCCCTGCTGCCTATAACTCACAGTCCCAGCCAGGATTAGTTTCTCGTTAAGGCAGCTGAGATGGTTTCTCCATCTGGGACCATCCCCCGCCATTGTGTATGCCACCTGATTGGCCAGAACCTTGGCTGTCAGCTATGTTTCCCTGAAGCCTTCTTTCACCTCCTGTGCCACTTCACTGCTGGCTGGCCCATTTTCTGCCTTCCTGTATTAACTCCCCCTGTATGCTATGATGTTCTTCTAAATTCGGTTCTGTTTCCTTATCATTCATCTAATTTTCCTGTTATATCACCTGAGTGATTCATTCATGTGTTAGTCCGACAAGCATTATTAAATTTAGTTCTGATACGTGCCTAGCACTGTTCTAGGCACCGTGGGGAATGCAAAATAATAATGAGATCTATTCCTGTCTCTGTTCAAGCAGCCTTGAGCAGGAGCTAGCCCAGATTGCAAACCCTTACTACCATGCAGAAAAAAAAAAGTCTGAAGGCAAAATTGTAGGTCATGTGTGAGGGTATTTATAGCATGTTATAAATGTAATACATCACCTGTAAACTTGCAGCCATTCCAAATAATTTTTAAAATGGGAATAATTAAAAATACCATTTTCTATGCAATTGAGAGAGGCTCTTCACTAGAATAATTTTTTCTTACTCATAGATTTATAAGTAGAAGGGACCTCAGAGGTGATTTGTAGTCCAAATCCCTAATTTTAGTTTCTTCATTAGTTAAGTGATTATCCCAAGTTCACAGAGGCAGCAGTAGCAGACTCAGGATTTGAACACAGGGCCTCTGGTTCCAGAGTCAGTGCTTTGTGCATTATATTGTACTTTTCATCGCTGTTCCTCAAAAACCTTCAGTGTGTCACTGTTACCTTTTGAAGTTCATACTCCTTGATTAGCAATTCAAAGCTGATAATTTTTCATCCTTATTTCATGTTACTACCCTCTGTTCCCTTTATGCTCTGGTGAAACTGGGGTTTTCCCTGAACCCTTAATGTGTCTTGTCCCTTTTCACTTCTATGCCTTTGTTCACACTGTTTTCCATCTCCCTCTTCATGCTGTAAGTACTCACCCATCTTTAAAGGTCAATTTAAGGCCACTCCTCTAATTAGCCATTTATACACTCACTTTATAATAACCTTCTCCCACGGTACTCTTCTTAGCACTAGTTTTTGTATTTCTCCAGTGAACCAAAAGTGTAATGTGTATGTTAGAATGTTTTTTGCTCTCTTCCACTTCTTTCCCAGTAGGACTACAAACCCTACAAAGGCAAGGTCTATATGTTTTTCAAATCACAGCCCCTCCTCCAGTACCTAGTTGACTTGTTATGCACACAGTAAGTTTATTAAAAAAATTAAGAAAGTTTTATTAAATTGATTTAATTTTGATGCCACTTATTTCTAAGGGTCTTGGTTTTCTTGTCTATAAAGTGAAAAAAGTTCAGACCTTGGAAGTACTTTTCAAACCTCACAGTCTGTGATTCCAAAATACACTTCCTATCCTGTCGTGAAATCCAAGACTTCCTTAAATTCATACATTCTCAACAAATCACAAAGTCACTTGTATATAGAGAATGGTGAGACAAAGCACTGTATAATCAGCTAATTAACAATTATTGCTTGCCAGACTCTGTTCATGAGGGCTGGGTATAGAGAGAAAAAAGTGAAATAGTTACTGCCTTCAGACAGGTTACAATTTCTCTATGGGTAAGACAACATGTACCTATCTATTAAGGGTACATGCAAAATGAATACCAGGTCATTAGAGTCAGGGAAAGGATCAGGAAAAGCAGCACATAGAAAATGACTTCTTGAGTTGAATTTTGATAGAAACTAGGGATTCTAAGAGGCAAAAGGGAGGAAAGAACATCCTATGCAAGAGGGACATCATGTAAAGGCATCGGTAGAGAGAAATCAAGTGTCCAATGTGAGAAACAGCCAGAGAAAACATGCCTAGACAGAAAAGAAGTAATAGGCTGGCAAGTTAGGTTGACATCGAAGATCATTTAAAGGGCAAAGTGTATTAAATGTGCAACAGAGGAATTTAAATTTGATTTTAGAATTAATAAAAGAGCCACAGGAATCCAGTGAGTCAGGGAGTGACATGGTGGAAATGTTCTTTAGGAAAATCACTTTGGCCACTGAGTGGAGGCTGCATTGGAAAGGGCAGAGATCAGTTAGCAGGGTATAGCACTAGTTCAGGTGAGAGGTGCTAAAAGCTTGAGTCAGGGTCATGATAATGTCAGCAGAGAGAAGGGGAAGGATGTGAAAAATGTTGAGGATGTGTGATCAAAAAAGATTTGGCAACTGATCGCATATGGAGGGTGAGAGAGAGTGAAAAGTTAAGGATGATACCAAAGTTAGGAACTGGAGTGACTAGAAAGGGCTGTTGCCCTGGGCAGTAATAGCAAGAAGGGTTGGTTTTAGAGAAAAGATAACTAGTTTGGTTTAGGTTATGTCGCATTAGAGATGCTTACTCCAGGATGTCTATTTGGAGCTGTCCAGTAGGCAGCTAGTGATTTGGAGTTCAAGTTGAAGTCTGAGTCTGGATATATAGAGCTGAGATTCAGGATAGTGACTTGTGGTACACTAGAAGTGCATTGTACATATTTAACAACTAGCTTTGTGGGGTTTGTGGGGAGGGGGCACAAAAAAAATCGTGTGTACATTACATACTTTTTAAGTTTAATCTGCATTTTTAACATTTCCTCCATCATTTTTGTAAGTTTAGGCAATCAGCAAAACAATAAAACAAGTGCTGATTTGTAATATTTGCTGATTCCAAGGTGAAGATGCTACCTGAACATTTAACAATTGCCTGTCAAGAGCTGGTTCCAGCACACCCAGACGTATAGCTACGGTTTAGGTATGTGATGATGGATGGTGAATCAGTAAAGGATACTAAGAAGGAACAGTTAGACATGCAAGAGTTCAGGTCATAAAAACTCAGAAAAGGGAAGAATATCCAGGAGGGATAGGTGGTCAACTATAGAAAATGCCTCAGAGAGGTCAAGAAGTATGAGGATCGAGAAAAAACCATCAAATAAAGGATCATTGGGAACTTTAGAGAGAGCAGCTTCAGTTGACTGAACAGATTGTAAAGAGTTGACGAGGGAGGCAGCTTTTTAAAAGAAGTTTGGTTGTGAAAGCTAGGAGTGATTAAGGACAATAGCTTGGAAGAGTCCAGAGTCATTTCTAGAAAGGACAACAGGAAACGTGGTTTGCTTTTGCTGGAGGATTCATACATCCCAAAGTAAATAATATTCAAGACTTAGTGGTGTGAACACCACACAGAGAAAGGAATCGAATCGGATTGGTGTCCAAGGGAAGGAAAAGGTCACATCTTCCCCTCTTCTTCTCCTATTCTCACTGTCCCTCTACTCTGTTCTCTCATGTGCATGTATACCTTCTTCCTGCCTCTCACATACATTTGCACACACATCCCATCCATGATATCTGGTTATAAATACTGTGTCTTATACATGTTCCCCATAATACCTAGCATGGTGCTTTGTGTATATAATAGACAGTAAATGAATATTTTAAGGCAGCTAGGAGGCACGGTAGATAGAGTACTAGGCCTGGGGTCAGGAAGACTCATCGTCCTGAGTTCAAACTTGGCCTCAAACATTTACCAGCTGTGTGACCCTGGGCAAGTCATTTAATCCTGTTTGCCTCAGTTTCCTCATCTCTACAATGCGCTGGAGAGGGAAATGGCAAACCACTACAATATCTTTGCCAAGAAAAACCCAAATGAGGTCATAAAGAGTCAGACATGACTGAAAATTGTTCAACAGAAGTGAATATTTGTTGAATGCATGAATGAAGGGACAAATGAATGAGTACGGATCGGGAAATTGGCAATGTAAAAGGTACTTTAAAAAAAAGGACACTAATCAATTCTCATTTTTCAAATAAGCCCAGTTTCTAGACACTGACATTGATGTAGAAAGATTGCTATCAGATGCATCATGGGATGGTATCAGTGACCTAAGTTTTCCATCATCTAAAGAGATAATACTTGATTGTCTTTTCCACTCATTGCCAAAAACAGAAAAAAGCTTCTACCTCTGAGCCCAGCCCTCCAATACACACACACACACACACACACACACACACACACACACACACACACACACACACACACACACACACACACACACACACACACACACAGAAAGAGAGAAGTTGATGTACTCTGTCATTCCTTCCTTTTCAAAGACCTAGGCTTGTAGCCTTACCTGATAAAGAATTCTGTCACTGAAGTGTGCTATTTGTGGACCTGACTTTGGAATTTCTTAGAAGTGAATTGACATAGTAAAAATTCTGAAGTAGACAAAAGTTTGCATTTTTCTGCCCTCTTTCACAACACTTTTTCTAGTCCCTTGGCAGACACCTCCTCCCAATATCCCTTTCATTGTCTCTTAGCTATCAACCAATTTTTTCTAAACTGCTAATTGAACAATAAGGTTTTAGAAAAAAACAAAACCAAAATTCAGATTGTGGTAGTAGTTAAGATATTTCTACCATGTCTTTTCTCTTCCACCCTTTGGATTCATCCCAGGTGACCCTGGATTCAGGGAGCGTATTTCTCCAGAATGTCCACGGGCTACCAAGGCAGTTTTTCAGCAGTGTGTGTTTATGCATAGGGCAATGATGGGGAAGGGAAGAATTCCATAGGGAAATAGTTTAAGAATAGCCATCAAGACAACCCTTTCACCTTCAGTCCAAATTGGGGAGCTAGTGAATAAAATGAAAATCTGACACCCCATATTTGAAGGATGTCTTACAATGTAAGCACCTGCTCTAAATATAGAATATATTATCGTTAAACCTATGCTCTTTACTTTTGTGTTTCTGGGTTGTATCTCCTCCCCTTCATTCCTCTCTCCTCAGAAGAATCTAAACTCCTTGAAGAGTAAATACTTTGTTTTTGGCTTTGTGTGCTTCATGCCTATCTCAGTGCTTTCTACATGGAGATAAGGATTAGAGCTGTGATTTTGTTGGTACAGGGTGGAATTCCCTCTCCCCAGGTAGATGAGCCACCTTTCTGCATCTTACTGCCTTAGAGGCTTCATAGAACAATGAAAACTTCTGTGACTTGACTTTGTATGTCAGAGGTGGGGTTAGAACCCAATTCTTCCTGACTCTTAAGACTAATGCTGCTTTATAAATAGTAGGCATTGAATAAATATTGGTGGAATTGAATGATATGATCTCAGAAGTCCTTTTAGCTCCATAATAAGCTATGATTTTATGACCTAGTATTACAAAATCCAGAATCCTCTTTACACATCCTCTAATTTTGCAGAAATACAGCTATTGATACCATCCCATTAGGAGTCCTGGTATTTTAACCAGAAAAGTAACTACTACTTTGCGGGATAGAGATCATTCATGTGGCATCCATCAAACCTCTACCATGTACCAGTGTAGCACCAATGCAATATTCACAGAGCCAAGGATCACTATAAATAAGCCAGTATAGTGCTTGATCACAAAATATAACAGACTGTCCATATAGAAGACAGAAGCAAAACATTTATTCAGACACTAGAAAACCGAATCCCAAAAGCAGTAAGCTGATTCCATCATAGTAGCAAAGAAATTAATAAGCCATAACAGCACAGAGAGCCACAGCATCTTTTAGCCTTCCCACAAACCAGCATTTCCTCACAAGCCTAACTGTCTCCCTGGGATTCCTCTTCTCCTCGCCCCAGTCTAGCTCCTCTCACTCCCAGCTTCTTGTGGGCTCTGCTCTATCCTTCAGCAAACTACTCCCACCACAGGCTCCATGTGATTACATTCATCCTATTAGGAGGCAGAATTCTTTCAAGCAAGGGAAGTCCTCAAATTCCCTTGGGCTTATTAAGGGGCAGGAAAGATATTCAGATTCCCATTACCATTACAACCAGGGATTCTGATAGAGAGATAGCGAATGTGAAAAAGGAAGAGTGAAAGGGAGAGAAAGAGGGAGAAGGGAAACACTGGTTTCCCATGAGGAAGTTTTTTGAGTATGAAAACAATGATAGTGTTTGCCCTGAGAAACAAAGCAAGAGTATGACCTAAGAAAAAGAAATCAATGAATCTTTAATTTCAAAATGCTTGTGAGAAATCCCTGCCTCTCCTATCGTTTAAGAGCCTTGGTTAATGAATATATTTTTAATGATCCACTAAATAATAATCTAAGAATATGTTATGGATATAATTTTAGTAACCAAAAGAAGAAGAACAAGAACAACAAAAGAAAATTCCAGTTCTAATCATTAGGTCCTTTCTATCTGTGAAATGAAAATACTGTTTACCTGGTTTGTTTTACCTACAAATGCCTTGATAATAGGCTTAGATCATTAATTTGTAAAGAACAATAGGTAAAATAATAGGATCCCATCAACATCATTAATATTGAACTCAGTTTATTTTTATTAAAACATTTTGGCGTGCCTTTTGAGATTTAATTGGAGAATTAATCTTTCTCTGAAAATAATTATAGAGAATAAAGTACATAGCTCTCTACCCTATTCTTCCTTTGTTTGCTATCGTTTGGGGGGCTGTACTCATCCATATGGTGTGGGAATGTGAATAGACTCTAAGTGGTCCCTTTACCCAAAGCAGCTTGGAGGCAGTATTCTTATTCAGGAAAGAAGAAGAATTCTCATTGAATATGTTACATAGCAAAGTGAAGTATTATTTATGCTCTAAATATTTATATATTAAAAAATAACATTTTAAAATTGCTATCCCAAAGTGCACTTGAGTCTTTTGAATTCTCAAGATAGTCTCTTGAATAAAAGACATCTACATATAAAAGAAAGCTCCTTGTCCCCTCTTCCCCCTCTACATCCATACATTTCTCCCTTCCTCCAAAGAAAAAATTTCTGATTGCCTTTTTCTGGTTAATAAGAGTAGTCACTGATGAATTTGAGCTAATAGCATGACTTATTAAAACTCTGTAAAAGTGTTGAGTGAGGGTGACTAACAAGCATGAACATAATTTGTAAGTTAACCAAAATTAGAGGTATGAGCATACTTCTGTTTTGTATATATAGCTCTTTTATAGCCCTTCACAACTGGCTCCTTCTCTCTCTCTCTCTCTCTTTCTCTCTCTCTCTCTCTCTCTTTCTTTTGCTTTCTCTCTCTCTTTCTCTTTCTCTCCCTCTCACTCACTCTTTCTGGGGGAAGGCAGGACAATTGGGGTTGAGTGACTTATCCAAGGTCACATGGCTAGTAAGTGTGTCAAATGTCTGAGGTCATATTTGAACTCAGGTCCTCCTGACTTCAGAGCTGTCACTCTATTCACTGCGCCACCTAGCCGCCCCTCCTTCTCTTATCAGTATTTTTTTTTTAACTCATATTCCCTTCCATCCACTCTATGTATGGATCAGGCACATTTACCTATTTGCTGTTACTCATGCAGAACATTCCATCTCCTGTCTCCCATCTCCAGGCTTTTGCCCTGGCTGTCCTCCATGCTTGGAATGTTATCCCTTCTAAACTTTCTTTTCCAACTTTTAGAATCCCAGGCTTCCTTCAGGATTTAGCTGAAGCCTCACTATCTGCAATAGTCTTTTCCTGCTCTGTCTAGCTGCCCCCCTAAAGCTACTTTGTATCTGTGTTATATGTAGCTTGCATATGTTTGTATATGTTGCCTCTCATATTAGAATGTAAGCTCCCTGAGGACAGGGATGGTTTTTACCTTTTCTTTGTATCCTGGCATTTAACACAGTGCCTGGCACATGTACATATGCTTAATAAATGTTTAATTGACTCCGAGACTTACCGAGACTTCAGGCACGGGCAGTTTGGTGCATTACTGAGGGTTTTCTTTCATTCTGTCATCTATTCCCTTTGAAGGAATACTTATTTCTTATTTCTTTATTATCTTCTTCTTTAGCTTTTTGTCAGTTGTATAAATTTGTACTTTTATAGCTTTTATTCTTAAGAGTTCACTCTTAAATACCTAGAGTAAAGAAGAAAAATCACCATTTTCACTAGGTTGAAAGCTAAGTAAAATATATCCCCCAATATAGAGGCAAGGCCAGTCTTGAAAAATGAGCATTTCTTTTCAGAGAAATAAAACATTTCTAATGAAAGTAAGATCTAGCTATCATTCATGAATGGGCATATTGGGCAACCTTCTTCACATAGTGTTTTGAACTCAAATGACTAATTGTCATAGGAATTTGCCTCCTCTCAGCATGGTTCTCCCCTCCAAAATATTCACTTTTACTCACTGATATATTTTAATGCTGGTATAGTTTATTTGAAATCATTGTCCTTTCTTGGAATTAATTCATTTAACTAAATTAGATGCTAGTAGTGAGCTAATGTTTTTTTGTAAGGTCTAACTGACTAGGGAAAGGGGGCTGGAAGGTACTACTGTCTTTCCTTCTGGGTCCCAACACACTATAATGATGTTGTCAAAAGTTGTGGATTTAAGAGTTAGAGAACTCTTTTTGAGTCAATAGATGTTACAAAGGTGAAATCAACAGGTTTTGGCAACAGCTTGGATATAGGAGTTGGGGGAGGGGAGAGCAAGGAATCCAGGATGACTCCTAAGTTTAGACCCTGAAGGATTGAGAGGATGGTGTTGGCTTCTACAATAATAGGGAAGGTAGGAGAAGAGGAAGACTTGGGACCAAAGATAGTGAATTCTGTTTTAGACGTACTAAGTTTAAAATATCTGTGAACATCCAGTTCAAGATGTCTGAAAGACAGTTGGAAGTGTGAGATTGGAGGTCAGCAGAGAGATTGAGTCAGGAAAGGTAGATTTGAGAATTCTCAGCGTAAAGGTGATTAAATCAATAGGAGCTGATGAAATCACCTAGTGAAGTAGTATAGCTGGGGAAGAGAACCCAGGACAGAACCCTGAGGGATACTTTGGGAATGACCTTGGGGAGGATCCAACAAAGGAGACATAGGAGTGGCCAAGATAGATATGAGGAAAACCAGGAAAGAGTAGTGTCCTGAAAACTCAAAGAAAAAAGAGTATCAAGGTGGAGAGAGTCATCAGTAATGTCAAAGGCTGCAGAGAAGTCAAGGAGAATGAGTCTTGAGGAAAGGCCATTAAATTTTGCAACTAAAAGAACATTAGTGACTTCAGAGAGAGCAGTTTTGGCGGAATGATAAAGTCATACTGAAAGAGGACAAATTATAAAGTGTTAAGAGAGTGAGGAGAGAAAAAGTGGAAGTAACTATTGTAGATGGACTCTCTAGGGAGTTTAGCTACAAAAGGCAGAAAAGAAATAGAATGGTAGTTAACAAGGATGGAAGGATCAAGTCAGAGTTTTTTCAGAATAGGGAAGGCAGTAGAACCAGTGGAGAGGAGAGATTGAAATATGTAAGAGAGTGAGTATGACAGAGGGAACGATCTGTCGGAGGAGGAATGGGATCACTTGAACAGGTAGCAGGGTTTTCTTTGGTAAAGAGTAAGGCAAGACAGAGATGAAGGAGGTGATAGTAGCACAAAGCATATGAGTGAAAGGAGATGAGGATGAGGGGAGAAGAGGGAGTTTATTGCAGATAGCCTCAATTTTATCTGTAAAATATGAGGCAAGGTTTTCAGTTGAGAGAGTGGGCATAGAGGGAGTCATGAGAGGTTTGAGGAGGGTTGGAAAGGTCTAGAAGAGTCACTATGGAGATTGGGATAGAGAGTTGATAAGGCAGGTGTAAAAGGATTGCCTAGCAGCAGTGAGGACCCAGTTGACACTGCATAACATACATTTGGAGTGACTCCAGTCAGAATGATTGCTTGTCTTTCTCCACCTTCATTCAATAGCATATGTGTAGACATGAAGGGAAAAGCTTTTGGAATAAAAGTATAGTTGCTAGACTAGTAAGAATAGAAAAAAAGAGGTGACAGTTGTGAAAGATGATAGAATTGTCAGATCTTAGTAGCTGAATGGACATGAGAGGTTAGGGGAAAATAAAACACAAGAGACTGCATGGATGGATCTTCTCTGTTCCTCCTTTCTTCTCTTACTCCCCTTTCCCCTCTTACTCCCTTTACTTGTAGGATCATAAAATTGGGTACATACTGATATGGAAAAATCCCTTCCCCAGCTGATGTCTTGCAAGTAAATTATGTTAGGAAGTTGCCTGAGGTCACCGAGACATTGGGCGATTTATCCATATTCACACAGATAATATGATTTAGAAGCAAACCTTGAACCCATTCTTCAAACTCCACTGTACCACAATTAAGAGCTAGAAGTAATTTTAAAGGTCATTAAATGATGCTACTTTGACAGAAATTATAAAATCAGAAAGACAACAGTTTTGGAGTTTCTTTTGGAGGGGGAGGGAAGAAATCATATACTTGTTATTGTAAGTATTGCTTTTGATGTAGCAATGGTATATCCAAGTGGGGTTATAGGAAATAGAGATGTGGACTTGGAACTTGTAAGAGTCAGAAGTGAAGATACAGATTTGAAAATCAAATGCAAGGAGTGGATAATTAAAGTCATGAAAGGCAATGGAAATTCCCAGGGTAAGAGTGTAAAGAAAGAAGATGAGTCCTAGAAAAGAACCTTGGAGTGCATGCACTAAGGAAGACAAGAAGAGAATGAGGATCCTACAAAGAGAAAAGACCAGTTAGAGAATTTGGGAACCAGATGCATATGTTGACTCAGAAACTAAGGGAGAAAAGAGCATTCAGAAATATGGAATTGAATTAAGCATTCCAGACAATACGTTTAATAGTGCTTAGGGCTGCAGAGAATTTTGTTAAATGTAGTGATCAGTTTGAATGACCACCAAGAGATCAGCTTCAGCAAAGTATTTGGAAAGGAAACCAAGTTCCAAAGAATTGACAAGCTTAGTGTGATAAAGTGGATTCATTAAGTTTAGGTAACTGATTTCCACAAGGGGGAAGAGAAAAGACAGGACAATAATTGGAAAGAGCAAAATGGTTTAGAATTGGGGAGATCTGAGCATGTAGGCAAATAAGAAGGTGTCAGTAGAGAAGGGAAAGTCTGAATGATGATGCAAAGCTGTAGAGTGATCAGGATAGGATCAAGGTCCCAGACATAGATTATCCTTAGCAAAAAGTGGGGATACTACTTCCTGTGGCTAGAAGAAAGAGTCCTGGTGATGATGATGCCAACAGGTGTTTAGGAGCAAAAGCTAATGAGCTAATTCTCATATAAAATATCCTAAATATTCTCAGCGAAGTAGGAGGCTGCCATATGCTGTAAGTGTATATAGGTTAAATCTAGGGGATTGGAAAGAAGAGAAATTTAAGAACAGTTGTGGGGAGTTAGTAAAGTAGAAGGAATCTGAACAACCCATTAAGCTAGTAAGTTTATGAGCATCATAAATTTATAGTGAGTGGAATCAGCCTGATTTTGTGACTTTTCCAGTGATACTCAAAAGGCCAGGAGGAGGAATGGAGAAATTGGATAGTGAGAGGTAAAAATGATTGTTATAGGGTGGCAAATAGTAATCGTTAAAATGATAGACAGTGGGGTCAGGCCTAGGTGTGAAGGGAAGTGAAGCCAGAATGGGGAGATGAACTGGGAGAAAAGGAAGGTGTCGAAGGTCTACAGAGTGAAATCAAGGTTTAGTAAGAGAGGTGAATGGTTAGGAGATTGTGGATGGAGAATTAAATTAAAAGTTCAGTGCATTGAACATAATTAATTAACTCTTATTGTATTAAATATGCCTTAGAAAAGGGAACTGGGTGGCACAGTGGACAGAGCACTAGACCTAGAGTCAGGAAGATCTGAATTAAAATCTGGCCTCAGATACTTACTAGCTATGTGACTTTGGGCAAGTCGCTTAACACTTATTTTTGAGCCTCAGTTTCCTCAACTGTAAAATGGGAATGACAACAGCACTTACTTTGCAGGGTTGTTGTGAGGATCAGATGAAATATTTGTAAAGCACTTAGCCCAGTGTCTGGTAAATAATAGGCACTAATGTAAATGCTACCCATTATTTTGGTAATTATCATTTTTGTTATAGAGATGATGTTTGTGAGAGGTTAAAATTTTTTTTTTTTAGTTTTTGCTTTTTGGAGGGGGGAAGGCAAGGCAACTGGGCTTGAGTGACTTGCCCAAGGACACACAGTTAGTACATATTACATGTCTTAGGCTGGATTTGAACTCAGGTTCTCCTGACTCCAGAGCTGGTGCTCTATTTACTGTACCACTTAGCTGCCCCTCGAGGTTAAAATTTAAGGTATATTCTGATATGTAGGGTCATGTGGAATGGGAAAGTTGAGCTTTATGTTTGAAGAGGTTGTAGAATTTGTGATTAGAATGTTAGTGTGGTTATCCCAATGCATATTGTACAATCCAAAGATGATGGCTAGAGATGGGCCCAAGAGACCTCATAAGATATGCCCTGAATTCATTCAGGAATTTGGAAGAGTGACTTGGCTGTTGCAAGAGGACTGCAGAATGGATGGGTAGGTTGTGATATAAATGGATCCTGTGGAATTGGAATGAGATAGAATAACCAGCATGGTGAAAGAAGAATAGTTTACAAGGGACAGAGATGCCGATCCTTTCTTGTGGTCCTGTAAGAGGGGGAAATTGGAATTACTACTTCTATTGGAGAATATTGTAAGGAATATGGTATTTGTTGGGGTTTTACTTAAAGAAAATAGTCTGAAGGAAAGGTATTTGAAAAGTTCAATGATATAGGCATTGAACTTGGATTCTAAAGGGCACAGTAGAATGGAATTAGAACCAGGTTGGTCTGTGTTTGGGGAAGAGAAGGATTGATGGGGTAGTGATGAGGGTTTGGGAAGGGCATGCATCTGGCACTGAAGACTAGCTGATTGAGAATGGGGAAATAGTGTACTGGAAGTCAGAGTGGAATATGTTGGCAACAGGGAAGGGGACTGCTTAGTCAGCAGTACTTAGAGAACAGAGTAATCAAAGTTAGCTAATGTTCCAAATGGAATGTGAAATGCTGGTACTAGACTTTGAATATCTCATCCCTACCTTCTAGGTGTTCTGTTCTACCTGCTGATAAATATAATCTACCAAATGTATAGACCTCACGGAGCATGCACACATGCACGCGCACACGCACACACACACACACACACACACACACACACACACACACACACACACACACACCCCAGCTATTGTTGGGGTGAATCTGGGTTTAGGAAAGGAATATTTGGATTGTCATTCGAGATGCATGTTAAGCAATAAATTGATTGAGATTCAGTTGTTTAGTTTGTTTAAAATTAACCAGATGGGAGCAAGTGATCCCAGTGAAGCATAGGGCTGAGCCTTAATGTTTGCATTTTTCCTTGTGAAAAAAATGATTTATATTAACATCATAATCAATAAATTTACTTTTGAATATATTCATAAATAAACAATATGAGATAAAACACCAACTGTTTGTCATACTTGTTGCATTAGCAATGCATAATTGAGTATGGAATTTGAATCTATGAAGTGTCCATGTTTATTTAATTCTTCCATCAGAGTTAGTAGCGTGTAGAATTCAAGCCAGGACTCCTGCACTAAGGAAGGAGGAGGGGGAGGACTTCTCTTTGCTACATCTTTGTCTTGTACATTCCAGTTGTGAGAGCAGTGGCTGAGAAAGGCAATCTGACTGAGCTGGCATCTCTTGCTTCCCTCTGGTGCATAGTACTGGTCTTTTTGTGCTTATTTATGTTAGTTCTCTTTCTCTCACCCCCCCCTTTCCTAAGTATATCTGTTTATGTACACTTATTGGAAAAAAAGAAGGCAGGGAAGGAGTATTTCCCAAGAGATTTACTGGGCTTTGGGGAGTGCATGACTTCTGCCTTGCTTGAGCACAGATTCACTTATTGATTGATTCATTCTTTCATTCAAGAAACATTTATTGATCACCTACTCTGTGCAAGGTGCAATGGAGGATACGTAGATTTATGTGACAGTCTCTGCCCTCAAGGAATCTATAATCTGGTAAGGGAGATAAGACATGTACTCAAATACTGAAATATGAGGCTGGATATGATAAGTGCAGTAGAAATAATACTGAATAGAATTCAGAGAAAGTAGGGGGCACTTCCTACTTGGCTCACAAAAACATGGAAGCTGTTATAGGGGGAAGGTGGGGTTTTGAGCCACTTAGGAGATGATGACTAAGGTTTTGAAAGCAGGTATAGGTACAGTGGAGCCCATTTTAGTTAAAGAGATTATTGTAAGGAAAGGAATGAAGGCAAGATAGTGCAGGGTGTCCTCTTTATACTTAATTTGACCCCCATCCAAGTAACTTACATTAACAGACTCCTTGAGTCATATATTAGGGTAAAAAGGTGTCCCACTACTTATCAGTGGCACTTTGAAATATAGTCAGTTTCTATTACTTTCATGCACATTATTCCCATTTATATTCAAGCATATGCATCAAGAGCTATTGACCATAATCTGGCTTTTGCAATATGGAGCTGCATCAGTGTTGTAGCCCTGTTACTCAGAAAAGGAAACTGTCAAAGAAGGTAGTGGTGTGCCTCAATCTTAGACAACTTATCCATAATTATATTTTCAATATATTAGCAGTTATGCTCACTTTTATTCATGTAAAAAGTTGAAAATAGCTTTAGATCAATGTGTATAGCATATAAACATAATGGAATTGGAAAAAATACAATCTTCTGGGACATCTGGAACACTTCTGTAGACTTTATCTATTAGTAGAAGTTATAGATGTGAGCATGGTTCAAGCATATATGCCTTTAAAAACAAACATTTTCTAAGAAATGCCCAAGTGTTTTTTAAGAGAATGTTACCCATTAATTTAGTGAGTGGTTACAACAGTGGCATGATCTCCTTCAACATTATTTAGTCCGTTTGTGCAAAATTAATTGACCCTATCATTTAATAAAGAACAATAGTTTTCTTGTTTACTTTTTTTTATTTTAAAAATGTTTTAATCTGGTTTACTTTAAACACTTTACTCTATCATTGACTTCTCATTTGAGATCCAGCCCTGTATTTTCCAGAACCCACCAGACTTTTCCACTTGAGCAGAACATATCCCAAACTAAATCCAGCATCTCTTCTCTGCAAACTGATTTTCCTTTCTCAACTTTGAATTTTTTTTCAGTGGTACCTCAAACTTCCACCCTCATCCCCAATTTTTTGAAGCTAGAAATCTTGGAAGCATTGTTGACTTCATTTTGTCTTTATCTCCTATATTTAATCAGTTGCCAATCCTTGTTGATTCATCCTTCATAGTATATGTTAGGTTCACACCACCACCTACTGCAGAACCTCATTACGTCTCGCTTGATTTTATACACAGACATGTATACCCAGTATCATACTAAATTAAATCACCTTACAGTGGTATTTTTCTTATTTCACTCTCCTGCTCAAAAAATTGTACTGGATTCCTATTGCCACTGAGATCAAAGCTGAACTTCTTAGTCTGGTTCCCAAAGCGCTCCATAGTCTTATTTCAGCAACTATATTTTATCACCCGTTAGTATCTAGTCCCCTTAATTCTTTGTTTTCTGTTAGAATGGGCCTTTATTTATTATGTCCCTATTCCCAATTCCATGTCTTCTGGTCATTGTGCTTTTTTCCCTACATGATGCAGCAGAAATAATGAGTCAGTGCCTTGACTTCAGTTTCCTGTTCTGACCCTTAGTACCGGTGTTACAAATCATTTAACCTCTTGGAGCTTTAGTTTTATCCTTTATATACTGAGGTAGGGGGATTAGACAACGTCTAAGGTCCCCTGATCCTCTCCTCCCCCTTTTTCTCCCCCTCTGCCGACCTCCCTCCTTCTTCAAGGTCTTGTTCAAATGGTACCTCCTCCACAAGGTCTTCCTTAACTGCTTTAATCCCAAATGACATTTTTCCCCTCATTTACTAATCTATACACTTTGTGTTTACCTGTCTCTATAAACAGTGCCTCTCGCCCCTCTAAGATCTTAGAGGTTACAGACTCTTTCATTTTGGTCTTTGTATGCCCAGTAGCAGTGACTTGCACTTAGTAAATGCCGAACAAATACTAGTTAAATTCACTTATATCCTATTAGGATGAGTGATAATATCAAATCAAATAAACAAATATTTATTGAGTTTAATTTTGTGGGGAAGACCGCGTTAGACATAATGAATAAAACAAAGAAGCCTTTAAGCCTTGTTCCCTGTCTTCAGTGAATTTGTAATCTATCTGGAAGGGGAGAAAAGTTAAAGATGTGAAAAGTTAAATAATAAGAAAAGATTTAAGTAGTAGTTAAAGACAGCAGTAGAAAAATTACTGAAAGGTATTAGCACATGATTAATTTCTGAATCCTCTCAGCCAGGACTATTCAGTATTTTTTTTTTTACTAACAACTTAATGGAAACACAGACAGCATCTGAACTTAATTTGAGGGAAAAATAAAGCTTGGAGGGATAACTGTTATCTGGATAACATAACCAGTCCTACTGAGCATGAACTCTGTCTGATTAACTTTGTATTTCACTCCACACTCATCACAGTGCATTTGTGTAAGGTAAGTGTTTAATAAATGTGTGTCAGATTGAATTGCTGAATTGAATAGGGCTTTGAAGAGTTTGAACAATAGACCAAATCAAACCAGATGAGATTTAATTGGGATAAATGTCTGTGAGACGGACTTCTGGATCCAGGCAGAACTAAAGAGGTAGAGACAGAGAGATAGAAACAGAGACAGAGAAATACATAAGGACTCTGGGTAAGATGGACCATCAAGAAACAGACCAAGCTGTAGCTACACTAAGAGACTGACCACAGTGTAACTAAAACCTGACCAAGCTGACACTGAAATAGAATTATGACCTCAAACATTCAACTTATCTGCCTTCTTCAGCAAAACTGCTCCCATCTGCCAATGGTCTGTTTGGGTTCTTTGCCCCAATAGTTAGCAAACTCCAGGACAGCCTTATTCTTCTAGCCATTCCGCTGTTGTTTAAAAGTAATCCATGGCCCTTCTCAACTCCACTTCCTATTTTCTCATCCCCATTCCCCTCAGTTTCAGCCCTCCAGTATCCTATGTCAGATCTTCCTCCCTTCTATTGCACCCTCTGGACTTCTTGCTCCTTAATTAACAAACTTCCCTTCATTTTAGGCTCAGTTCCTTCTTCTCATGCTGCTTCAATCTTTTGGCACTCCCAGAGATTTGGCTTCTACCAAATAGCCAATATATCCCTGCTTTGCTATCCTTTCTGATGCTGGTTTCATGTCTCATATCCATCTCTCTATTAACTCAATGGTCCCATTAAGGAAGTCAGAATATTCTTGTTCCTTATTACCACTTTGGGATTCTCCATCTGTCACTATCACTCAACAGCCTGTCTTTTGATATTCACTTTATCCAAATTCTTCACCCAATCCATATCTCAGTGACGATTTTCTACTGTCTTCCAACCTGGATTTCTAAATCAATGAATTTAATGTATGTCTTTTAATTTCCTTCCCTAACTCAACTTGTGTCCACTATGTTAGGAGACTTTATTTTTTTTTAAATAATTTTTTAAAATTTACTTTTAGTTTACAAGATTCAGTTCCACAATCCCTTGAGTTTCAGATTTTCTCCCCCATGGTGGTGGTGGCGTGCAATCATGTATAGGATCTACAAATCCTTTCACATTGTACAATAGTCTGGTTGTATAGAAGGGTTGTAACCAATGAGTGAACACTGGGAAAAAAGAAACAAAACCAAACATGAAAAAGAATGATAGCATGTATTGCTTCGATCTCCATTTAAACTCTAGTCTTTCTAGATCTTTCTCTGAATGTAGATATCTCCTTCCATCCTGAGACTTGTAGAGTTGTCTTTTAGCTGTGCGTTGCTGAGGAGAGTCCACTTTATCAAGGTTGGTCATCACACGTACGTTGTGTCTGTCATTGTGTACAAATTTTTCCTGGTTCTGCTCTTCTCACTTAGCATCAATTTGTATAAGCCTCTCCAGGTAATTATGAAGTCCATCTCCTTCCCGTTTCTTATAGCACAATAGTATTCCATTATATTCATATACCATAACTTGTTCAGCCATTCCCCAATTGGTGAGCATCCCCTGTATTTCCAGTTTTTTGCCACCACAAAGAGAGCTGCAATAA